>JACWES010000013.1:1318298-1641359 GCA_025688845.1 Cucumis hystrix
GTATGTATATTGTATATTGTAGAATAAGTTGTATGCATAATTTGTAGATTGTAGATTGTAGAATGTATATAATACTTGTATCGAATGTGTAGATTGTATGTATGTTTATTATTAAATTTGTTGCATGAATAAGTAAATGTTTTTAAAATTTAAATTAAAATGTACGTATAGATTGTAAATTGAAATTGTTAAAGTTTTTGAATTAAAATGTATATTGTATTGTTTAAGAATCAAATTATATGTATGAATGAAATTTTTAAAATTGCAATATGTTAGAGTTTAAATTATTAAAATTGTGATAATAATTATAGAAATTGTGATTGTGATTGTTATAGAGAGATTTAACTGTATTGAAATTGTTGAATTGATAAATTTGAAAATTTCTAAATTGTTGAAATGGTTTAAATACTTGAAAATTTTTATTGTTGTTGTGGATATATTGCAGTTATGGTAGCCTGTAGTTTATTATTTGTGAAGATGATTAAAGAACTCACTCGGGCAGCGAGAGGACCTTGATTGCATGAAGGTACTTAATTTTCAACTTTTATGTTCTTTAATATCATTGTAGGTTCAAAGGCATGGGGGAACTGTGTCCGTACTGCTTAGATTATGTTTTTAGTTTTTTAGTTTTCATTATTCATGTACTTTCCAAAACTACAACACATGTACTTTTTGTATAGTTGAATTAATTTTAATAAATTCGATTTGATATTTTATTAATTTTACATTAACTGTTTTTAGAATTTAAAATAATTTAAATCGAATTCGATCCCAATAGCAAAAAAATATAAAAATTAAATAAAAATAGAAAATATATTATAAAAAGGTTTTCTGGATGCACTAAATGCATCGAGAATGGACGACTCTAACGACGCGCCATCGATCCAAGGTAAGCCAATGTCGCATCGGTCGTTCATTTAAGTCGGCATACACGATGACATCGGTAATACCATATTGTCGACGTGTTGACTAGATGTCGACAGTACCCTATTGTCGACACTCTGACTAGACGTTGACATTACCCTATTGTCGATGTGTTGACCATGTCGATGAAGCATGCATCTGGCAAAATCCTTTGCCAATGTTGTCTTATTCATGCGTCACCATTTCCTATCACGACGTGGCACTCACGACGCCCGCCCCAACCTGCATTTATGTGTTGGCGTAGATATTACCAAAGCAGTTTTTATTTGTGATGATGCATGTATGCGTCGGCAAAACCCCTATTTCTTGTAGTGTATCAGTAATCCTTTTGATGAAGGAACTAACAACAATCCTTTTCATAAAGAAAATGAAATGTTGGGTATGCCTAATGATTTACAAGCTCTGATTGAACATGAAGAAGAAACGAAGGAAAGTTTAGAGAATGAAATGTCGTTTAATATTGGTATAAAACTCGAGACAACAAACATATTTCAGGAGTATTTGAATGAAGCATGTAATGAGCTATACCCGGTTGTTCAGAATTTTCCTCCATTAACTTTTTTGTTATGTTGATGCATATCAAGGTTCTTAACTGTTGGAGTAACAAGTCATTCGACATATTATTAGAATTGTTAAAACCAACGTTTCAAATGGGTATTACTATCCCTAGTTCATTCTACGAAGCTAAAATAAAACTACCTGACTTAGGCCTAAGACGATACTATTCATGCGTATAAGTACAACTGCATATTGTATTGTAAGGAATTTGATGATTTGCAGCATTATCCAACTTGTGGTGAGTCGCAGTACAAGGTTAGTGCTAACAAAGGAAAAAATTATGCATAAGGTATTGCACCACTTTCTGTTGATACCGAGATTACAACAATTGTTTGTATCCCAAGAAGGCTTGTATAACATGAGATTACATAAGGATAAATGAGTCAAAACAGAGGATGTGTTCAGACATGCAGCTGATGCGGAGGGATGGAAACATTTCGATTGTAAATTCTCTTATTTTGCTTTAGATTCACGAAATGTTCGTTTGAGATTAGCTTTAAATAAGTTTAATTCATTTGAAAATATGAGTACCTCGTACTGTATATGGCATGTGGTGTTAATTCCTTATAATTTGCCACCTTAGAAATGCATAAAAGAGTAAAATTTTTCATGGCATTGCTTATACCTGGTCCAAGATCTCGGAAATTGATGTTTATCTACAACCGTTGATTGAGAAATTGAAAGAGTTACGAATTTTTTGTGTGTATACTTCTGATTCTCTTATCAATCAATTCTTTCAATTGTATGTAGCCTTCTTGTGGACAATTAATAACTTTTTGGCATATGGTGACTTATTTGAATGGAGTACAAAAGGGTATTAGGCATGTTCCATATGCAGGAGATAGATCGTCATTCGAGATACGAGAGAAAATATCTTTCGTGGGACATCAACGTTATCTTCTAGAGAACCATGTTTAGAGTAGAAGTAAGCTACATGATGGAAAGGTAGAGCATAAGACCACCAATGGTAATGAATGGGCATGATATCTTAGAACAATTAGATTCGTTGGATTTTTACTTTTGAGTAAACATCTCTCACTGGAAGATAAGAAACGGAAGTGAGCTCTCAATTAGACTAAGAGAAGTATCTTTTCCGAACTTCCTTACTAGGCAAGACTACTATTACATCATAAACTGGATGTAATGCATAATGAAAAGAATTGTAGGAAAAGCGAAACATACTACAAATGCTAGGTTGGACCTACAAGATTTGAAAATAAGAAAGAATTTACATCTGATAGAAATTGGTAACAGATTGGTGAAGCCACATGCAAGTTACACGTTGATTAGCAACGAGCAAGTTACATTTTGCAAGTATCTGAAATCAGTTAAATTTTTCAATGGATTCGTTTATAATATTTCACAATGTGTGAAGGACAGAGACAGGAAAATATCAGGTCTTAAAACACACAACTGTCATGTTTTGTTACACCGACTTCTCCTTATTGGTGTTTAAGTATATCTACCGAAAGTTGTGTTCATTGTTGTTACTGAATTGTATGGTTATTTTTATGACTTGTGCACAAGAACGATAAGAATAAGTGACTTGGACCCATTGCAATAAGATATCATCATCATACTTTATAAATTGGAAAAAATATTCCCACCTGCCTTCTTCAATGTAATGATACACCTTGTCGTTCACCTACCATATGAAATCAACGTTGTTGGTCTGGTTTCTTACAATTTTATGTATCCCATTGAAAAAATTCTACACATGTAAAAACAATTTGTTCGAAACAAAGCACGTTTTGAGGGGTCTATTTGAGTGGATGAAACTCAATTCACTAGAGATGAATGAGATGATGATAGCATTTCCAATGACGAGGTAATTGGTAAGTTTGAAGTATCTGTGTGGAAAGTATGACCATTAGACGCGCCGGTTTACGAACATTATCACAGGAAGAAAAATGCCTCGTACATTGGTACATTCTAAAAAATGTAGATGAACTAGCAGACTATTGTAACGCATTTCCAACCTTATAATCAAACCTATTTTAAGTCTTTTTTTATTGTTGTCACACGAACTCACAATTATCTACTTTAGGAAACACTTGAGATTGATACATCGTCAAGCTTAAATCACTTCCTAATTATATAAAAGACATCAACGAACATTTTTTTATTGGTTAAGAGTTTAGGTATATAGCGTACATGAATTTGGAAATTGGTATATCTTATTTGTGAATTTATACATATAGTCATTTACATGAATTTCAGATTCTAGAAATGTGTGAGAGAGAAAACCTTTCTCATGATTTCTTCTCTCTTGCAATGGGACCTTCACTGAGGTTCGCTCTTACAGTGGATGCATTATCGGTAGGGTATGATTTCAGACGGTAGACCATGATTCCCGACACACTACACAGAATAGCGGAATCATGGTAGTCGGTGAAAATAGTGGCAGTGGAAGTGCCAACAATAATTTCTATTGTGTTTTAGATGAAGTGTTGGACGTTCAATATCCGCTGGAACGACGTGTTTGGCTAGTCAAGTGTAGATGGTTTGACATAGACAACAATAAAAGCCATAGGACACACGTGAAATTAAGCTACATATCAATCAACATGTTGTGTTTTTTGGTTAGCTAAGAAACCAGTCGTTCTCACGATCCAGACACATCAAGTCTTTTACTTCGAGGACCCAAAAAATCGACCAATTGCAAAGTTGTTCAAGTGGTTCAAAACAAATATATATGGGACGCATCCAAAGTGGAAAATGTTGAGAATGAACAATTGAATCTATTAGAAATTATTGTTGGACATCGTGTGGATGAACACATTGAGGATGACACTTTGTGCAGACCTGAAGTGATCCCATAGTGGTTGAAAGAGCGTTTGTGCATCGTGCTGTTGACGACTTCATAAACGATGATGATGAACAATTATCACCTAAGATTAAATCAAGCAATAACGAATAACGTTGGGAAATCACGTATCCATATATTTCTTTTTTTTTTTAGATTTAGTTTGAAATATTCTCATGTGTTTAATTAACTTGGTTTTCATGTCCATAAATACTATGTTATCATTTTTCATCGATTTCTAGGAGATAGATGATCTGTTTCTGGAGTTCGACGATGACATTTTGAATAATGATAATGCGGGTTCGTTCTCGATGGGCGACACTTTACGTTAGTGTCGTTAGTTTGATGATAAATGCGAACTTATAGAGTTATGTTTCTGATAGTATTTTGTTTTCTTAGATGGGCCTCCACCCACTCCCACTCTTACTCCTAAAAGACGTCAACAAATCCGAAACATGGATTTGGAGAGGTACATACATAAGAATGGGAAAATTTCGATCACCATCGTCATAGGAGCAGAGAAGCCAATCTCTCCTTATGTTGTTCGGTTTAGCAACACCATTGGTGTATGTGTAAGAGATACATTTCCAGTCCACTGCCTTAAGTGGGCTGATGTTTCACCAGAATACATGGAGGTGGTTAAGGGCGCTCTACAGATAAGTTTAGTAATTAATTCTCATTTATTTTAAACGTACATAAGTATAAACCTAGCTAATCCTTATGTTCTTTACTTTGTAGCATTATTTCGTGCTTGATTTCATAGATCAAGAGCATTATGAAAGAGCCACAAGCCCAAGTCTCGAAAGAGTGGTAGCCCAAGTCATGACCCTAAACAAGCACATATTATCCCACTCCACAGATTGGAAATTAAATCGTCTGGAAGATTGACACTTCTTATGCAATCACTACTTAAGTCAAGCATTTCATTTCACAGGTGGCCGCGGATGCGCATATAAGTTTATGGTTTATTTTGTTTTATTTTTCAACTTTTAATTTTGAGTTCATAACTGAATTAAAACTTTTGGTGCAGAATCAAATACTAGAACTCTTGTCCCAACCCACTCTGGATGGCTCAACCACTCTCTAGGGACAAGATATGCGAGACTGTTTTGGGTAGACGATCGACCTACTCAAAAGGTCTTGATTGAGCCACCAGCCCAAGTCTCGAAAGAGTGGTAGCAGTTCTTCATCTTCATATGAGCAAGAAATGCACTATAGAGAGGTTAGCAAACTAAGAGCTAGCCTTGGAAATGCTAAACGATTAAATTAAGAACAACGAATAATGTCGAAGTTGCATGTCCGACAAATAGAAGAAAATGCCTGATAAATGGAATAAATGAAGAAGATGATTGAGAAAATGAGTCGGGCATAAAGAGGACCTTGAATACTTGCAATACTTATTTTTTAACTTTTAAGTTGTTTAATTTGTTATTGGTGATATATATATAAATTTACTTCGATCTCATTGTAGGTGTGGACTTGTGGGATATGGAGTCTGCGACGATTAGGACATAAGGCTTTTTTTTTTCTCTTTTTTATGTCATTTCTTCAAAGAATTTGTAAATGTTGAATATATGGATTTAATTTTTAATATAAATACAATTTGATATTTTAATAATTTTTTATTAATATTGCGTTAGGGACATTTTTAAATATAGTAAAATAAATCAAAATAGTTACAACATATAGCAAAATTCTAGATTTTATCAATGATAGACACTGATAGACTTCTTTCACTGTTTATCGATATGTATTTGACTCTTAAAGTAGCAATTTTGAAGGAGTAAAGTTACTACAATTGCTGGTGTTTATTTATTTGTTATTATTTTAAAACTTTTTGCATTTGTAAGTGTGATTTGTGATTTGTATGTTATAAATCAAAATTTGTTTTCAAACCTCAAACTATCTTGCTATTATGCTTCCAAGTGAGAATTAACTTATTTTTAGCTGGTGCAAATTATGAAAAAAAAAAAAGTTGAATGAGTCATCAGCAAATTGTGTAGAGTGGATAGTTCTTTCCAAGCATATTGTATGTGACCTCAAATTGGAGTGCCTAGTGTCACGGACATATTTTTCCAAGTTGTGTTTACTTATGGTTATATGCTCCGAATACCCCAGTTTATCTTATCTTTAAGTTCCATATCTTGTTTAGGAAGTTGCATTCCATTTTAAGTCATAAAGCTTGGATGTGACGTTTCGGCATTTTCATATGCAAGCCTGCCAGAGCTGAAAATGTCCAAAATGTACTATAGGGGAGACATACCAGTTGAATCCCCGCCCAAGCATTAGTTGTACTCTTTGCAAGCAACCATTTTCCTTGAAATTGACAGTCTTTAATGCTTATTGTAATGTCTATTTCATGTATTTCTTTCTTTCCAGCGTTTTATAAACAAATTTCCCAAGAACGCTAAGGAAGGTTACGACATACGTCGACGTTACCCACAACTTTCAGATTTTGATCGGCTGACTTGTTCATCGAGTTAGAACAAGTGCCGCACAATCGTCCGTCTCAAGGTTGAAACGCTATGATTGTGACACCTAGCACAAATACTTTTGCAACATCCCCTCTCTTCTTTTCTTTGTAGATTAGAGGCCTTTCATTTGGTTCTTTCTTTCCTCATCTGTAGGCCTTTATGTTGTTTTTCTCTCTCTATTTTTTTAATATGGCATTTTTCATTCCTTATTTAAAAAAACATAGTTTAGATCTTCTTATAGAGTGTGCAAATAATTATCAGAATTTGTTATCTTTTGGTATGATTGCTTGGATTTCTTTGTGTGTGGTTCAAACTTTTATGAAATTAGTTATATAATACTTATCTAAAATTACTGTGGACTTCTTGTTTTGTAAGGTGGGTGATGGAGGTAAAAGTTCGAGATACACTATTGACAAAGCTCTTGTGTCCATGAGTTTTGGAAAATTTCAGTGATTCGTATTTAAAGTCATTTGGTTGATTTCAGGTTAGAGTAAATATGCGGCTTCTATATCAGCAAACAAAATCTTCTGCAAGAGGAAAGTGAAGGCTATGACAAATTGGTATTGCTAGTGATTAAATACTTAGTATTTCCTTTTTCCTTGTGATTTTCTTCTTAGTTTGTTCATTTTTTCCTTTAATCAATTAGAAGAGTTGTACTCTTTTGTTCAACAAATGAAATAAAGTATGATAATTGGTTGAAATGAACCATTTCAAAACTAATTAAATATCATAAAGTTATGAAATAATTCAGGTCAGTAAGATTGATAAAAGTAGAATACCAAGTCTTGTGCTTCTCCTATATTTTTTTCTCTTTTTTTTTTCCCTTCATCTCCGTCAGCAATAAAGTATTTTGTGGTTGTTAGCTGTTGGTTTTTAATTCTTCTTTCTACATTTTTGTTCTCTCTGACTTAACCTCATCTCTTTTGTTTGTTTATATCTAACTACCACATATAATAAAGTTTTAGCATTACCTTATTTTTCAATATTTACTAATTAGAAATAATGTAACATCATATAATTTATCTATAATATTATTTTTCACAGGTCTATTTCCATCAATATTTCCATTATAGCTTATTCTTGGCATGTTTTGTTGTGGTTGCAGGACCAAGTTTTTAATAAAGAAATATGTAGCCAAATGTGGATGCTTTTTTTCAGGTAAAAATACTTCTTGAATCTCGATCCTTATCACCCATTTCTGTTTTATGTGTTTGTAGGTAAATTGATTGGATATTGATTGGGTTGATCCAATTGTTTAATTAATATGCGTAGTTTAGCAACTTTGTGTAATCTCAAAGGCTCTACTTATGATTTTTGTTAAAAGAATGTATGATTTATTGAGATTGGCGTTTTATGTTAAATTAATTATCATATGAATATTTGTTGTTTGTGATTAAACATGAAGCATACATAAATTTAATTTTGATGTCTTCCTTCATATTATTGAAGAATTTTCACTTTCTAGTTTTTAAGTTGGGACATTTTTAAAAATAGCAAAATAAAGTAAATTATTTACAAGTTATAGCAAAATTTTGGATTCTATCACTGATAGTCTTCTATCACTATAGCATATCAATGACTATCAGTGATAGAATTTTCTATAGGTTGTAAATATTTTGTAAAATCTACTATTTTTAAAAATTTCCCTTTTAAGTTTATATTTCCCATTATTAATATGTTTTTATGTCTTTCTTCACTAATATGTTTTTAGTCTTCTCTTTAGTGTGCCTTATATTCTACAACAAGATATAGATTTGTTCGAAGATGCTGGTATCAAAAGAAAATTAATGTGTTTTTTTTTTCTTTTTTTATTTAAAACTATACAATCCTCTTGATTGCCCTATTTGTGACCCTCAATGCTCCAAACTAATGTAGTTAAAGCAAATTGAAGTTTCTGCCAGTTCTTTCTTTACTTGTTATATGACAATAAATCTAATCCTTTAATTGTTTCAAATCTACAAGTTTGGGCCTTCATATTCCATCAAACACTTTAAATTTCTCATTATCTCAAAGTATATGGATCACATAGCTCGTGTAGATTGTTGATAAAAGTTTTCATTACTTATTTCAGTTATGAGCTGAAAGTTTAAACAAGAAATAATTCCAGTTTTAATACTTCAGACCTCTTGGTGACCAAGAAGATGAGGATATAGCATACACACTCCAAGTCTATGAAACTTTTCCTAGAAGGTAACATTTATAGTCTCATGTTCATTTGGTATGTTATTCTTTGTTGATTACTTTGTAATACTATTCTATTTTCGAGCTATTTAGTCAATTGATTGTAAATTCTGACTGCAGTTGAGGATATGTGTGGAAGATATCCAAATGCCACAAAGGTCAACATCTTTGGTGTACCAGCTCTTCACTTGCAAGCAATTTCTTCCTTAGTTTTGGTATACCACACATGTTTTTGGTTAAATAAGATAGTTATTATTATTGTTGATTTTAGAATAGACCACATATAGAAAATTTTAGCTCACTGCATTGGATTGAAATTGTGTAATTGTTGATGACATTGTTGAGATTAATAAAATTATTGTTGGTTTATTTATTATACCAAATTATTTGTCATTTTTTTGTTGTGTAACTACTTGTTGTAGAGTTTATTTTGTTGATAGATATGTTTTATTGAAACTAATGTACGTAATGCAGGAAACAGGAAATGAAAACTTTTGCATATTTAATATATTAATAAATTGTACACATGACGTTAAAAATGTCAAGTATACTATCTTATTTGAATGAAGTATACAATTTTACGTGACAAATAAATAGTTTCAAGTATATTATTTTACTTGACGTGTAAATAGTGTGAAGTATACGATCGTACTTGATGTGCAAAATCCGTCAAGTATATGACTTGACATGTAAAAGGCGTCATGTATACGACCTTACTTGACATGTAATAAGCGTCAAGTGCGATAGATTACTTGACGTTAATACAGTGTCAAGTAAACGTATACTTGACGATTTTTTAGTGTCAAGTAATGTGACTATACTTGACAGTCGATTACTTGACACTTTTAAAAGCGTCAAGTATACATTTACTTGACACTGTATTAACGTCAAGTAAACCAATTTCTGTAGTAGTGAATATATAGGAGATTTAGTTAGAGTCACCCTGTAACATCCCAACTTTTCGAACTAAACTGAGGTCGTTACTTTAGTACAAAGACACTTCTTTTAAACGTAAGAGTTTATAAAATCTGTTAAAATCAATAAGCATCGAAAAATCTTTATTCGAACCCTATTTCAAACAAAATTTAAGGTTCGAAAGCAACGTTTAAGAAATCAAGAAAATAAATAGTCGTTCGGAGTATGAAACTCATTTAAATCACAAATGTTGAAGTAAAACAAAAATGATAAAAAGAAACTGTAAGCGAAAGCTATTTGAAGAAAATCCCCCCTATGACGATCATGTCTCCTTCTTGCCCCTCGTCAGTCGGCCTCTTGTATTACCTTTGCCTGAAATTTAAACATAAAAGGGTGAGTATAAACATACTCAGTATGAGACCCACTACTGGTCCCACAAGGGGTAAAATAATTGTTAACTTTCTATTGGGAGGTACCCTGCATCACAACATCTTGTGATCCCGTAGGATACACATGATCTCGTGAGACACCTGCAAGGCGCACTACCCTATAGATAAAGCAAACAGATTCCCCTCAGTCCATGCTAACTTTTAAAATAGTCAACTTAATTTACAATATAAACAACCATCATATCATTTCTTCTAGTTCAATACATATACAGTCATTTTACCTAACCCAGTACATAATCAAACATCATTGGAACAATTCAGTCAATTCAATCTAGTTCGTCAATTCAACCTACGGTACACTACCTATACCTTAACATAACAGTCAACAACCCATAATTTAATCAATTCGATGTCCTCAGTTCAATCATCACAACTAAATTTTACATATCAATTAACCCATCTCAGTTCAAATAAAATTCATATATTCAACAGTCATCAAATATAAATTTGTTTATTAGTCAGTCCATCTCATTTCAACGGCATCCATACAGTCGATACATCTCAATTTCATCATTGAGTCCAGTAGTAGGAACCCTTACCTTAATGTTACCTAAGCTTCCTAATCGAACTAAAATTCAACAAAGCAACCTACACATAAGTAAACAGAAAGTTAAAAATTTTCCTAAATAACTTCATCCATCTAATTCACCCCAAATGCAAATTCGACAACTTACTCAAGCAGATGAAGAATCGAACTCCAACCCAAACTTATAGGAATTTCAAGGATTCACTCGATGACTACAATTGGTACCTTCAAGAATCAAGTATTTTCTCCAAATGATTAAGTCCAACATTAGCATTCATCATTAGCCATGAAACAACAAAACCCACAATTCATTCTTACCAAACATAAATCCAATAGTTCACAGTAAGGCAGAAGCGGCTCCAAATAGGTGGAATCGACGCGCGTAAAAACAGATCTGAACGGCTGGCTTGAAGGTGGACTTCGGCTTGAAATCTCACTGCTAGAAGATGGGGAGTCATGCAGCTGTCGGATGTGAGGGAAAATAGATCTAGGTCAGTTGGATGGAGAAACACGACGGCGTGGCGTGATGGCTTGACCGATTGATGTTGGCAGCAGGTGCAGCGGAGGCAGAGCTTCACAAATGGAGACAGGCACGAACGAACAACGCTCCGACTCAGCTCCGACGGGACAATGAACTGCTCGAGACTCGATTTGTTCTGGTTGTCGTCGGCTGTAGAAAGACGTGCACGACAATGACTTCACAAACAGGAAATGGTACGCTGTCGAAAACAATGGTCGACTGTTGCACTTTGTGATCGGAGACGGAACACAGTCGAAAACGAAACCAATGGTGGGTGGTTGGTGGCTGCGGGTTGAAGAAGAAGTAAGAAGAATGGGGGAGGGGCACGCAATTTCTCCCTTTTTTTTTTTAATAAATAATAAATAATACTAATAATAATAATAATACAATAGTTATAATATATTATTATTACTTTTCCATTTCCTTTTTCGTCCTTCAATTCTTTTCTTTTTCATTAAATAAATTTCTCTTCGACACTAAGTGTAATAAAATAACACCCAAAATTTTTGAAATATCTATAAAATAAGGCAACTTTGTTAAGAGAAATACCTAAAAGTTTGGGGTGTTACACGCTCACAATCTCATTAAAGATAATTTCCCTCAGGAAGAAGATATGGAATATTTAACTCCTATAGTTGAAAACTACGTAAGAGGTAATATCAAAATGAGGACGAATTGAAGTGCACGGACGAAGAGTAGAGATTATTAAGAATGCTTAACTAACCTTGGAATTTGAGACTAAGGTGAACCTTGGCCATGTTAAGATTAAGAAGAACCCAAGTTAGGTCCCCATTAGAGCCAAGGTTGAGGTAAATCATTTTATGGAAATTGGAGATAAAGTCAACCATCCTAAGTCAAAGTTGACCTGAGAGGACAACCTGTGTATGCAAAAGAACAGAAATCCATCCCTTTCATATTTGAGGAAAAAAGAGTTAATATAAGTTAGGGACTGAACTCAAACCCAATTTAACAAAAATGCCTTGAACCTTCCTCGTCGACTTGCAAAATTTGTTAGTGGTTTAGTACAACCATGTACTTGTGTGAAGCATCAATGCAACAAAACAACATGCTTTTTCACAACAAATAAAAATAAACATGGTTAGTGGTTATAGGAAAAAAGAGAGGGAATACATAGGAATCATCAAAATATTACATGTCAAACAACGTAATAACCTTGATCTCATATTTCAAGAGTTGGTACATTAAACACAAGTCACTCATTAACATAACCACTTGGTCTCATTATAATGATAAGTTAAGACAGACCCTTTTGAGAACCAACAACGTCTAACCATCTTTACCAGGATCTCAATGCTTTCTATGGTGCTCAGTGTTCAATCCTAACCATTTTTTATCCTACAACTCGATGACTTGACCATGCATTGGCCCTTGACTATTTTTTCCAATGCCTTAATCATTGGTATGAGATTCATCACACCGACTCTTGAACTTTTATCCAAAGCCTTGATGCTCCTCTTAATTCTTTTGTAGGACATTTTCCCTCGACTATTTCACCTGAGGCAACAGACACCTATCTAACTTCTTCTATAAGACAAACTCACAAGGTGACATGATTCCCCTCACGCTTCCCATGAAATGTCAATCTAGTATCCATGCTCATAATGAAAACCACATACTTCACACAATAGACATACTCATAACAAAAGCCACACATACTCATGTAAATCCATCGTGCTCAACTCATAAGATACATATAATATATGTTATCCATCTCACAAAATAATATCTTGTTTATGTAATTCAACCCAATCAACTTGAGCATCAAAGAGAATATTATAATTACAAGCAAGCATGAATATATATAACAAGCAAAAGAATCAAACACAAGTTCATAGGTAGAATTCTACTTAAGCATTCTTAAAGTTCTTATAAATGAATCTAAAAGCTCGTGAAATAGTAAAATCAAAGTTTCAGGGTTAGAACTTGGTTCAAAACCATATTCAAAAACTAAAGTATACGAAATGAAAAATCTTACCCAAGGTAATCTTAAGCTTCAATTTATGCACCTCAAACTAAGTCTAAACTACAAATATAAAGTATGCTCCAAAGGTAAACATCAGTTTACAACACCTAGATTCAATTTAAAAGGCTCTAAACGTAGTTCTAACAATTGGAACTCATTTATTAAAAACTAACTGGTTGAAAGAGATATAACATGATTTAATAATCCAACATTGACCATAATTTTATAATGATGAGAGTTATAGATTACGATTGTGTTACAATTGTGTTAATTACAAATTTCATATTTTGCAGCTCACATTTCATTACATTACAAGTGACTAATCAATAACATCAAACTTAAACAAATTGAGTAGTCTACCTTTTAGCTTACGGCATGTTTATGGATTACATTGGCAAAAAAGTTATATATAGCCTAAATAAATACAATTATTATTTTTCAATTTTAGGGTTTAGGGATAAGACTAAAACAAATGTATAACATTTAAAAAGTTAAAAGAATAAAATTAAAGCTCCTTAGTCCTTACCTTACATAATATAGGGAATAATTGTAGTTCTCAATTTTCTTTTTTAATAGTGAGACTGTACTGAATCTTATCCTTTATAATCAAATTATTTAGAGAAATCAAAGGCCAAAAGACATTATTTTCAACCTTTTGGTCTTAATTAAATGGAAAAGGTAACAATATAATAACCTGGGAGTATAATAGAACCATTGTTAAAAAGTAATGGAGAAAAGGTCCAACATTTTATAGTAATTAAAATTATTTTAAAACTAAGTAGGCATTAATATATTTAATTAGAAATTTAGTCCTCATCTAAATCTTTCAAAAGCAAAATGACATGTTTGTCCAAATCGTTTTCTTTCTTCATTATCTTTTCTTTCTCTTTTCCCCCCTATTTATCCAAAGTTATTATCGAAGATTTAATGGGTAGATTTTCGTATATATAACATATATTCTACTTATTAATCTTGGATCAAATTATAAATTTGGACAATCTTTAAATTGTAATGAGTTTGTAATTATCTCTACATTTGAGATTATGTTTATTTTAGTATGCCATGTATAGTAGAAGGTTAATATAAGTTCTGAATATATATCTTTTTTTTTAAAAAAATGGAATATATAATATATATTAAAATAATTAACAAGGAATCAAATCTATCTTTCCTATCATCAACGAACATCGGTTACTTATGAAAGAAAATCATTTGATGATCAATGACATGAAAACAAGGATCGATATAATATTGATATATTGTAAATATCGATAAATCAGATTTTTATAGACATATCAATAGATAAAAACATCACAGATATGTTAAATTTATGAAAATATTATGCATTTTTAAGTAATAAACTATAACTTTAAACATATAAATCAATAATTAGATGCCAAATATAATTGGTTATAGAGTAATAGATAATAGTGAATACCGAAAAATGATTGTGAGTTGAATTTTTTTTATCAATGAAGTATAAGTCACACAAATAGAATGTTAAATACAAGATTCAAGAAGGAAAAATAATTACTATGGAGGTACTCTATCTATCTATATATATATATATATATTATAATGGAAGGATATATATTATAATTCAACTAAAGAGGGCCCGCTGTAAATATCCCAATTAGGGTCAAAGTATTAGCAAATATAACATAATGCACAAGGATTTGTTAATATAGCAAAATTTATATCAAAGCCTTAGAGTCTGATAGACCATATTGCTAATATCGGTCTATTAGTGACAATTGATAATTGTATTACTGATAAGAATAACTAAGTTTATTACTGATAAACTTTGTTATATTTGCACTTTTTAAATAAAAATATTACTACATACATAATTATTATTCCTAAACTGTTACACATTGAAATTACACCAAATTAAAAATAAACACAATTGTAAAAACCACTCATAAAATATAGTGGTAGTTGAATTTACACCTTCAAACTTGCAATAAAAACAATCAGGCCCTAAACTTCTAAACACCATTACAAGAAAGAGGTTTTTTTACCAACACCACAAGCGTCGACAAAGCCCTGGTAAAAGTACTTACCAACGCTTTCTATGGATTGACCATGTTTCTTAGCTTCGGGTCATCGGGATAGCCTATCCCAACATGTTTTGGGTATGCATCAACATAGTTAGACAAGGCCGACGCCTAAAGAGTGGGTGGATATGCCAACACTTTAGTAATGGCGTTAACATAACAGCCTTATGTCGACCCTTTAGAGTGGTGTGGCAGACGTCAATGCCGACACTATTTTTTGTTGGCTCGAGGTATATTTTTTAGTATAGACTATTCGCGTTGATACTAAGCTTATGGCATTGGAATAAACTGTCTACGCTAACGCTTAGGCGTTGGGATAAGCCATCTACGTTGACCCCTAGGGTTGGCGTTGCTCTCATTTTTTGAAAAAAAAAACATTTCAATTTTAGAACTAATAGATTTTTCTTAGCTTCACTTTAAGCTAAATATCCTCATAAAATATTCTATATAAAGCAAGATATTTAAAAGATAGTGAACTGGAATTTCATTTCAAATAGATTCCATTATATATCAATCATCCTTACAAAAGTTCCAAACAAAACAATGCATACTAGCAAAACACAATAGTCTTAGAATATTCTTAGAATAAAGAATCACTTAACAAACCACATAAATATTTACAACAAAAAAAACACTTGATTCTTGTTCGACCATGAAGTCACGAAGATAAGATTGATCCTAAAAATTAAAAAAAAAAACCAAAAATTTTACTTATATATATATATATATATCTAAACACATTCATACAAAACCATTAAACAGGAAAACAAGAATACTCAATTATACAACTCGCATTAAAAAAAAATAGCAACAAAACAAAAATCATTTACTGACATCAAAGAAAAAAACATCACATCACAAACATAATCAAAATTACTACACTCATATTCAAAACATGAGAAGCAATTCTTAACTCAAAATTCTCAACCTACATTCTTAGCTCAAGATTCGCAACCTAAATTCTCAATTCAAGATTCTCAGCCTACATTAACTCAAAATTTTTAAATCAACAACACATAAAAAACTAACATTTAGAAACAAACTCAAGATTCTCAACCTACATTCTTAACTCAACAACATTCTTGAATCAAAATTTGCAACCTACATTCAAAACAATGACAAATGAAAAACCAACATCTAGAAACAACTCACAACTAAAACAATGTTCACATTAAAACAATAACATGCATCCCTCATTTCTTAGGGGTTAATTTTTATTTTTGAAAGTTTTAAGGGTATAATTTCAACTACCGCCATACATTAAGACTGATTTTTGCAATTTTTCCTAAAAAAAATGACAATACACATTATTCATGTGGAACCCGAAATCTAGCCTTTCTAAGATAAGAAAATTAGAAAAAGAAGGTAAGTGTTAAGTAAAGTTTATGTTAAGAAGAAGTTGAAGAAAGAAGGTATAGTAAGAATTTTAGATAACTTATGGGCTATGGTTAGAGGGTCATTGTAGCCTTGGTGAAAAGGAAATAAGAGAAAATATAGTAACTACTGATTGCTGCTCATGTGACATAACTGATGGGTCACTATTTTAGGAATCTTGGTTGGTGTGTCATTGTAGCCTTGAAGAGGAAATTTTGGCTAAAGTATGGTCTCCAACAGGATGGCAAGCTTGTGTTAGGCGAGAAGAGGTTGCCATAGGTGGCAAGGAGTGTCAAAATAACCTCTAAAGACAAGTCTATGCAACTAAGAAAAGTATGCTAGATAGGCCAAGCTAGACATTTTGAGCCAAGGATTGGCGACCAAATTAAAGATGTCAAAATAACCTCTGAACTTATAAAGCGTGCAAGTAAGAGGTGTAAAGTGCCAAGTAGGAGGCATTAAAAGGTTGTCCATACAAAGAGGAGATGTGAAGAGTTTAGTAGAAGGTGTTAAGAGGTTAGCCATGCAAGTAGGAGGTGTCAAGAAGCTAGACATGCAAGTAGAAGGTGACAATTGTAAGTCATGCAAGGATATCTATATATAAGGAACTTTGATGCCATTTGAGTAATTCCAAATGCAAAATCACTCAAAATTAGTCTAGTTTCTGGTGTAGGGCTGCTGAACTAAAAAGATTTGGAGAGTTCAACTTCTGAACAAAAGCACCAAAGGTCATTTCTTGAGTAAATTTGAGTACTGTTGAGTTCTTGGAGGCTACATAATGCATTACTTGGAATCTAAAGCTGATATTTAAGTTTTCTCATTTGAGTTGTAAATTTTTAGTTATTAACCCCTAAAGTGAGAAGTAGAATTCTGAACGGAAAGTCAATTTTTGAGCATTGAACAAGGTGGGCTGAGCACAAGGCTGGTGTATGGACAAAGAAAGGTACGAAGAATGGTTTCAAGGTTACAATATCAAGGGGCATGGCATGCGTCGAGCAAGCAATGCACGTGGCATGCATGCACGTTCAACCACGGCCAACGCACAACACCCTCAGCGTACGATCATGCCGTGCACAACAGTCCTACACGTGAAACACGCGCGTGAGGTTAGCATGCGACCCAAAGCCCTTGCGTGTGCGTGCCAAACCTACCCAACCCATATATCATTTTTAGCCTTTTTGGCAATTTTTGCTTGAACATTGGATGTTTTTTTAATTAAAGAAACTTATTAAAGGATAAATACGATTATTTTAAGACAAGAAGAAATTGGGCAAGTTTACAAACCAAGGATTTAACTACAATCTGTGAGTGACACTTTGTTTTAACAATTATTTACGAAGTATGATTTCAAGCTGCACAAGTGATAGCTTGTCAGTGACTTGCATTTAAATATTTTATTTAAATTCTTAAGATTTCTAAGTTAAATTTAGTGACTTGCATTTAAATATTTTATTTAAATTCTTAAGATTTCTAAGTTAAATTTGAAACTGCACAGGCGACGGCTTGTGAGCGACATACACATTTAAATGGTTTCTAAGAATATTTTTAAGATTGATTTATTAAGCATGACTTAAAACTATTTACAAACATGTTTTCAATTAGATTATTTTGAACATGTTTGAGCTAGTTAGAAATTATTTATAAATATGCTTTGAGATTTCTAAAATAAAATTGTTTACCATTTTAGAAAGATATTTGCAAAGCATTAGTTTGATTAATAATGTTTTAACAAGAAAAACCATGTTCGTTCTATTCGTCAAGTTATCTATGGTCAGTGTTCATAGAGTATCAAAGGTATGGGGCTTTGCTGACTTCTTAGCCATCTATACCATCGAGTTCAGGCAAGATAGTATCAATCTTACTCTACTATCTAACGAAGCTCAAGTAGGATAGTATTGATTTTACTCTGCTATCTTGACCTAGTTCAGGCATGATAATATCATGATCGAGTTTATCTGGCACGGTAGTATTGAGTTATCAAGCTAACGTGACTGAGTTTATGGGTATAGAATAAACAAATAATCATTTTTATGAAACAAATAATTATTTAGTGAGAAGAATGGTTTACAAAGTTGAAATGTTATATAAGCTTACATGTTATTTATATGATAGTTTACATATGTAAAAAAGCTAAACTTTAAGAATAACTATATCAAAAGCATGTTTTACAAAACCATCACTCACTGGGCATTTTTAGGTTATTCTTTCAAAAACTTTGTTCACTTTCCATGTATTGATCATGTTTGCCCGAGCTGAGCTTATTGCTGCCACGCCGACTAGTATGATAGAAAAGTTTGTAAAGTGATCATGATTGAGGTAGTGTATAAGAACATAGTCAATTGTATTGTGGGTACAAAGGACTGGTTTATACTGAAAGTCTATTCTTGATACAGTTTTTGTAAGAATCATCTAGAAGTTTGTAAGTAAAATGGACTGCACTTGAGTTTTTTTTCCTTTAAAATTGAGTTATATACTTCTGCTAAGTTTTAAGTAAAGGTGTAGAGGTTAGGGTGTTGATCAACAGGTATCGCTGAGGAAAAGACGGTATTGGTTGACTTCATGCCGTTTCTCGGATCAAGAGTATGTGGTCTACGATAGGGTGTGGCAATTTAATTGGGTCAACTATTCTTCTAGACGATAAGAGTTGTGAAAGGCATTGAGAGCATGATGTCATGTCATGCCTCACCTCACTGGTCACTTCATGCGACTAGAAAGAGACATGCAGTCTAGACACCCAACAACGTACCTCTCTGCAAGATAAAGAGTTGAACGCCTAGTAAGCAGAACTTCTCAAACCAATCTCCAATGTAGAGTTCCAACTTTGAACTCAGAAGATCTTCACAACTCAACGTAGCGGAAAACACTTAAAACAACCAACTTAACTTAATTGTTTACCCTTCAACACTTAAACTCGCTAGCTACCAAGCGATAAACACAATAGGTAATACACAACACAACACAATAGAAAGATAAAAAAACACAATTCTTATTTTATTACTTGATCCAATACTTCACAAATTCCTTTTTTTCACTCAAGGCACAAAAATAAAACGTAGGCTCAAAGCTCCACACCTTCCTTCATCCACTAGGATGCTACTCTTCGTGTCAAGGTGCTTAGGAGTATAAGAACCTCTTTCTTATCACAAAGAAAATGTAAGGTTCATCACATAGGGTACTAAAATCTTTCACAAAGCATAAATCATTATCCATTTTCAAAACATACCCATTTATAAAATGAATAGCAATATTAAATAAACATTCAATACTTAAGAGTTCAAATATGACTTGAAAATCATTTTGGTTTTCAAAACATTATAAAATCATTCAGAGTCAAGATAAAATTTCCTTATGGTCTAAGCACTTTTGCCAAACTCCTTGTCAACCTTGAACCCAAGACTAATCTGAGAAAACCCCTTAACATCTGGCAATTACTCTAGCTCTTAATGAGATCAAAGCTCATATTAAGCTCTAAAACTTGCCTAAAACTCTCCTATTTATACAATTCTTTTGTGAGGATTTCCATGTCGAAATGATTACCTTTGTTTGGCGGTAAGCTTCAACGAATTACGTATTGCCATATAGCTCTCACCGTCCAAATTCTGATCATCATTACGTGACTGTGTTAGAACACTGACACTTACTGAGCACCGCCCTTCATACGTAAGGTGACTCAAGTACTTCTTTGCTAAGAAATCTCTTTTTCTCAACGCTTGTTTGAAATGCATCACGTGTCAAATTGTGAGAAACACTTCCAGTCTAACAACTCTTACTACATCCAATCTCAACGCGTAGCTTAGGAGGTGATTCAAAGTCTTACAAAGACAAATCATGAGGAGCATCAATGAAATAAGTTAGAAACTCTAAGATCGAATAAATTATATGCAAAATTTTCAAATTCTGGGTTATGGTTGAAACAAGTGACCTTTCTTGGCCATGTGGTGTCTAGGGACGGAGTTGCCATAGACTTAACAAAGATAGCTATTACCAGTTGGCCTCGACCTACAACAGTCAATGAGGTGCGTAACTTTTTGAAAGACTATTACCATTGGTTTGTGGAAGACCTCTCTTGCATTGCCACTTCCTTGACTTTGTTGACGAGGAAGGGAAACTCCTTTTGATTGGAGCAAGGCTTGTATAGATAGAAGCTTCTTATTGAACCCCAGATGGTTCATAGAGCTTTGTGATTTACAGTGATATCTCTAAGAAAGTCTTGGGTTGTGTGGTGATGCATCATGGTTAGGTGGTTGCTTATGCTTCCTGCCAACTAAGGAACCATGAACAGAATTATCCTACACATGATCTAGAGTTTGGATCGATGGTTTTTACACTAAAGATTTAGAGGCACTACTTATATGAAGAAAATAAACAAAATTTCACAAACCATAAGAGCATGTAGTAGTTTTTCACCCAAAAGGAGTTAAACATAAGACATCGCAAATGACAAGAATTAGTAAAAACAACTATGACTCTGAGATTTCGTATCATCTAGGTAAAACAAAAGGGGTAGTTGATGTTTTCAGTAGAAAGGTAGCTCATTCCGCAACTGATCTTATGTCACACCGCCACCCGCAATGCCACATTCTCGTGTTATGGATGTGGACACGACCTAGGCGGCTCCAAAGCCCTTCCAAAAGAGACGCCTAAACACCCAGGTCTTAAAACTTAAACTTAACTTGTACCTTAGCACCCTAAGAGAAAACAAGGTGATAAACTTGGATAACACTTAAACTTGAAGAAACTTAACCACTTATATTAAATCCTTAAACATAACTTAATACAAACACAAACTTGTACTTAAACAAATACTAAATCTAAAACTTCAGGCTCTCAACGCCTAGCACAACTCTTAACGCTTGCTTTAACATCTCATTGCCTAACAACTCACCTTAATCTTTACAACGTAATCTCAACGCCTCGCTTACCCAAGGAAGGGGAAACTTAAACTATAAGCCAAATGCTTAGTGAGTGAAAATTTTAGGAAAACCTTTGGGGAATACAAGATCATGCGTAAACTCATTTTATAAGAACGTTTCACAGTGCTTCATTTCGTGCTAAAATATTAAGCACACATTAACCTCTACCTATTTCTCTTTGTTGGACATTGAACTTCCTTAACACATAGACTACTGTGAAGACTTATTTCACTGCCACGAACCCTTGTTCAATGTCACTTGCTTAGGCAATAAACTTGAACACAGGCCACTCAACGTATTTAGTCATCCTTTTTTCAAGTGGACCACTAAACGCAAGGCAACTTCTACTCTTATGTGCAAATAATAGCTAGCCCATGATAGGAATAAAGCTAATGGCTTAATCATAAATAAACTTTCAACAGTCAAGCTTTTCATATTAAACATAAATTACATTACAACATGCATTATACTTTGCATAACATTAACATTTAATATGACACGATTTTGGAACGAAAGCTTTGTAAAACTTAGTCCTTTTCTTTAGAAAAATCACTCACAAAGCCTAAGTTTCTTTAGTCTTTCCTTTTTCTTAACACCTAGTCCTTCTTTCCCCTTGTCGTTTGATCTTACTTTTCTTCCTTCCAATTATTAACAAGTAACTTTAGGAACTTTTTTTCTCGGCTGGTGCTCTTTTGGCAGAGCTTCAATACTTAGAGCTTCCTTAACACTTCCTTCGTGACCTTAAATCCTATTATATTAGTCCTAAACTTGACTAGTCATCGCTAAGTTCATCTTAGCTTGCCAACTCCTTCTTAGTGCTTTACATGTGTAGGTTTAACATCTTCTTTAACCATGCTTGACTTTAACCCAACAAGTAAGATACTAACTAATCTGGGTTAATAACTTTACTTAAATTTACTAACTTTCTTTTCTCGCCTAACCCAAAACACAAACTCTCCTCGCGTTTAGCTAACGAAAATGTCTTCTCTTCCACACGTCGCTTAGCTAAGACGCATAGCTCATCATCGCATCTCTAGTCAAAACACATATCTAAAATGCATCCCCGTATACTTTGCTATTTTCACTCGCTTTACCATAGAACGCAACTTACTTAACCTAGCTTCTTTCTCTTCAACCATCCTATCAAAAAGCTGACTTCACATCTTATTAGAAATTATAGCTGCAATATGGGAAGTCACCTCACAGTTGGCACAGTTGATGGTATAACCGACCTTGAGACAAAGAATTGTTGATGCACAGTGGAATGACCCTTATTTAGTAAAGAAATGTTACTTGGCAGAGGTATGAGAAGTTGATGGATTCTCATTATCCTTTAAAAATGGCCTCCTTTATAAAAGATGACTATGTGTGCCAACAAATGTGATGTTAAGAAAGATTTGATGACAGAAGCTCATAGTTTCCCATTCTCAATGCATCCTAGCAATACGAAGATATACTAATAGTTGAAACAAGTTTACTAATGGCATAATATGAAAGGAGAGGTGGCAGATTTTAACAGTAAACACTTGGTGTGTCAGCAAGTGAAAGTACTAAGATAGAAGCCAGCAGATTTGTTATAGCCTCTAAGTGTACGAGAATGAAAGTGGGAGAATACATCGATAGATTTTATCATCGATTTGCCAAAGATGGCAAAGGGTCACACAGTGATATGGGTCACTATGGACAAACTCACTAAGTCGACACATTGCATTCAAGGGAGATCTATTTATATAGCGAAAGAGTGGGCTTTGTATACATGAAGAAGATGGTTTTAAGGCCCAAATTTGAAAAAGAGAGCTCTATTGAAGAGGAGTCTTATTCGAAAGGGTTTACTTAGTTAAGTATGGATAAAGGGCATTCTGCGAAGAAGGACACGATTAGGGAAAAGGTGATGCAAGAAAGAATACTTGCATCTAAGTACTGTTGCGTTCGAATTGGGCTACGCAATGAGAATGGCAGGCAAGGAAGAGCTACGCGTTGGCACTGACAGAATTGAGTGTTGTATAATAACGCGGTGAGTGGTGTTATGCCTAAGCTTTGTTGCAATGAGAAAGGCGATTTGGCTAGAGGATCGTGTGAATGACTAAACGATTGTCTAAAAGATAGTAAATGTTTTATTTTTTTTCGAGGAGGAATTTAGGCGATAAAGAGTTGAGCATTCTAAGAAGATAAGGTTAGCGTTCCAAGGGAAATGTCTAATCACAAGTGACAACTAGCAACAAGTTGAACTTGGATTAGTCGTATGGTATGATGACTCGTAGCTTGACACGTGTAAAGCATGAAGATGACTCATCAATTTGAAAGGACACTATAAATAACGTCGAAAAGGTCGAAAGGAAGGAAGAGATGCAAAACATGCTGATAAATTGTTAAAAGAGGGTACTAAGTGTTGAAAAGCCATTTGAGGGAATAACTAGACGAGAAGAGAAAGTCGAATACAAAGGGGAAAAAGAAGTGGAGGCTAGGTAGTTCTGTGAGTGATCCTTACAAATAAATGAATGTTTGTATTTATGATCTTTTATAAATAAAAGAAATGTTTTTAGCATTCCTTCGTAATCTTATGTTTGATGTTTATTCCATGACATCGTTACTAATATGACCTTATTAAAAGTAAAGATTTTGCGTTAACACTTCTTATTTGATGATTGTGATGATTGTATAAGGTATGGTGTTGTGTGATCTATTGCTAAATGTTGGTGGAAATTTCAGGTTTAACACAAGATGCTTGTGAATGAGAATCTCAGGTTTAGGCAAGTAAATGCTGGTGAAGTAAATCTCAGGTCTGAGCAAGGAGTGATTTGTGTTCTTAATTGCAAGACACTGGTGAAGTGAATCCCAAGTCTAGGCGATGAGATGTTGGTGAAGTGAATCCCACGTTTGAGTAAAGAATGATTCTTGCGAGACGCTGGTAGAAATCCTAAGTCTATCGTGAGACACTGGTGAAGTGAATTCCAGGTCCAGGTGGTTAGATGTGGATGGGCGAATCCCAAGTTTGGGCGATGAGTGGTAAACATCATAATGAAATAAAATGAATGCGTGTGGATTTATAGTGATTTGTGTGGCTATAAGTGATGCGATGAGAAATTATATGTATAAAATAAGATTGATATTATTGAAAATGTTGTATTCCCCAAAAAGGTATTTCCAACTTATCACTCACTAGGTCTCTGGCTTATTTTTTAAGTTTTTCCTTCCTTAGGATGTCAGGTGTTAAAGTCAAGTAAAGTAAGATTTTTCAAGCGTGGAAGCCAAGTAAAGGAGGGTAAGATGGGTGGTTATGTAAACTTGTACGGTGAGCAAGTCATGTTCTTCTATTGTGTGTTCAAGGAGTTTCTAGGCAATCCTTATACTTCTAAACACCTTGACCACCGAGGGTTGCAGCTGAATTTTGAGATGTTAAGGGCAGCATCACAATTTTGTGAAGCCCAAGCTAGGCGATGAGTGGAAGAACTGAGTCAGGCATGAAGTGCCTAAAATTATCATTTTAAGTCCTATTGTAAATGTAAAGTTGAATTTCATTTGTACTTTGTATATAGTGTAAAATGAATAAAGAGAAGAAGTTATGTTATTCCACTGTTTCATTATTCATGTTTATCACTTGGTAGTCAAAGAATCAATTTGAGTTAAGTGTTGAAAACTAGGCGATGGAGCTAAGTCTTTCCGCTGCGATGAATTGTGAAGGTTTTAGAAGACTAAAGCTGAAGCTTTGCAATAAGACAAGCTGAAGAAGTTGTTCTGCTTACTAGGCGTTCAACGTGTTATCTCGCGGTGAGATACGTGTTGGATGTCTAGGTGGCACGCCTCCATCTGGTCACATAAAGTGACCTTTGGGGCGAGACATGACAATGGTGAAATTGCAGGAAGTTTTTTTTATCAATCATATCTGACAATGATTCTTGTTTCACCTTTATTTTTTGGAAAGGCCTCTAGGGCAGCATTGGGCACATAATTGTATTTCACTACAATTTTTCACCCATAGACTAATGGTAAAAAACTCGGTTGGTGTTTATGTGAATTCGGTTGGTGTTTGTGTGAACTGGTATTTGGACTTAGACTCAAGGTTGTTTGAATACACAGTTAATTCTATGCGATAAGTCATTGGTCATGATCATTGTATGCAAAGTACTTGTATGCACCTCTTTATCGTGTAACTACTAAGTCCTCGTTGAGTACAAGTTTTTCTACTGCTTGTCCAAGTATAATTAAAGTAATAGGTTTATTTGGGTGATCTATAGTCGAACTCGGAGAATTGATATCCAAGTTTTAGTTCTAGAGTTTACTTGTCAATTAGGCGGTATAAAAGAAATAATTAAATAGTATAAAGAATGCAAGGATGAACTCTACATACTTATGTATACCTAGAGAATTCCATATAGGAGAATTAAAATGGTTGTGCGATGAAGATGTGAACTAACTTGTATGCAAGAAGGAGGTGAAGGAAGGTCTATGCATTATCAGGCGATTAAGCAATGCGAGAGCTTTGATGCGGTATAGCTTGCTTAACCAGCTTATGATTAAGGCGAGCTCCTCTCAAAGTCTTTAAATGGCACACTTGCTCGCCTTTCGATATATCTGGAAGAGTTCACTTATAATACTTATAGAATTTCTCATTTAAGGACATAAACTTCTCGGTGCCTAATGTCCACACTTGTTCACCTTTCGAGATACATGGAAGTTATCTCGATAAGGTACCAAAGTCCTCCGTGTGCGTATTAGCCTTATCCTTGCTACTTGCTCTCTCGGGTAGTTGCCGATTGACACTGGCCAAGCAATGAACATTGCTCAACTAATAGGATAAGAATTATAAGCTAGACTTCTTATCAAGAACTTATCACCAACTTAAACTACAAATAACACATTAACAGGTTAACATTAAAGAAGTAATGGATTGAAAAGATATAAATATATAATATATATTAACGAATATAGGCCTTCGGCCATTGTACAATATGAACATCATATATTACAAAGAAATGCAACTAAAAATGACAAGAAAGGATAATGAAAACTATTACAAGTTAGGGGAAATGGGAATATAGAATCTTCTTTATTCAGAAGTCAAGCTCTCACTCTACAATCTGACCGGAGAAGAAGAGAATGAGAATTACAAACGGCAAAAGGGCTACTCCGTTCTGTCTCTCTCTAGGTTTTTAGTCCATGCATGCTCTTTGGTTCATTTAGACCTCCTTGGTCTTGGTAGAGATGAAGTTCTTTTTATAGGCATCTTTTCGGTGGGAAATTTCTATTATTCTGATCATTTCTTCCCTGATAGCAGCCTTGTCATGTCACATCCATCTTCAACTACCATTCTTGTCATCTAATGAATCTTCCTCACGTTTCACTAGATGATGTGGTTCCTCGTCTAGAAGTGTTAATTGTCAAACGAGTTTCCATCGAGTAGTCTTTGCACGAGATGTCCTCTGCGATTCACTAGTTTCTTCCTTTATAATCATCATGCATTAAGAATGGAAATCGCGTAAAACGACAGACATGAAGCTTTATGTAAGGTGTATTTCTAAATAATTATGTATTTACAACATAAGTTACGCGTTTTGGCACTTTTACCATACGTTTCAGCCACATTATTCTACGTAAGTGGTCATAATATCTTGTATTTTTACAAGTTAACAGTTGTCAAACTGAACGTTTGAATCAAACTTTGGAAGATATGTTACATGCTTGTGCATTGGAGTTTTCAGGAAGTTGGGGTTCTCACTTGCACTTGATGGAGTTTGCTTATTATAATAGTTACCAGGATATTATTGGCATGGCACCATTTGAAGCCTTGTAAGGTAAAGGTTGCAAGTTCTCTATGTGTTGGGATGAGGTTGGTGAACAGAAATTGATCAATCCTAAGTTGGTTCTGTTGGGATTTATGTCCTAAAACTCGTAGATTGTAAATATAATCCATTTATCGTTATTAATAAAGTGTTATTATTGTAATAATTGTTATTGATTAAATTATTAGTTTTGTCTTAATAACCCAAATTCAATGAACTAACATCCTAAGCTGTTTAATGAGTCTTGAACAGTATGTAGAGACATACAGGGATCAATGTTCAACATCAGCTTAAAGGGTCTATAGTATAGGGATAAGGTTGGGTACCTTATCCTTGTAACACTATTGATACGACTCACTTTGTATTTGATACAAAAGCAATGATCCCAATGTGTTCGTGTAGTTGACATGCGAGTGAGGATATCCTATGCAATGAGTTTGCATAAGACCGGACCATGAAATAGTAACTTAGTTAACTAGTTAGGTTTCTATTTCACTAGGATGACCTAGGTAACTTAGTCTTAATCCTAAGTGTGTTATGAACTCCATTTTGTGAGGGATTGTCCTTTTATTTGTACGGGTAAAAGTGGCCAGATCGCTGACTCAATAAGCTTATCATTTTGGAGACAAGACCGAGTGGGGAGCTGGGAACATAATTACACAAGATAGAATTCACTCATTTTCTACTTTAGGGTAAGTAGATGAGTGTTTCCTTAAATGGTGTCTCCAGGTCTTAAAAAAAGGGATCTACCCTCTCTATGGTACGAGAGGGGTTTCTATTTATTGGTAGGACCATAAACAGGTTGTTCATTGGAGGAGCACTAGTATTTAAGGATTAGAGGTAACCTAGGGGTAAAATGGTAAATTGACTCGCTGGTGTTACGAACACTTGTGAAGGACTAACTTATTGTTATTGGTCTATATCCGTGGAAACATAAATATATCTAAAGTGAGAAGAGTTCAACTGTGAGTTTTTAGTGGAGTGTATACACAGTTAACGAATATTGATTAATATGGTTAATGAGTTTAGGGTTCAGATCTGTAGGTCTATTAGGTCCCCTTCCAAGCTCGTAAAGGGCAATGAGATTTATTTATATTGGTTGTAATTTGAAATGTTCAAATTTACTTTGAGAATTAGTTTAATGTATAGTGATACATTATAATATAAAGTTTGTGAAACTTTATTATATAAATTTAACTTTGGATATGCTTCAAAATTAATTTATGAGAGATAAAATATTGAATGAGTTCAAATATTAATTTAATATGAATTGGATTCATATTAAAATTATTGATTATGAGAGAAACTTATATTTGAATATGATTCAAATTTAATTTAAGTTAAATATAAGATATTTAACTTAGCTATTAATTAATTGGAGAATTAATTAATAATTTAGTTTTATTTAATTAAATTTGATTTAATTAAATTTATAAAATAATATTGCAAAGATATTCATTCAAATAAGATTTGAATGAAATATTAATTAAACATGATTTAATTAATTATATTAATATAAATCTATAAGATATTGGAGAGATATTTATTCAAATAAGACTTGAATTGAATATTAATTAAATATGATTTAATTAATTATTAACTAATTGATTAATTATTAATTAATTTGTGTATTTGATAATAGAATCTCATGATTTTTTCCTACTCTTTTTCCTATTCCAAGAAGGAAAGAGAGTTATAAATATCTAGAAGAAAACAGTTTTCTCTAACGAAATTCATCAAGAAAAAAACCAAGGCTTTTGCTCTCTGCAAAAAGAAAAGGTTTTCTCTCAAATATCTCTAAACATTTTCCCAACCCAATTGGTTCCCACAAACCAATTTCATCCCAGAGGATAGGAAGGTCTCCGACGGGTGGTGTCCCAAATTCCGTGATTTGTAGATTCAGAGACGTCATCGAGAGTAAGTCCTCTGTATTCTTTAATTTAAAAGCATGCTTAGTGTTTATTTAGAATTTTGATTCTAAAATTTTGCCAATGTACTGGTATTTTAAGATTTCTAAATTAATTTGAGTAATGGTTCTTTAAAATCTTCCACTGCCATAAGGCTTTTATCCTTTCAAGTTCAATTTACAAATAAGGCAATACAAAAAATTAGAGCATGAATGCAAATAACTTAAAGTAGATAGAAGAGTTATCATGATGTTAGGCGAAAAGATTTAGAGTTTGAAGTGGGAGGTAAGGTGTTCTTGAAAGTGGTGAAGGGATAAAAGCACTGCGGAAGATTTAACAGAACAATTCCTAAATTTAATTTGAAAATCTCAAAATACCAATACATTGACAAAATAATACAAAAACTAATTTTCGTACTATAACTTAAAGGCTAAGCATGCTTTTAAAGAAGTATAGATTAGAGAAAGTAAAAATTACTTAGTTTGACACCTCTGAATCAAGAGGGAATAGGAGAGAATCTTGAGATTCTATTAATTTAAAAAAGGGTCTTTAACTCATATAGCCTAAATTGCTATATGATATTACATAAAAGACCTAAAGTTCTAATAATTTTTACAAATGGCCTAAATGGGCCAATATATTTCATACATACAGGGCCCAAATTACTTCTTTGCCCATCTTATAATATTTGATTACTTTATTATTATTTTTTTTTAAAAGGAATGAACGGTCGGTTGTACGGTTTTGGGAAGAATTGGAAAGTTTTAATACTTTTCATATACGAAAAATCGTCCTATACTCCATTTTTCACGCTGAAGAGAAAAACGATAGTGAGAGTTCAACAGAAAGTTTGAAGACGAAGAAGGCAGTCGACAACTATGAAGAAATTTCACTCGAAGCTTTGAAGAAATTTCGAGGTTTGTTTTGTTAAATAGTACATTAGGTATACTAGGTATATTGAAGATATTCAAATTATTAGGCAAAGAATCAGTAATTTAGAATGTGGTAGATTGTAGGGATTGTTCTGTTTTCGGGTGTGAAGAAGATGAAATTCGAGGGCCGTCACATTTTGGACGTGAAGAAGATTCTAGGGTTTATTGACATTCATTTGGTATATTGGGTATATCAAAGATATTCAAAAAATTATTTTTTAATGTTTAAAAGTCTATAATTTTTTTGGGTTTATTCCTTCAAAAATGTATTTGGTTCTGTGATGCTAATTTGAAATTGTATAATCATCTGTTATGTAGTATAAATAAAATGGTGCGAAGGAGTGAAAGATGTTCAGGTTCAAGAATGAAGGCTATGAAATCAAACAAGGATGACTCAATAATGATAGACGATAGAGAGGTTTGATGTGGAGTCTTATGTTGTTTTTATGTAAGGGTATATTATATATATGAAAACAGAGGTTTAAGAAGCTGTAATATGTATATATGTCATAGGATGAAGAAATATATGAAGAAGATCAAATTTATTATCAACCAATTTAAACCATATATCCTAGAGAGGATGAATCCGATTTGAGAGGTCCAACCGAGACACAAATTGTATTGTACAACGAAATGAAAAATGTGAAACAGGATGTAGAATTTGAAACGCCTGAAAACAAGATGCCTATGAATGACCAAGAAGATGAATCAAATGTAAGTATATTAAACATATATTGTAGTATATATATTATAAGGTTTGTTGTAATGTTTATATTTTTTGTTTAAGATGAATGAGGGAAATAGAACCTCTGAAGTAAATCCCAACTATATGTCAGAGTCTGATGAGGTATGTGCGTTTAGGATTGATGTTCTTTGTTTAATATTCTATTATTACCAAGTTTATAATTTAATATTATTGTAACTTGTGCAGGACAATGTACCCATTGCACAAAGGAGTTTGTTCAAAGATATGTCAAGGAAAGGAAAAAAAACAGAATCTGAAAATGTATGTGTGATAATCTATTGTTCTTAAAATTAATTATAAAATATTATAATGTGTAATTGATAATATGAATTGTAGGTATCAAATAAGAGAAAGAGAGCTGGAAAGCTAAACAGAAAAGCAGAGAAGAAGGAAACTATTAAAAAGGAAAAACAAAGTGAAAAAAAAATGAAAAAAGGAAAGACATAAAAAACACAGGTATATAAGGTTTATACATATACGATTTTAACTTATTAAATTGCTGATATTATTAACAGTTATATTATTGATATTGTTTCAGAATTCTAAAGTGAAAAAAAAGGGCAGAAGAGTCGTCCCATGGAGGATATTGATCAGGTGCAGTTTATTTAATTCATACATACTATTACAAATATAATATAATTGTATATATAAAGTATACATTGCATTATATTTCCTTATGTTATATTTTTGCAGGGTGAACCATTGATCCTGAAAAAAGAAAAATGGTCTTGTGTTCAGAAACTTAGCATCTATGCAAGAATAGATGTAATTACGAATATTAGAAGGAAACTTAATAGTGAACAAATAGATGAATTTAGGAAGACAACATTTGGTAGTTTCTTAGAGCTGAAAATGTCAAAATTCCAAAGTCAATTGTTGTACCATATTATAAGACGTCAATGCACATTGACTAAAGATGATGAATTGTGGTTCAACTTTGAAGGAACTTTAGCAAAATTTGGTATTAGGGAATTCCAAGCCATAACAGGATTAAATTGTGGTCCACTACCTACTGTAGATATTTCAAAGCTTAAGGGAAATTTTTTGACAAAATACTTCAAGAATGAGGACCCTATTCCTAGGTCAAGTGTCTCTTCTCTGTTTAATGATTCAAGAAAATTGAAGGAGGAAGACAAAGTTAAAATGGCTAAAATATACTTCCTTGAAAATTCTCTACTTGGTAAACAGTTGACAACAGGGGTAGATTTGGAGCACATCAAATTGGTAGATGATGATAACCAATTTGATGCATATCCATGGGGAAGAATAGGTTATAATGTCCTATTAGAGTCTATAAAGAAATCAATCAAAAACCCTTCTGCCCTAGCTGTTGGAATATCTGGATTTGCTTATTCTCTCCTGGTATGGGTCTATGAATGTATCCCACTGTTGACAGGACCTTCAATATTTTGTGCAAAAAGAGTGGATCAAAGAAATATCTTCATGCTTAATTGGGTTATTGACAACCATCCAGAATGGAAGGAACTGGCAGAGAAGGTCTTTGAAAATGAGCAGGTAATAACATACTGTGGTATATTTGATATGTACAATTAATGTTATATATATACTTAGTCTTATACTGTGCTGTTTTTAATATGCCATTCATGTAACAGTTTGAATTCAACCCAATGTTTCCTGAAGAAGAAACCGTGGAACCAAGAACATTCAAAGAAAATATACCTTTAGAGGAAACAGAAAAGAATTTTGAAAAAGGAGAATGTTCTAGACAAGAAGAGCGTACGACTGTGGAAGACTTGCTGAGCATAATTATGGCCAGCAATGAAGCACTGAACAAGAAGATGGACAAACTGCACTTTGAGGTTGAAGAACTAAAAAAACTGTTCAAAGATAATAACAAAAAAATAGTGGAAGATAATGACAATAGAGAGATAGATGACAAGGATGACAAGGATGGTAATGATGGAGGGTGACATGAGAGAAATAATGATGGAGAAAATATAACAGAAAAAAAAATGGTGAAACAGAAGGACAAGAGGTAACATTTAAATATATGTATATGATTAAACTTTACTATTTGATGTATGTAATAAATGTATGTAATGATGATCAGGATGGACAAAGTGGAGATGAAAATAGAGGACAGCAGGTATATTTGCAATATAAGTATATATCCCAATGCTTAAGTATATATATTATAATATAGTGTTGCTTTATGTATTAATTAATGATTATAATGATGAACAGGATGAGCAAAATGATTGTGTGGATGATGTTGTATATAGCACAGCTATACTAAAAGAAGTAGATGAAATTGAAAAGGAAGCAATGAAATTGAAGGTAAGTACATATGAAAATATAGATATTAATTCTGAATTAATATGCTGTGTGAAAATAATCATTTTTATGTTGAATCTGATTTGTGTAGAAGAAAAGAATCGAAAAGGAACATATTCAACAAAATGTAGTTGTGAAGAGTGCTACAATGATTGTACGTATATGTTTTAATAATCTGATATATGACAGATTATATGAAATATACCATAATGTTAACTTTTTGTTTATAAGCAAGTTGTCAGAAGGAGCATGAGGAGAGGAAATATACCTTCTAGGATAATGAGATCGTCATTCACAACTAAATTTGGATCTGCTGAGCCAAAAAGGGAAAAAGTAGTTTGAAGGTTGAAGGATTTGAAGGACCAAGTTTTAAACTGCTCTCACAAGAACATTAGTATTCTAATTTTATGAAGGTTGCTTATGTAGAGACATGTGTTATGGTTTTCTAATTTCTAATTTCAGTAGTCAAGGGTTCGAAGGTCCAAGAACTTTAGTAATTCTAACTTATCTAGTATAGATTTAATGTTTAAGGTTATGTGTTGAAGTTTACATGTACTTTTGGGTATGATTAGTTTTTATGTTGCTGGTACTATGGAAAAACAAAAATATTAAATACGTATATTATTTATGTTTTTATATGGTGTTCATTGGTCATGGAAATTCTTCAGATATGGTTTGAATGTTCAATATAAATCTTAAATGTACATTTCCAATAAGTTGTTATTCTTAAAATAGATGGTATGTTTCTTATATTTAATAGAATGTTATAGCAATGTTATAAAATTTTGATTTTGTTATAGCAAAGTTATTTGTATTGGAGACTGTATGATTAGAAAGAGCATAAAAAGTATGAACACATAATACAGAAACATGAAAAACAAATGAAAAACAAACATGGATTTCTTAGATGAGTATATTTGTGATAATGTGAAGTATATAATTTTGTAAACTTCTTAAATAAGCATTAACACAAAAAAATTAGTAATTCATGACTAATATTGTATTCAGGAACTAATTAGTTTCGTAACTAACTTAAGAATAAACGTAATTAAAGTACAAAACAATAATAGATATTTCAAATATGAAAAACAATGATAAACTAGCTAGATAAGGCAAACTTGCATCACTTTCTGTTATGCTCATAACGTCCACAACAGCCACATTTTACGCGTCTCTTGAACTCCATTTTAGAAGGAATTCTAATCTTCTTGGGTCTACCAACTGGCCGTTTTACATTAGGTGGGAGGATGACAATGGATGAAACATCATCAGGTACTTGCCAATGTCGATGATCACCTAAAGGGTTTATTAAACCTCTATAAATTAAACTCAATGTGATGTTCAAATAATAATGTGAAACATATGGCTTTATTAATAAATGTTTCATAGTAAGAACAACACATGCATGGACACAAGGTATTTGCAATATATCCCACATTCTACAAATACAAATCTTAGAAGGCAAGTACACAACATATTGAGATGTGCCATGGATGACCTGGTATTTCATGTTGTTGACTGGATTCACCTAGATATGAAAAAATTAAGTATATACATAATAATATGATGTATATAAAAATAAGTACGTATATAGATAATGAGACAATGTATATATAAACATGTTAATAGGTCAAAGTAATAAATATACCTTCATAGATCGACTACTCTCAATTTGTTCCCTTATAATATCTTCAACTGTTTTTGTAAAATCTGTAACTTGATATTCAGCTTCATTTCTACACTCAAAAAACCATCTTTGCAACATCATTCTCAGTATCTCAAGCATTGAACATATTGACAACTCCCTAGCCTTGATAATTGCATTATTCAGACTCTCAGATATGTTAGTAATCATTACATTATATCTACTAAGGGGTGAGTAGACACGAGACCACCTAGCAAATCCAATCGATTGTAACTCCTCACGTATACCAGGTGCATTTGATTCCAACAAACGCACTTGTTGTTCAAAATCAACAATATTGTAAGACTTGCCACATGCATGGAACACGGTGTCGACTATTGATCTATACTTCAACTTCAAGTTCCTAAGTAAATGAACCATACATATGCAATGTAGAACATTGGGAAATACTACTTCTATCGCTTTGCATATACTCTTGTGCCGGTCAGATACTATGACAATGTCATTCCTACCACCAATGATTCGCTTAAGTTGATTGCAAAACCACGTCCAAGAGGCATCATTTTCAGAATCTACCACACAAAAAGCTAGTGGTAATATTTGGTCATTGGCATCAGGACTTGAAGCAGTTAAAAGAGTACCCCATACTTATTCTTCATGCTTGTTCCATCGATAGATATGACTGGACGACAATGTTTCCAACCAGCAATAGAAGCAGATAATGCCATAAAGAAATATAAAAATCTACCATCGGCATCAACTTGGTATTCAACAATAGAACCTAAGAACATAAAAAATATAAAACTATAAAATGATAAGTATATAACATATAAGAAGATGTACATATTTAATATACCTGGATTGTTAGAATGTAGCATGAAAGCAAATTTGGCTACCATCTGGTAGGATTCTTCAGGAGAACCTCTAATCTCTCATCCAATGCAGCCTCACGTGCACGTCATGCGTTTTGGTAAGATATGCTTAAACCATGTTCAACACGAACGAAATGAACTATATCTTTGGGAGTGGACAATTCTGAACCGGCTAAACTAATTTTGTTCTTTATCAAGTCCTTAATAACAGTAAAGGTAGCATGTCTATGATCTGTAAGTGGAACATCTACTGAACATGTGTGTTCAGAATCGAACCTAGTAAGAACCCATATGGTTCTATCACCATGAAAACAACTAGAAGCACGTAATGACCATTTGCAATCTTCAATTACACACTGCAAATTCAACACTTCCTTGTTTGATTTCACTGTAACGTATTGAAAATTATCTCTAATAGCAATGGCTTGAACGGACTTTTTCAATAAAGATTTGGTTGAAAACACATCCTGGATTTTTAATATGAAGTTGGAATCTATTTTAGACATATCTATGGTTTCAAAAACACAACCTCCAACTGAATGGATTTGTGTTTGAAATGAACTTGAGGACGATGAACACAAAGAAATAGCTAAAAGGCCAACAGAATGAACAACAAGGGCAATATGTTGTTCAACGTTAGATGTCATTATATGGTAAACCCATTTAACATCGTTGTCATTCTTTATTGTCATATCTTTCTTAAGACATTCTATAGGACCTAAGCAAAGGTATATATCAAAGTTGTTCATATCAAAAAAATTACCTAACTTGGATTTAAGGACATTGGACAATTCAGTGTATGACATATGTTCATCAACTACAATTTCAGACACACTAAAACTAACGTAATTGTTAGTTTCGTTGAAAAAACCGTTGAAGTAAACTGCAATACTGGCCATCCTGTTTCAAAAATATTACATGTATAATTGTCAATAAGATGTAGTATATATATAATAAAACATCATACTGGTAAATTATACAACGATTATAATAGAAAGTTAGATGTGGTATATATGTAATAAATGAAATATATAACCTATTCTGATTTGCGGGAATATTTAAAACTTAGTATAATTATAAATAATATGTGGTATATATTTAATAAATAATGTCAAAAAATGATGATACCTTACGGGTATATAGTTAATTATTGTTGTATATAGTATGAAAATTAAAATTTATAATAGAGAAGGGACGGAAAACATATTGTAAAATATGTGTATATATGTGTTCTTGAAATATATGGAATGGAGAATAATGAAAATAATAGAAATTTCCTACTAACCGGAAGACTACTGAGAAGAAAAGGAATAAAGAAAACGAAATCTACTAACCGGAAGTCCAACCAATACTAACCGAAACGAAACGAAATCTACGGTAAATAGTAAGGTTAATGAAAATGATGTTGAAGGATAAAGAAAAATGTGAAGAAAATTATATGTTTCTTTATTAATCAAAGGTAAACGTAATGAACGGTGGTCGGTGACGAAATCAATTGAAAATTGAAAGGTTGAGGTAATGGAAATAAAGGAAGACGGAGGCAATGGAAAATTGAATGGAGTTTGGTGATGAAGATGAAACAATTCCCACGGTTATGGTAAATTAATTCCATTAAATTTTCATATTGGATTATATTTTATATTATACTTCATTACAAAATATAGTCAATTTATTTCCATAATAATAACACAAAATAATATAAGGAATTATTTACTATGATAATAAATTGAAAGTATATCTAATAAGGAAATAATTTAAAATTACTTAAGAATATAATATATAATATATGATTATTAGAAGGTTATTATTATCCAAATTTATACGAAATCCTATTTTAGAAAATAATTCCAAATTTATGACATTTGTGAAAAATCCTAGTGAATTTAGGCTCTTTGTCTAAATCTTTCTTTAAAAAATATTAAATTAATAGAAATTTCAAATCAACTAAATTAATCAATTAATAATTAATTAAATTATATTTCATTAATATTTCATTAAATAATATTTAATTAATATCTCTCTAATATCTTATAGTTTTAAATTAATTTAATTAAATAAAATTAAACTAAACTATTAATTAATTCACCAATTAATTAATAGCTAAATTAAATATCTAATATTTAACTTAAATTAAATTTGAATCATATTCAAATATAAATTTCTCTCATAACCAATAATTTTAATATGAATCCAATTCACATTAAATTAATATTTGAACTCATTCAAATATTTTATCTCTCATAAATTAATTTTAAATCACATCCAAAATTAAATTTATATAATAAAGTTTGATTAACTTTATATTATAATGTAATACATTATACAAATTTCTTAAGTAAATTTGAACATTTTAAATTACGACCAATATAAATAAATCTTATAACCCCTAACGAGTTAAAATGAAGACCTAATTGACTTACAGATTAGAAGCTACAACGATATGAGATTAATTGGCTAAACTCATTAACCACATTAATCAATATTCGTTAACTGTGTGTACACTCCACTAAAAACTCACAGTTGAACTCTTCTCATTGTAGATATATTTATGTGTCTGTGGATATAGATCAATAACAGTACGTTAGTCCTTCACAATTGTTCGTCACATCAGCTGAGTCAAATTACTATTTTACCCCTAAGTTACATCTAGTTCTTAAATACCAATGCTCCTCTAGTGAACAACTTGTTTATGGTCCAACCCATAAACAGAAATCCCTCTCGTGCCATAGAGAGGGTAGGACCCTTTGTTCGAGTCCCAGAGACACCATTTAAGGGAACACTCATCTACTTACCGTAAAATAAAAAATAAGTGAATTTCATCTTGTGTAATTATGTTCCTCAACTCCTCACTTGGTCTTATCCCCAAAATGATAAGCATATTGAGTTAGAAATCTGGCCACTCTCATCCGTACAAATCAAAGGACAATCTTTCGCTAACAGAAGTTCATAATACACTTAGGATTAAGACTAAGTTACCTAGGTTATCCTAATGAAATATAAACCTAACTAGCTAACGGAGTTATATCTAGTAATTATTATTTCATGGTACGATCTTATGGAAACCCATTGCATAGGATACCCTCATTTGCATGTCACCTACACGAACGTATTGAATCATTTTGTTTGTATCAAATACAAAGTGAGTCGTATCCATAGTATTACCAGGATAAGGTACCCAGTCTTATCCTTATACTATAGACCCTTTAAGCTGATCTCGAACATTGATATCTGTATGCCTCTTCATACTATTTAAGACTCATCAAACAACTTAGGATGTTAGTTTATGGGATTTGGGTTATTAAGACAAAACTAGTAATATAATCAATAACATTTTTTATAATAATAACACTTTATTAATAATAGTCAGTGGAATATATTTACAATCTACAAGTTTTAATTAGGACATAAATCCCAACAAGTGGCACCTAAGAAAAGTGTTTTGAGGTTCAAAAGGAAAGGAAAATTGAGTCCCCGTTTTATTGAGCCATTTGAGAGTCTTGAGCGAATGATCCTATGACTAATTGTTTAGGCTTGCCATCCTCTCTCTCTGCAATTCGTGATGTTTTTTTATGTTTTTGCAATTCGTGATGTTTTTTTATGTTTTTATGTTAAGGAAGCATGTAACTAACCCATCACATAAAGTTGATCATGAACCATTGCAATTGAATGAAAAATTGAGCTATGAGGAGAAGTCTATTCAAATTATGGCACAGGGAGATTGTTTTAGTAAAGGTCTTGTATTAAAATCAATAGATCGGAAAGCTAATTGGAAACAAGAATATGAGAATATAATATAGTATCCAAAGCTTTTCTAGGACCAGAACTTTCGAGGACGAAAATTTCTTTAACATCACAAAATTTCTTAGGTATAGTTTTAGGGGATAATTTAATTTAAAATATTAGGAGATTTATTATTGGAGGAATATACAAGAAATGAGTTTAGAAAAGAAAAGGATTTTAATTTTATGCATGTGCAAGTAAAAAAAATGAAATGAAATTCTTTTTTTTTCTATTCTAAGAAGTTATATTCTTTTTTTTCCTTTCTTTTTCTTCGTCGTGAAGTCCCACACCGTCGACTGTCAACCTTGCTTGTCGTCATATTCTCTCATGCCACCATTGGCCATGTTGTCGCTTGACTGAACGTATCCTCGACCTAAGCCATGCAGCCTGATTCCGTTGAACCCAAATTAGTCATCTACATCGTATAGGTTCTTCGTTGTCGCTCACCAAATTTGGAGTTGGATAAGTTTTGGTTTCTCTTTGGTGTTTTCTTGATTGATTTTTTAATACTCATCGTAGATTGGGTTAAAATTCTTGTTTCTCTTGGCTTTTGAAGGTTGATTGCGAGTTTTCCCTACTATCCAACATTTCATAGGTTGTTGGTTTTTTTTTGTAAGTGTTGTGGTTACAAATCGTGAAGTTTGTGTTTAATTGGTAGAAATTAAGTTGTTAATGTTTTGGTTATGTTCATGCTTAGGTTTGAGTGCTAAGTAGAGCTTTATTACCTTTATTCCTTAGTGAGATTTTGGTTATTAGGTTGAAGAAAGTGATTTATTATCGGATTCCTCAAACCTAATAGTTGATAAGATGTGTGTATTCACTTAATTATGACATTGAGATGGACTAATTTGTTATTATTTACTTTGACTATTTCTTGATTGGACTGTGAAAGTATCATGAAAAATCCATGGTTGTCGTTATTAATGTGATGATATGTTCGTGTGACATAATATGGAATTTGCGTGCTGAGATCAGTATTGGACTGATGGTGTCTGCTAACTTTTGCTATCGAGATGAGTGCATCTTATTATATGACCCCAATGACAGTTTTTTTCTGTTATCACGGATATGTGTTTATAGGATCACTAAGATTGTTGTGATACATGATGTACATTGATGCTTTGATAGGAATGTTAACATATTCATTTAGTGGGCCTAGTAGTGGGTTACTTATTGAGTATTTATACTAATCTTTTCTATGTTTCATTTTTCAGGCAAAGGTTGTATAAAGGCAAGTTGGCGGGTGATAAGAAAAACTTGTGATCATGCCATTTGAAATTAGATCTTTGCTTCCACTCTGCTTTTATTTTTCAATTATTTAGACTGTTTTGAACACTCGGTGGATAGGAAGTTTCATGATTTAAACATTTAATTTCTTTTATGGTTTTAAATAAGGAATTCTAAGTTAGAATTTTATCCTTTGTTTATTAACTAGTTTTTATTCATTTATTTACTTATTTTTAAACTCAATCCACATATGAGATTTGTTTTTCAATTTTCTCTATAAAATGTTATTAACGATTCCATTGTCGTAAATTTTAAATCTTGTTTTCTATTAATAATGATTTTTAACTTTAGTATGAAAAGTTGGATGTTACATTTTTATTTTTAAATTTTTTATTAAAAAAAATTAGAAACTAATTTTTATGTTTAAATTTTGGCTAACAATTTGACTCCTTTACTTAAAGAAAGTTGAAAATCATATTAAGAAATTGAGAAAAATTGAAGTTGGGAATTAATTATTACTTTGACGAATGGTTGACATTCTGGAAATTGGAAAACAATGAAAGTTTATTTTTCTTTTGAAAAGTATCAATGAAAGAATTAGTTAAGAACCATATAATTTGGTTAAATTTTAAATTAAGTTCAATAGATTAGCCTTGGTTTGCAAAAGCGTCTTTAAACTCTATTCATCCAAATTTCGAAAGAAAATAACTTTTAAGAACTTGTTTTTAAGAATTCAATTAACTTATGCAAATTATGGTAAAAAAAATACTTTTTTTTATAAGAAATAAGCTTATTTTTAAAAAAATAGAATCTAAACTATTTACCTCTGACCTTTTTTTTTTCGTTTCCTAAAAGGCTTTTCCCCTCTAATTTGTTCTTATTATTACAACCCATTATTTGAATTAACAGACTTTTAAATAAAAACATATTTTAAAATTCAGCATTCACATGTTTTGTATTAGTCTCAAAATCAAACAATATAATATACATCAAGTTGTCAATTCAATTTAATGAGTAAGAGCATAATATATAAAAATCAAAATTATATAATTCAAATAAATTATTGGGTCTATATAGACATATTGAAATTAGTATATGATTATCCAAAGTAATTTTTCACTAATATTAGACTTTACGTTACAGTTTAAATTAACAACCATATTATCTGAAGTATACAATGTTGAAATCTTAGAGGAAAGATTCCTCAATTTTAAACAATCTTAAAAACCTAATAGAATAATAATTATGATCACAATCTATCCAACAAGAAGCTAAGGTGGCAATGATGATGAAGCATACTTCTTAGACAATTGATTATCTTATGATTAACAATCATTGCAATGGTTCCTTTTTTCATGAAATATTATAATAATACTATTATTTCATGGATCATCATTACAAGGATTGAGACAAGACTACCAAAGGATTTTGGCTATCTGACCTAATCTTTATCAATTATCTTTTATCATTGATTTCATTAAACAAAGTATAATAATTATAGTACAATTCCTCTCTTTAATATCCTCATTTTCCTTTAATCATTTGTATCATCAATTTTTTTTTTAATATAGAATTATTGAATATATATATATATAATAAAAGATACACATTATTAGGAAAGGAAATTACAAATTTTCCATCCCCTTGGATTATTGTTCTTCTAAATTCATATTTTTGAAGTTTTAGTCTAGTTTGTCTAAGGGAAATTATTTTTCTTTCTTTTAATTAGTATTATAAATAATAACCTATTTTGCATAAATTAAAATATAGCAGTAAGTTAGGATTTAGTTTGGTTATATTGGCATAACCCTATTGGATATATCCAATTCGTATTTGAGTTATGGAAGTATGCAGCTTTAGAGTAGTTAGATAATCGTCAAAACATCTAATCTTTTGTTTCATACTATTATGTTTAAGTAATAAAGTCACCACTAAACTGACGACATATAAAATTTCAATTTTAAGAGACCAAATAACTCAATTCCATTTGGTATTATTGAATTTTTTTTAATACATTATTTGTTGGAATTAAATCTATCCAAACTTTGTAATTAAATTATATGGAAGGCATAATTGGCACCTAGCTATGATAATCTTAAGTAGGGGAAATTCTGATTTAATTAATCATAGCCATTGATTACTTACACAGTGGGAAAGTTCATCTTTTCAAACTCATGATTAAATGGGAATTAATCATTGTCTCACACAATTGTCATTTCTCATTTGTTTAATTAATCATACATAGTTAAGATAGAATTAAGTAATAAAGAGCATCTTATGCCTACCAACATCACATTAAAAATTCAAAGGATTTATATATGCAACAAACTTTGACCGCTCATACAAGAAGTCAAAAATCTCCAGACTTTTAATGAACTCAAGAGAAAGTAAGAAATGAAGAAAGGATAACTACATGCAATTCCTCATTTGAGGGTTGGAAAGCAAAGTACGTTACTCATCACATAATTGTTGTACTAAAAAAATAATTTTGACCCTTTTAACTAATCGAGTTCTATATCGAGCGAAAAATCACATTTTCATTTTAAAATATTAACAATATTGGATGAAATTAAACTTTTTGTAATTGTTTGTTTATCTTTTTTTTTTTTTTATGAACGTTAGCTAGAATTTCTTGTAGTCAAGTTTATAGATGTTTCATATTATTCTACTCATTAATTTATTTATGTTACAAATAATTTTGGACCACAAAAAATAAATTTAAAATTTAGAAAAAAGAAAATTGTTTCGAGAACAAGATAAGACAAATTGGTTCAAGGAAAGGGAGTTGGGTCCTTAAGCCTATTCATCATCCATTTGTGTCAAGCTCCGAAGTTAAAGAAACCAATTAGCAGACACGGTCACAACTCCTAGTGACAGAGGTAACTTGAATTTTAGTTTCAAACTCTCTAACTTAAACATAAGAGTGTGTAGCACCACACATTAGAGTGCAAGTTTTTTCTTTTATACAAGTCACATTCTTTCTCCTTACGATAAATAAGATTATTAATTAATTTCTTAACTAGGTACTATTATTGGGAGGGCCTTTTTTTTCTTGGTTGATAAAGTGAAATCTTAAAGAAAAATTTAGATGTTGCCTTCAAGGGTAGGGCCATTGACACTGACTTAAAGATGAATTTGGATAGGGTGTAGGAGCCATTGACATTGACATTGACTTAAGAGGAATTTGGATAGGGTGTAGGAGGAAACATTTGAAAAAAATTCTATGGGATTGTTCTTATATATATTTAGTCATCTTATACCATTTAAAAAAAGGAATAAGCAAGATCCCTAATGAATAGTTGTTTTTTTTTTCCTATTTTGATGAAGTTAAAAGAGATTGGACAATTGGAAGCATATATGTTATATGCTAAAAGGAGAATCCAAATTCTATCAATAATAAACATTGATATTCTTCTATCGTCAGTAACATTGATAGACAATGATAAAAGTTTATCAATTTTTATCATTCATAGAATCTAAAATTTTGTTATAGTTTATCATAATTTTGTTTTAGAAAAAAATTGTATAATTTGAGTTAGGTTAAAATTACTAAAAGAACTCTATATATATATATAAACTTAGCACGAAAATATCAACTCATGATTCTATTAACTCAAATTTACGAATATATTTGACAAATATTTTGAAAGAAAATCATAGTTATTAATTTGTTCAAATTTTGTGTATTTCTCAAAAGAACATTCTAATAAAAAAAACTTATCCACTAAACAATTATTTTACACATAGAGATGAAGATAAACATTCGTAATATGATTTGTATATATTTTGACTAAATTTTTTTGCCAAATACAAAAACATTATATATGCTACATCTTTCATAACAGAGGTATTTTTATCTGTTGGTGATTAAGGAGGGAAGCAAAGTTTCAAAATATTGTGAATATTAGCAAAAATATAAAAAGAAAATATTTGTGGATAATTTAAACAAATATTTTAAAATATCGTCAATATTCTAAAATGCTTGCCTTTGATATTATTAATATATGGTTGATACTTGTATTTTCAACTTCCTAGGCTATCTGACGATTATATGATGAGTATCCGAGATAACTAAATATATTTCATAAACTTATGCATAATTAATTAATATTTAAGATTAAAGGTGTGTTTACATTTAGATATAGAAGTTTGCAAATGTTCATCTCTTAGCTAAATCTACTCTGCATTAACATCTGTAAAAAGAAACTATGAGAACGTCAACGAAGAACATGATCGTTCAATTCGTGAAATGAAAATAGATGAAAAACATGTAATCGAATTGCACACCTTTTTGTTTAGTTGATATTATATTGTCTTAGAAAAATTTTAAGTAACTTTAAAAATTAATAATTTAAAGATAACGTGCTATTAATTTCAAAATATATTTTTCTAAAAGAAGATTATGTATTTCTTTATGAAATTAGTTTATAATGTTTAATAATGATTTGTTATGGCAATTTGACCTAAGTATAAATACATTTGTTAGTATAGAACAAACCAGATACAGTTTTGCATATAAATATCTATAGAGATCAAACCAAACATACAAGTATTTAGATTTTAAACTCATTTTATAAAAAATAATTGTAGAAAATGTGCTCTTAAAAAATTATTTTTTTTCATCAACAATTCAAACCAACCTTAAGATAACAATATATTTTACTCTTTTCTAATTACACCGTAGGTTTTTTTTAAATAAAATACTGATGTCAGTTGAGCTAAGCTCATGCTGGTAATACTAAGTTATTTAATTAGATCAAAAGTTTCATTCCAATATTTGTCATCCAAAAGAATTATGAGTTAAAAATTATAATTTTGTCCCTAAAAATTTAGGTACATAAAAAGAAATGGTAAAAAATAACAAATTTGACAAAATATTTACAACATGTAGCAAAATTTTCAGATTTTATCAATACTAAATATTGATAGACACCAATATGCTTCTATTAGTGGCATTGATAGATAGTGATAAAATTTTATCAGTTTCTATCATTGATGGCATTGATAGATAGTGATAAAATTTTATCAGTTTCTATTATTGATAGAATCCAAAATTTTGTTATAGCTTGTAAATATTTTAATTTATTTTTTTATTTTTAAAAATCTCTAAATAAAAAGATTTTTTTTAAATAGAAAAAATTGACAAATTATTTATACTCCATAGAACAAAACTACTAAAACAAAAAATTTATTACCATCGATTTTTCTATAAAGGTAAATATTTTATCAAAATATTCTATTTTTTACGATTTTCCTAAATATATAAATAAAATAATTAGACTTTTTTGTTTTCAAAATTTATAATAATTTAAGCCCTATTCCTTAAAATGTAAAATAATTTAAGCCCTATAAATTATTCCTTAAAATAATTAGATTTAAGTCCCTATTTTTTTGAAAAAAATGTTGTTAAGCTTTCAATGAAAATTTGTGCATTCAATAGTCTATAAATTGAATGGAGCCCAAGTGTTCATTAACATTACGATTATTGTTACACAATGAAGATAAAAATGGTTTTAAATGGAAAAAATTATTCAATCAAAGTTATTTATCAGAGTGTGTTGGACCCTTTTCTTCAGATGACACAGTCTACCACCTATAGAAAAAAAAAATTTACTATATTTGTAAATATTTTGCGCTTAATTTCAAACCTTTTATTATTATTATTATTATTTTGATTTTGTTCTTGTTTATCCCTTTTGGTTTAGTTTATGTATAGTATGAAAGATGTTTTTTATTTATTATCTTAAAATTTATTTGAGTTTTATATGATCTTCCTTATACATTTTAGAAATATTTGTGAAAGGTTTTAAAAAATTGTCACTGAAGTAATAATAAATTAAAACATTTTCAAATATAGCAAAATTAACAAAAAAAAATATTTACAAAATATAACAAAATTTTAGATTATATCATTAATAGATATGATGTCTATCATTAATAAAATCTAAAATTTTACTATATTTTATAAATATTTTCAGTACAATTTTGTTATTTATAATAATTCTCCTAAGTATACTACACTTTTTTCTATTTTTATAATTCAATTGAAACTAGCATATCATATTAACATGATATTGATATTGTCCTAAAAATTGAAACTCAAACACTCATAGAGGATGTTTAGCCCCCACTTGCTTTGCATGGAGTGAGTATCCCTTCAATGTTTGAGCTTCTCATTATAATACTTGAATTTGTTTTCAATTATTATAACTCATACTTTATTACAATAAAATTATTTTAAAAAATTTAGGGAAATTTGAGACATGAGGTTGGGTTATTATAGTCCATGATTACTATAATAAGCAAGTTATAATAATTGATATTCAAGAACATATTATATATTTTATTGTAGATTATCATATAGTTTATGTTTGTAGTAAAAAAATATTTTTATTTGAGTAGAAAACAATATTAACATTGTAGATAGCAAAGAAGAAAATAGAGAATGAGAGGGAAAAAAATAGTGTATTATAGAAAAAGTGTTATAAAATAGTATTTACTACACTAATTAAGTCGTATGTTATATAAATAGTTATAGTAGAGAGCAGCAAATGCACCAAATTGATGCCCTAAACGAGCCTACCTTTAGATTAAAGGGTTTGGTATTGTTTAGCATCCACAAAACTCATTTACAACTGATAAAATGAAAATAGTTTACATAAAAAAAGACAAACATATTAAAACAAGGAACTTTGCATTAGTATTAGTATTGGTATTGAAAATAGTAAAAAGTTTAGACGTAGAGGGGGGAGTGGGTAAATGCAAATGGTAAATGGGGCCAACAACCCAAGTAGGGGGGCCAAGTTAGGGTTATCTTCTTCCATTTTACAAACGGTGACCACTGACTCATATGTCCTTTTTTCTTCACCGTACACTTCTTATTCATCTCTCTCTATACTATTACTCATGCATGTGTTTTCTTTTTCTTTACCAAAAACAAATTTGTGTGGGCCAATCGCAAACTATATTACCCTTTTCTTTTAATCTACATTAAATAACCTTAAATTGTGTTATATTTTTCAAATATTTAAGTTTGTTTTGCTATACCTATTTTTTTATATACACATATGTTAGGTCTTAATCTCAAGAAAAATAAATATGTGTGATAGTCAATAGTTACACTTTGACAGATACTCTTTACGCATTACCCACATGCATATAGAGAGTGTATATTGAATTCTCCTCTAAGTTTATTATTGATTTCTAATTAATCAACTGTAGCTTAATAGGTAACATATTATTAATTCCTAGATCATTATATTAATGCTTCAATCTTTTATCTGGTAGGAATTAAGGTAAACCTGACTTTTATTCTTGAATTTTGATAGTTTTTTAAATTTATATTTGGAAGATTTTTGCTACGAGATATTTTTAAATATAGCAAAATAAACTAAGATTTTTAAAAAAATATATAACAAAATATCACAATCTATTTAGGTTGAACTACGATTAAATCATGATAGATTACCGTCTATGTCTATTTGTATCATAATTGATATATATAGTAATCTATCTTAGTCTATTGTAATCTATTACCAACATATTGTAATATTTTATTATATTAGTAAGTACTTTATGTGGTTTAAAATAATTTGTTAAAAGATAAAATTTAATGCAAAACTAATATGTTAAAAGTTGGAAGACGTGTGCCATTAACAAAATTGTTCATGACTTTAATTTGATGCAACAATTGAGGTGTAAAATAATTTGTTTATGTAAATAATTTTTAGATTAAATAAATGGTAACAAAAATGGTTTTAATGATCTTCTCAATATATACTAGTACATAATATATGTCATATATATAAGCCTTCAAATTTCTACACAAATTGCTGTATAATTTGCATCCTTTATTTTAAAAAATATTTCACAAATTAAACCTTTTAAAGTCTATAGTCGAATATATCCCAAATTAATATTTAAGTGTTAGGAAAAAATGCCGACAAGCAAAGAATAAAAACAAGAAAAAAATGACACAAATATTTACGTGATTAACTAAAGAAATGTTTAGTTTTTTTATACAAAGTGATATTTGAATTACTAAAACTTCATTTGATAAACCTTTACTCCTACTTATTTATTCAATTATCTATGACTTTGAAGTATGTAAAAATAATGAAACTAAACTTATATAAATTACAAAAAGCAAACACAATTTTTAAAAATCAAAATAAAAAATGGTTATCAAACAAAGTTGTTATTTAATCTAAACAAAACTAAAAACTTTGAAGAGAACAAAGTTGAGTTGCAACATGGGAACATAAATTTTGATAAACTTTTAAATTCAAAGTTGGTTGAGAAAGGGAAAGACTTAAAAGAAAGAGAGCACTTGAAAAGTAGAATGAGAAAAGCAAATGTCTAAATAAGGAGCCTTTGGGTTCATTTTTATGAAACAACAATTAAATGCATATATGAGAGAGAGAAAAGGTCTGATGTTAGAGAAAGTGGGCCAATCATGTTTTGGACTTTTCCTTTTCCCCCAAGGAAAAGCATTAATCATAAAATAAAAATAAAAATAAAAAATTTAAGGTTAAGGTGATATTTTCATTCATATTTTTACATTTATACTTCAACGTTATAAAGAAATGAGAGGACATTCCATTATGTCTCTTGAAAACGTTTAAGAAACAAAATTATAGTATACTACAAATCACTTCTAAACTGTGTAAAATGTTATTTGTTCTTTTTTTTATTATTATTATTATCACCTATCATTTCCATGTTCAGTGTTGTCATTTTTTCTTCATAATATTACTGTTCATTTGAGACTGGCAATGGAGCTGAACCAATGACTTTTTTTTTTTTTTGATATAAAGTAAGAAACATTGTTTGATTTAAAATAATAATAATAATGATAAATTACTGACAATTGTTTGATTGGTCAAAAGACTATGGAGCCCCAACACCATGCAATATTGACTCAAGTATATTATGCAACGAAATATTTGATGATGCTATATTTATGCGTTGGTTTATTTGAGAAAAGTTATCGTTATCATGCTATTAAAAGAAATTTAAGTTCTAACATCTTTCATAAATATTTGTCTTTTTTTTGTTTGATTTTTAAAGGGTCTAAATTATATATATATATATATAATTGAGGTGGTTAGAGATCATCCAACTTTTGAAAAAAAAAAAGTTAAATATAAAGAGACACTTCAAAACAACTTTCAAAAAAATAAATTTTGAGAAAAATGATAAAAAAAACCTCACTACCAATCTAGTATATTAATCCTCCCACTTATTACCATCCTCCAACAACCAACTCTGACATCAATAAAAACATTTTTAGTATTTATCACACTATACAAACTTGTATATAAAATCAGACTTAGAAAAACATAATCAAACACTAGTATTTATTGAAAGTGATTTGATTAAAAGTATTCAAATGCTAATGCCATACTTCAAAGCCTGGTACCAACACTTTTGCATAGTTATTTACATGGTCAAAGAACAGGCAGGAAATCAGCAAAAACTAAAAATGTTCATCATATTTTGAAGCAGTTGGACAACTTATAAATTTTCTCAGCCCATTGCTCAAAGCCACTCTTTGATCCCAAAATTGACTCTAGAGAGTATAAGTTCAGGGTTTTTTAATGGATATATTAAGTATCTCAACTATGAACTAACTATATAAAAACCGATAAGAATAATAGTAATGCCAACTAATAACCCTTTTTAACTTTGGTATTCAAGATAGATGTTATTTACATACATTTCACCCTCCATCCTAAAGCGATATTTAACAAATATGCTTTGTTTATATACAAATTTAAACCACGCTACTACATACGAAAATTTGCATACTCCCTAATAACCAATAGACACAGATTTGAAAAGAAGAAGCAGCCTTTCGTAGCACAGCTATGAACAAGAGATTATTTGGAATGTATTACATTCTACGTTGAAAGAAAGAAATGTCACTCAAAATGAACACATCTGTACATAATTGATGTTGGCATCGTGAAACAAAACTCTAATGTGAAAGGAAAAAAAACGAATAACTAACAAACGAAAGGCTACCAAAAGACACCGACTTTGCAAAGGTATTACAGCAGAAATTTCTTCTAAAAATGTGAGACAACCTTAAGGTCAAAACAGTGCTCCGTTTGCCTGAAAAACAAAATTTAAGCTACGGTAAGGATTTACATTGGCCCTTCATATTGCATTACAATGCCAATCATGGCTACCGGAAGTTGAGTGTGTTCATATCATTTATGTATAATCTCCATACAATAAACTTAAAGCCATGCATGATTGTTGACAACAGTACAAAGCAAAATTAAGAAGATGAAGACTAAAAGATGCTTTTCAAAAGCCTAATGTACATCTCAATCGAGGACCGAGGTATAGAGATTACCTTAAAGAAAATCTAAATTTCAATCATTATAGATTCATCTTTTCCCATGAGGAAAATCTCAAGTCCTATCACTACAGCCCAATTATTCTACATTGTAAAAGGTGCAGTTCATAGCCGTATTACTAAAACTTAGAAATATGGCAAGTATTATATACCAAATATAGATACAAGTACAGAAGCTCTCAACCTTAAGTTACATAAACCTAACCTATGTGTCAAATGCCTTCTAATACACTCTTGGATACACACTTCTGAATATACAACTAATAATTAATAATAGATGCATTTAGAATCCGAATCTGTCCCCCATTAGGTCAAGGGAGGGTAAAAAAAATCGTATCACCTTCATGTTAAGAAGGTTTTTCAAATCCAAAATTGTCAAATAAAAAAGGAAATGATTGATGCATGTCCAAGAAATATATACACATATTAGTCCAAAACGCTTCACAATCTCCCAATTATGTATGCATTGCACATGCCTGGATAGTACATGTACAACAGATATATATTGGACATCGAGATTTTTTGGTTTTAAAGCACAATTTTTTTTGTTCTGGATACATAGGCCAAAATCTTAGCGTCATCTGTTCATAAAGGTTGAACATAAATATTTTTTTTAATTTCCTTCCCTTAAAAATCATTCCAAAAAAAAAGTAATAAATAATAATAAATAAATAATAAAAAAAACTTTCTTTCCTTAAAGATTAACTACCCTAGAAATTTCTATTTTGGACTGTCATCACAATTTCAGTCACGATACTAGTATCTAGACATATATTAACAACAACCCATCTCTTTTTCATGATGTGTTCTAAATGTCCACGTCATAATTAATAATAAATATCATCTTAGTTTTAAAGAAATAAAATGTGGCCTGTAAAGGGTATGCCCTTCTTGTCCATGCTTCTTGGAGTTTGATCAAGGAAAGTAGTTCAAAGGTAAGGTAGAACCTCATATACTACTAACATAATCCTATCCTATATCTCCTTCTCTTAAGGATTTATATATTCAGATTCATAGGTCAATTAAATCACTTCAAAAGTTGACTGAACATAAATACTAGATGAATGGTCGAATACTGCTCCAAGGAGAGTATTAGCCCACACGTACATAAATCACCTCAAGTGTGAGCCACATTTGTACAAAAATGATTTGTTTCATTTTACTTTTCTTTTCTTTAGGGTTTAGGGTAAAAAACACATAAATGTCCCCCAAGAAAACATTTTTTTCTTTCAACAGTGAACTGGCCATAACTATAAGCCCCAAACGCCCCACTTGAGATTGGGAATTGGGTGTGAGTGCAAGTTGAAACTAAAACGTAAGGAATAAGATAAATAAAAACCCAATAACTCCATAAACTGATCAAACCATTTCATTTTAGTTAATTTGAAGTATCCTCTTTGTTTGTTTCATCTAGAGCAGATCTAAAAATGTGGTATTGCTAATCTTATTGATGACAAAGGAAAGTCTGATAGGAAACAATCTGACATAAAACAATTCCTATCCGTGGCAGAGAATTACAAGATCATAGGAGAATTTGAGAAATGTTGATATAATTAAATTTAACGCAATCCATCTATTTAATTTTGTTTGAGGCCTAAACACCATTCATCATCTAGTTTATATTGATGTACTCTTGTTGGCCAATAAACCTTCTACAAATTTTCAAATCCACAAATCAAGGAATGAGTTAAAAGCATTGATAAAATTAAGTTTATCATAACTCATCATCTTAGCTTTATCCCAACTAAGACTTAGCTTTTCCCCAACTAAGACTTAGCTTTTGGGTCTAGCAATGATTTGCAGACCCTGATCATATCCTAACCAGAAAAATGCCTCGCTACACGGGAGCATATACATAGATAAAACTCCTCACTTATTTGCTAAATCCCACACCATAACTGTTGCATGGCCCTACACAGCATTCCACATTTACATTCACCTCTTCCTCTCCCCAAGTATAGGTAAATAACTAAGGTTCTATCGAATTGACCCAAATCAACCTTCTTACACCCTATAAATGCTAAGAAATTGTAGTCAGGAATACCAGATATGGACAGAGAAAGGCCTCTCCTTCATTCTTGCAAATCTGATCAGTCGCCAGCAACTTCTAGAAGAAAACTTGGATAGATATATCATAGAAACTCGAACAGCTTGATAGCCAATGGTTCAAAAGAATTTGATAATAGACACAAAATCTATTTTAAAGGTACATGTATTTTTAAAGCCACATGCTACTCGTAAAGCTATTGAGAAAATGTTTTCTTCATATCTAAGTAAAAAATCATATATAGCTTATGCACTTGAACAACATAGTGTTTTCAGTAAGAAACCCAAATTCAGCCGAAAACTTGCACAGTATTAGCTTCAAGATGAATGGAGGGGAAAAACCAAGAAAAGGGAAGACTTGCACAGTAATAGCTTCAAGAGGAATGGAGAGGAAACACAAAGGAAAGGCAAGAAACAATCTTGAGCCCGAGAAGACTTGCTAACAACTTTCAACCCAACAAACTGCAAAATAACTTTAAATTCTTTTTCAAGAGGAAACCATTCTCGTGTCTGTCAAGAAATGATGAAACAAACAACCAAAGCTCCGAACTGCCAAAAACAACTTCTGAAATAAAGAGGAGCTGAGCCGAACAAGAACCTTGCTTCAACGTGGCTCCTAAAGTACCTTTAAAACTTGAAAGAATGACTAAATCTGTATTAGGTTGACCAAGAAGCTGTAGATGGCAAAACTATTGAAGTATCCGTTGAAAACCTCGTGATTCACTATTCAAAATTCAAAGATAATTGATTGATGAGCAGAGAACAAATTGATAGACCTCCAATTATACACCAATATAGTAGGAGGAAGAAGAAGCACGTGCCAAAGGAAACAGCTCTAATATTATAGTAGTTATTTTCTTTATTAAATAATAGAGTATAAATAGGAGTTTGTTATGGAGAGAGAAGACAGTTAGCATTTTGTTGTGAACTCAGGCTATTCCTTGAGAGAGAGGAAAGCAGAGGAGATTGTCCTTTAGCCTTACGAATTGAGGAATCCTCAATTCGTTAGTTTTTTTTCTCTATTTTCGTTTTTGTATCCGGTGAGCATTTACCAGAATCAATATAGATATCCTTCTTGATCGGACGTGATCAAGAGGAGTTTCATCACAAATCTACTTTCAAGAACTCAACCAAAGTTATTCCACATTCTTCAACAAAAGACTTCAAATGCTCTAGAACTTCACAATACTATGATTGAGAGAGAATTATAGGGACCTGCTTTTCAAAATTTACAACTTCCTTGATCTTGAAGAGGTCATTTAAATCAGATTCTAAAGGGTCCTTTAGTGATATATCCTCACTCTAGCCCCCCCCCCCGGTTTTGTATGAATGGACGGTTTTTCCTTTCCTAACTTTCTTTTTGTTTTATTGGTATGAAACAATAAAAAATCCGACAGTAGAGAAAGCCCCTTCAAGAGCAGCTACAGATTCTCTTGTCGCTATCCAATATTGTTGATTCTCGACAATTGGAAGAATTTTCGGCGGTTAGCATTCTTTGGGAGAGGGATGTCATTTTAAGTGGTATTGTCTTCTTTTCCCCTTGAATACAGTCAAGTTTCTTATTTAAAGAACAGACAAAAGAATGCCCTTCAAGTCATTATAATCATCAAAAGACTATAACTTCAACAAATTTTTTGTGTTTATAACATCAAGAAGGAAGCTTTTAAAAAAGACTCCAAAGAAGAAATTTGTTACAATCATCTTCAGAAGATCCTTCGTCCCATTGATTCTTCAGAGTATTATCAACGAAATTTCATGTTGCCTATAAAAAGGAGAGGTGGCTGTAGAGATTGCAAGCTCTTCCTCTTACTACCTATGGTGTCCACAGGATCATCAACTATTTAATCACATTAGTACCAATGACAGCCGCACCATCATCCTAACCGTAATACTAGGTTTCCATTTTCTACAAATTAATAAACTGAACACAAAAAACCATTTATTCCGCCATTCCCTCTCGAGGATTGAAGATCCCATGTCAAACAACCAAAAGCATTAGATATCCCTTTACATAGGCTGGAGATCGAAACATACTAGAGATATATTTAATATTACTCAATATATTTATATATATATTGTTTAAACTGTTCTCACTGAGTTTACATGAAATAAAATTATTGTCTGAACAATTACTTAAAAAAAGAATCAATTGTCAATCCTTATTGTATTTTCTTCCCGTCTCTTCCCCTATGTTCCCTTTTAGTTCTTCTACCTTTTCTTTAGGGGCTAGCCATTTCACAAACAAGTTACCAGTGTTTCATGCTCCTCAAGATGGTGCCCCTTTGGGTTCACCTATCTTGGACATCTCAAAAGAGTAGCCCATCTATCTAATATGGAGATATGGAGTGTGGATCTTCTTGGTTTTTCCAACGTGGGTGTGGGACTCTCAGCATCATATTCGATAATCATATGTATGCAATGAAAGTAATCTAAGACATGGGGGCAAAACAGCATGGCAAGCAGTTAGCAAAAGGTAAAACAAAAAGAAACAATAGACGAGAATGAAAGTTACCAGACCATATTCAGTATTTGTTTGTCCTGAGGCCCATCTTCTCATTCGCTGTCACTCCCATCGTTCCGGCTCCCAAACGGCCACCACAGCGGCACTCTAAACCTCCTCTCAACACGCCTCATGCTGCTCCCACTGCTTCCTGACCCTGATTCTTCCCCGGAAGATTCATTCCCCTGCATCCGGTTTCCACGTGTTCGATTCTCGTAATCAGAATCATCCGTAGGCAACTCGAACCGGCAAATAGGGCATGAATTATGCAATTCAAGCCAAGGCAATAGACAATAATCATGAAATACATGCTTGCAAGGCATTTGCTTAACCACAATACCTTTTTCAAAATCATCTATGCAAACGGCACACTGATTCATTTCCGAATTCAGAAGGTCCTCAGTAACAGTGATAGTCGAAAGCTTCTCAATTGCCGATTTCGAAGCCGGCGGAGTTCCATATCGGTTGGGATCATTGTCAGCCAGCAATTGAACAAGCTGCTCGAGGCCTGGTCCAATGAAGTAATCGCCCACATTTTGAGGCATTGGAACACCAGAGTGGGAAGAATGGCGAGGAATTTCAAAGACAACATCGGCACCACTTTCGAAGATGCTCCGTAAATGATTCTGAAGAAAAACAAAAGGATCGTAGGGCTCGTGGTGAACAGAGGAAGTGGATTGGGAAGGCGGAGCCAAAGTTCTTGAAAATATACCAGGGTTTTGAAGATCAACAACTGTGGAAGAGGAGAAAACAAGCGGATTGAAACGACGGAAAGGTTGGGGAAGGAAAAAGGAGGTGGGATCAAAATTGAGATTGGAATTGGAATTGTCGTACTCTTCGAGAAAACCCTCGTTGCAAAGTGGGCAAAGAGGATCGGAGGAAATGGATACAGAAACAGTAACCTGGCGATCACACTGGTGACAGAAAAAAGGCTTGTCGACGGCGGAGGACATGGTGGTGGTGGCCCCCGGAAACAACCGAGGAAATCCGAAGAGAAGAGGAGGAATTACGAAAGAGAAATTGAAAGAGATGAAAAGAAGAACGGGGGATTTAATGTTGGGGTGGTTAACTCCATTGGCCGTTGAGAAATGGGAATTCGAGTCTTCACTCTTAAATTGTAATTGCTTCTTGGAACATTCTCGACCACTTTAAAACATTCTAGATTTTTGTCCATTTCTTCCATTCCTTTATTTCATTTCCCATGCTTTCCATCCACTGCTTTACTTTTGTTTAAAATAAAATATTCCCTTATATTCTTAAAAGATTAATCCTTAAATTAACAACTATATCCATTTACTTAAACTTCATTATATTGGATCAATTCCTAAATTAAATTCTAAATTATGATTTAAATCGTCAACTTCCATACTTTTATTAATTTACACTTTCAATTATGTTTTATTTAAACACATTTCAAATTTCTAAGTATTTAGAGTTTATATAATTGTGAAAGTTTAAGATTAAAGTTCGTGATGGATTAGTTGGCATTGCAGCACAAAATTGAAAATTCTTCCGTTTTTAAAATAGGTTTAATTTAGAGAAATTTTTAAAAATAGTAGATTTTACAAAATATTTACAACTTATAACAAATTATATCATTGATAGTCACTCATATATTATAGTAATAGAAGACTATCAATGAAATCCAAAATTTTGCTATAACTGGTAAATATTTAACTTACTTTGCTATTTTTAAAAATGTCCTTTAATTTAAGGTAAATTACATCACATGACAAAAAAAAATTAAAAAAGTGTTATAAAAGGTTTATCAGGTTTTTTCGCTTCTACATTTGCTGTTTTTGCAATTTAGAAAATTGACATTTCAAAAATAACAAAATAAATTAAAATATTTAGGAACTATAACAAAAATTTTGGATTCTATCAATGATAGCCCGCGATAAAATGATATCACTAGCTATCAATGGCACTAATAGAAAGAATATCACTTACTATTAAATGTTTGTTATGGATAGAATTTGAAATTTTGTTACAACTTCTAAATATTTTATCAAATTTATTATTTTTAACAATTTCGTTTAAAAAAAAATTTAAGAATTTTTCTTTTTGATTTTTGTGCCAATACTCTTCAATAAAATTAGTAAGTTAGAGTTCCTATAGATTTTTTAATTAATATTTAGTTTTTAATTTTATACTTTAATAATAAAAATAATTTTTTTTATTTAATCAAATCTATTTTTTTATTTTTCATGAATTAAACACATTAATTTTTTTAAAAAAGTATACATTGTCTTTTGTTTAAAGCTATTTTTCTTAATATTTAAAAATTGATTTATAAAAAAAATTAAAATTAAAAATCTATTTTAGTTATTATATCTAAAATGAGATGTTTTTTCAAGTTAAGCTAGAAATTTAACAAATACTATTTTGCTTTTTACATCGTTATTCTAAAAGTATAGTTGTTAGCAATTACATTAAAGTTTATCACAATTCTAACGGTAGGCTTGATATAATTTTTAGTTTTTATTTAAATTAATAATAAGTTAATATTCACCCTTTTATATATATATATATATATATATATAGTTAAACCGGGAGTTTTAACAAATTTCATGAATACTACTTGAGCACTAGAATATTTGGTTTGGATTTATTGAATTAAATGAAAACTATTTAAATTAGATTTATTTTCTAGGTTGACCTAAAATTAGTTTGAGTTGAATTATTTTTCATTGTCAATTTTAAAAATAATAGATCAGGGAGAGCATAAACTATTTCTACCTTTTAATAATGTTTTCATAATATTTTTGTAGAATATTTGTTCTCAAACAATCACAACTACAAATTTGGCCTTTTTTAATGTGCAAGGTTTTTTTTCTATCTTAGATCTTTCTTTTCTCATTCCCACCTTAGATCCATCTTGATTTCCACTCCCACCTTAGATCCATGCTAAAAGAAAAGTAAATCGGATCTTGATTCCCTCCTCAATGGTTCATTGTAGCGTTGAAATCCAAATTTATAAACAACATAGAGGTGGGGATTTGAACCCAGGACCTCTTGTTCGTTCAGCTTCTACACCTTCTACAAATTTTGAAAATCATAAATTACAAACTTTCAATTCAACTAATTAAAGTTGAACACAAAACTAAAATGATTTTGATAGTCACTTATTTCAATCTAATTATAATTACAACAGTTAACTTTTAAAAAAGTAATATTATATTATTGATGAATAGAAAGTAATAATTGAAAAAAAATAGTAAAGATTTAAGAATATTATTGATGAATATTGTGTTTTCTCATCCTGTTAATGAGGATTTGAATTTTGTGCTTTGTAAAAAATAGTTTTTTTCTTGATGAGCATTTTTATTGATGGGTCTTGCCCATAATCTTATCATAAACCCAAAATTTAAAAAAAAAATAAAAAATCTATTATTTTTCGACCTTTTCCATTATCTTTTTTTGGTATTTGTCCTTCAAGAAATCCTAGACCTATCAAAAAGTCCAAAACAAATATATTAATTTTTTTCGATGATGGCCATTCCAAATCAAAGAAAATTCATCCCTTGATGGAGCTCGTCCATCAAGAAAAACCTAACTAACTTGATGGGCATTGTCAATCAACTAATATATTATCATTTATGTTTATTGTCCATCGAGAAATAGTTTTCTTAACGTTTGTGGACCTTCAATAAAACTAAGTGAACTTTGCCCATCAAGGAAATCAATAGTCCACATTTTTTTAATGTTTTTTCTTATTTTTTTAACAAAATAAGAGAACTTTTCTTGACGTACATGACCATCAAAGTAAACATTGTATCAAAAAAAATTATTTTTTTCTTGATGGTTCTTTGCCATGACCATTAAAAAATCAAATTTGTGTGCGTCAAGCAAGATTTGTAGTAGTGAATTAAAAAAATATTTGTCATGTCTTGACAAAGTAATTTTTACTATACAAATTGAAGTTGTGTTACTAATCTTAATTTTGTATTTAAAAATAGATAAATAACAAAATAGATGTTTATAGATTAACGTTACACTTTTTAAAAAGATGTTTAAGAAATATAATATTATGGTAACTTCTATGATTTAAACCAACTCAATCCAAATGTTTCATTTTAGGTTGGATTTATTTACTTTATCACAATTATTTGAGTTAAAGAAATTTAGAACCGTCCTAAAATATATTGTAGCTCAACCAAACGTCCAACTCAAACTCTTATCCCAAGAACACCCTTAGTCTACACTATAAAATTTGTGTCTATTTCATTTCTGAAATATCAAAAGTGTTTAATAAGTACTACAAGAAATCGGGATTTTCCCGACACACAAAACATCATCAGGAAACGAAACGTCTCTAGAAGGGGGTCTCTTTCGACGCATCATGTTTGACGTTGGGGGAGGTGCCTGTTCTCGACGCATAATAAGACATGTCGGAACTGTCCATAATAATTAATTATACAGTTAGATTTCCTCCAACGTGGCGTCAGAGACGTCGAGAAAAAGGATACGTATTCTCGACCCATTACCAGTGGCGTCGAGAACATGTAGGTGGTTCCGACGTCTACCGTGTCGCGTCGAATAAGGATCAAAACATTAATAGTACCAGTGATTTTCCTCTGACACGACGTCAAAGACGTCGGACAAAAGGGTACCTATTCCCGACGTCACTAGTAATGTGTCGGGAATAGGTATGCTATCTCGACATTTTCATGTAGCGTTGGGAGTTCCTCTTTTAATAAATGATTCTATAAAACATAATCGAAAGAGAAAAGAGAAAGAAAACGAGAGAGGGACCCAAGAAGAAGAAGAAGAGTTCTCACCTCATTGCCAGTCCCCGCCGTCTCCTGTCACTCGTCGTCGCATATTGGTAAGTAGGTTTATTTTATATTTTGTTTTGATGTAATTTATTTTTATTTAGATTAGAAATTATTATTTGAATTAGTTTTTGTTAAGGAATAAGATTTTGAATTAGATATTATGTTTTAGGAATGATATTATGTTTTAGGAGGGTTTGTAGAATCGTTGAATTGAAAATTAAAGGGGGTTTAGGATTGGATTAGAATTTTTAGGAGGAAGGTGTTTGAAAGTTAAAAAGGGGTTGGTTGAATTGGAATTTTTAGGTGGGGAAGGTTTAATAGAAAATTGAAGGGGGTTGTAGCATTTAGTTCAATTTTTATTGTTGTTTATTTTTTAAAAGTTTCGTTTGTTAGAATTATTAGGAATTTGTTGTTGATTTCTTATGCCTATCCTGAAATTAATTATGGTAGTCTATTCTCTTCTTTAGTGCATACTTGGTTTAGAATTAATTAGATATGGTGTTTGGTTAGTTTGTTTTGGCTATCATGCAGTTATAGTGCAAACTTGGTTTAGGAGAGTGTATAAATATATAACATAAACATAATTATATTAATTCATTTGAATATAATGAAATGTAGGTAAAATAAACATAATACTACACAGTAAATCATGAATCTAATGAATTTGAAGCCAAATTAAACTCAATTCAAACAAAACAAATATAACAAATACACATTATTAACCACCAAATTGATTGAAATTATTCAGAATCACGTGAAATTGAGAAAATAAAAGAAAAAGGAAAAAAGAAATATGAACATCTTAATTTGGGAAAAAGGTTTCCGGGCTTCTTTTCCAACCTTCCAATTCAAAATAAATTGAGCAAATGAGAAGCCTTAAAAGAGAATCTCAACCTCCCTTCCTTCATTCCTCTCGGATCTTTTTTCTTAGGGCAATGAATTAGTTTTTTTAGTGTGAAGAGAACAAAGGAATAAAATCCTGGGAGAGAAGGTGGAGAGAAGGTGGAGAGATACTGAGGAAATAGTTGAGAGAAATTAGTTGGAAGTCGTGGGATTAGGGTTTTTTTCTATTTTGTTTCAGTTCCAATCACCGATGGCAGATCACGCGGCTCCAGACTCTACCACCAGCGACATGTCGGCCGCTGCTGCTGCCACCACCGCCGACTCGAGTTCTGCCCCACCTATAGTTATCACACCAGTACCCAAACGAGCTTGGGGTGATGAAGAAGACGATGATGTGGTTGAATCTGGAGACTCATCCTCTGCGCCTTCCGAGTACTTGGAATCCCTTAAAATCCAAGACGAAACAAATCTTGAAGAACCGATAGACTCTAACATCACAGCAGTAAGTTCCTCACTCTCTCCATCAAGTGTGCCAGCAAGTCTAGGTTCAAATGGCTTATTGAAATTCCTGATCTGCATAAAGAACTGTTTTTGGGTAGTAGAATAATGAGAGGTTCCTTGTTATGCTATTCATTTAATTTATTTTTCATTTGGTATAGGTGACAACTGGTGATACTCCATATTCATCCGCTAGTACTTTTGAGGATTTGAATCTGTCTAAAGAGTTGTTGAAGGGTTTGTATGTTGAGATGAAATTCCATAAGCCAAGTAAAATCCAAGCTATAAGTTTACCTATGATCTTGACTCCTCCTTACAAAGATTTAATTGCTCAAGCACACAATGGTTCTGGAAAGACTACTTGTTTTGTGCTTGGGATGTTGAGTCGCGTTGATGTCAACTTGAAGGCTCCTCAGGCGTTTTGCATATGTCCTACAAGGGAGTTAGCCATGCAGGTAAAATGCTCTCTAATGTTTAACTGGATGTCGGCTCTTAGTTATGTTTGATCTTATTTTTCTTTAATATAATAATTATGTTGGATTTTAATTTTTCTTTAATATAATAATTGCAGAATATTGAGGTTCTCAAGAAGATGGGAAAATACACTGGGATAACTTCTGAGTGTGCTGTTCCTGCTGACAGTGCTAACTATATACCTATGTCAAAGCGACCACCGATAACTGCACAAGTTGTGATCGGAACTCCTGGCACAATAAAGAAATGGATGTCATCGAGGAAGTTGGGAGTAAGTTGTGTGAAGATTCTTGTTTTTGATGAGGCTGATCATATGCTTGGCGAGGTAAGTTATTACTTAGACTTCACATACTGTAGCATCTGTGTCCATGGAAGTAGTGATCCCTTCTTGATTTGTTATTGAAGAACATAGTTTCTTAATTTGTATTTTTGGATCATTAATGATGAGTTAAGAGTAATAGTTATGTGGAGTAATTGTAAGGATGGATAGTTGTAGTTATTGTTCCTTTTTTTTATTTTATTTTTTTTCTTATTCAGGATGGCTTTCAGGATGATTCATTGAGAATCATGAAGGACATTGAGAGGAGTAGCCCTCATTGCCAGGTCTGCGTATAGTATTTAATAACCAATTGCAATCTCAACCATGAAATCTCAGTAATCTCACTTTTCCTTTTTCTGTTGTTGAAAACTTTGTTTCAGGTGCTTCTGTTCTCTGCTACATTCGATGAGAATGTTAAGAACTTTGTCTCTAGGGTTGTTAAAGACTACAACCAACTTTTTGTAAAGAAAGAAGAACTATCTTTGGAGAGTGTGAAGCAATACAAGTTGATATGTCCGGATGAATTAACTAAAATTCGAGTCATAAAAGATAGAATTTTTGAACTTGCAGACAAATTGGGTCAGACAATTATATTTGTGCGAACAAGAAACAGTGCTGGCATGTTACATAAGGCACTAGTTGATTTTGGTTATGAGGTGACTACCATTCAAGGGGCATTGACAACTGAAATTAGAGACAAAATAATAAAAGAGTTCAAGGATGGTTTGACCAAAGTTCTTATTTCGACTGACCTTCTAGCTAGAGGCTTTGATCAGCAGCAGGTACGGATATTATTTCCCCATCATCCCTTTTGTCTGTTGATAGTATATCTTGCGACCTCTTCATGGATTCCTAATATATGTTTCTTTTTTAGGTCAATCTAGTTATCAATTATGATCTTCCTCTTAAATATGAACCTTCTCCACAAGCGACAAAATATAGATCTTCCTCGTTATCTGAGCCTAACTATGAGGTGTACCTTCATAGAATTGGTCGGGCAGGTCGTTTTGGGCGCAAGGGTAAGTTTCTGTTTCTATTATACTTGGGTACATGTTTTTCTAGATTATTGTAATCTTCCTGCCCTAACCTTGGATATGCCTTCATGTCTTTGATTGTTGAAGCTAAGCAACTTTATTGGGGTTAGATTCAACTCTTAAAATAGCTCTTTAATATTGCATCATCCTTACGAATCTATTTCTTTGTTTAAATAAGTGAAAGGAGTTTATGAAAAGATACTTCTTGAATTGAATTACTCAATTCAAAGGAGCCAGCTTTTATACTGGACCTTGAACCAAATGAATGTAACCATGAACCACCTAAAGGTTAAAAGAATTATCACATGGTAGTTACTAAAACTTAAATGTCAGCCTACTACAACATAACTGTAAAACAAAGAATTAAAGTAATAATAAGTCTCGAACAGTCCCTAACAAGAAACTATATCAAATTCCCCCACCAAGCAAATAAAACTCCTCCTCGAGTTAGTCAGAGAGCTGAGAAGAATCTGGAGCCAAGTATTCTGAAATATTAAAAATAGGACTAATCCTCAAATCTTCTGGAATATCAATTTTGTGGCGTTTTTTCCATATTTCTTCAAAATGCGAAAAGGTCCCAACTTCTTATGCTTTGTTTTCTGGAAGTTCTCACTGGAAATTGAGATTTTGTTAAGTGAATCATGGCAAGATCATCCTCTTGGAACTCTTTGGTGCTCAACCTTCTGTTTATGGGTAGTAGTCATCTTGGAAATTCGAGTAGCCACATTTTATGTAATTCAACTCTCCTTTTCGCCACAATACCTGCTTCTTGGCTAAAATCAATGGAGGAATGAATATTAGTCAAGTCAATTTAATGTAGACAATTTCAAATGGTGACATCCCTATTGTCCTATTCTTCATATGATTGTAGGCAATTTTGCTTGAGGAGGGGAGAGATCCCATTGTTTTGGTCGATCATTGCTCAAGCATCGAATTAGATTACCAAGAACTCGATTAATTACCTCCCTTTGGCCATTAGTTTGAGGATGGCTGGTTGTGCAGAATTTTAACTTGCATGGAACTTCTTCCACAATGCCTTCCAAAAATAGCTAAGAAATTTAACATCCCTGCCCGAGACAATGGATTTTGCTATGTTGTGTAATCAAACTATTGAAAGAAAAGAAAAGAAACAAACTATTTTACGTGGAAACCCTAGAACAGGGAGAAAAACCATGATGCTATTTTCTTATTATTTTGCTATATCTCATAATGATACAGGGAACATTTATTTATAGGTTGTAGAACCCAAAATAAAAATAATAAAAGATAATTAGGGCACTATAAAATCTTAACAAACTCTCGGGCTTTCAACATACAACAAGCTTGCTAATTCTAACACCCCCCTCAAGTCGGGTCGTAAATGTCATAAAGACCCAACTTGCTAACACAAGACTCAAACCTTTGTCTGAGAAGCATTTTTGTGAGAATATTAGCAATTTGTTGGCTTGATGGTCTGTAAGGAATGTTGACGCTACTATTGTCCAATTTCTCTTTGGTAAAGTGTTTGTCAATCTCTACATGTTTAGTTTTGTCATGTTGGACTTGGTTATTAACAATGTTGATAGCCGCCTTATTATCACAAAAAAGTTTCATAGGCACCTCATAGTTTTGGTGAAGATCAGATAACACCTTTTGAAGCCAAATTTCCTCACAAATTCCCAAACTCATGGCCCTGTATTCAGCTTCAACACTACTCCTGACAACAACCCCTTTTCTTGCATTCATGAACCTCTTTCCGTAAAGTATATAGGCGAGAGACATTTTGAAGTTTGGAATACAGTTTCTAGGCTATGTCCTAAATATCCTTCGTAGTTGCAGCGTAGAGTAAAGGTTTGCCAATCTATGGCTCCATGCTATTGATTAATGTGGGTTGAAGAAGAGAATCCTCCCCCTTTCAGTACCGTTCCTAAGGGTCCCCAGGCGGAGGACTAGGTATTTCCCCTGTCAAGAAACTGAATTTATGCTGCTCTTCAAGAACCATTTTCACTGACTGGGACCATGAGAAATAATTATTGTTCAATTTTTCCCCTGAAAAATGTCATATAGACTGTGCCACTGTATTAGTCACGTAAGGAAAGGATAGAGAGGGGAACGAGGTTATCGGATTTTCAAAATACACAGGTAAAGTTATATGAAGACCACGACTAGGAGTATTGGATGTTGCCCCTAAGGTCGCCTCAAGTGCCGCAATCTGCTATCTAAGCTTCTCTAGTTGCTGGTGAGCTATATTCGAAGAAGAGATTGGCACGTTAGGGTTGGAATGTGTCGAAGCCAACTTCAAATGTTGAGTAGATTTGGGGATGCTCAACCCCGGGACGATAGCTAGGGTTTGGAACAAAATCAATGGATTGCAAGGCATACAACTTGGTCGGCAGAAGCAGCGGTGGCTTGACGAAGGTAAATGGCAGAACATGAAGCGGTGCGTGGGAGGCATTAATGGTTGCGGATGAAGGCAAGGGTGGCAGGGATGAGTTAGTCGGCTCTTTCTGAACGAGATGGGTAGGTTCAGAGGTCTTTGGCGGTAACGTGTGGAGGCACGTATGGCGGAGAAAATGCTGGGTTCAGGATCGTCGGTGCTGTCTGAAGTCCTCGGAACCATTCATCTATGGCAGCACCAATACGAGCATCGACAACGGTGGCAACGGCAGTGCTAATGGTGGCTGTCTCCTCTGTTTGGTTTCCAGCAAGTGTTTGACCTTCCAGGGTTTCATCGACACCTTGCTTTGATACCATATTGAAAGAAAAGAGAAGAAACAAACTATTTTATGCAGAAACCCTAGAACAGGGAAAAAAACCATGATGCTATTTTCTTATTATTTTTCTATATCTCATAATGATACAGGGAACATTTATTTATAGGTTGTAGAACCCAAAATAATAATAATAATAATAATAAATAATTAGGGCACTCTAAAATCTTAACAAACTCTCGGGCTTTCAACATAAAACAAGCCTGCTAATTCTAACACAAACAATTTCCTTAAAAGATAGATTAGCATTAGCCATATAAATTGCATCAGATGTTTTCTTGCAAGGTTAAAAAATGAGACATGTTGCTGAACCTATCAACCACTACAATAATCAGCTGAGAACCCCATTAGACATAGGATAAAATGCATCGATAAGTCTTCCCAAGTACTCTTGAGAATAGGTAATGGGCAATAGAGCCACGCGTTGTGTTTCTGCCCTTTTGATGTTTGGCAAGCAAAGCATATTCTAACATAGTTAGAGACGTCTTTTCTCAATTGAGGCTAAAAGTATCTATCACTCATAATTTGGAATGTGTTATCGACTTAAGCCGCCTCCAGGGAATTCTTTGATCAATGAATCTCAAAGAAATTTATGTTGAATACACAATTGATTGTTCTTAAAAAGGTAACCATTGACTATATGGAATTCACCACAATTGACACGAATATTACAATTATGCCAATGGGTACCAAAATCAACATCGTTTGGATATAAAGATGGGAGATGATCGTGCGTGAATCAAACCTTTGGATAAATGATGACCAACGAGCATGCATTTGGTTGATAGACTTTAGTGTCTTTAGACATCACGTTGTCCTAGTCTTCTTTGTCTCTCTCCACATTAATGGTCATTGGAACCTCTTTCACATCATTAATACTTTCTTTGAAAATGTCCACTAAGAACCCTTTATCTATCACAGTTTATTTAATGCGAAGTATATTTAAACAATTCGACAAATTTACCCAGAAGTGAGTACGCACTGGGTAAAGATGGTGGAATAAAACCCAAAGAGGAGTGAGTTTGAGATACCATTGGGGATTCAAAATGTGACTTCGCTCTGACATCTTCCTTATAATGAACAGCAGCTGCGAAGGATCTCCATTTCTGTTCAGACCAGCAGGACTATGATTGTTTCTTCTTCCACCTGTAGAAGGCCATACTGCTATCTCCACGTATCATCTATCTTGGATCGAAATTTGGCCAGACAAATAAGTCCTTACTCCATTTTGTTCTTAATCGAGAAGAAAATGTAAGATTGATCCTGCAGAAGTTCATACAATCTTCCTTCAACCCATTGCATAGTTTCTGGACTAACGGTAGTTTTCTAGTCTTTTTTCAAATCTTCCACAGAAAAACCAAACACTTTCCAAATGCGAAAAAAAATAGTTACTAATATTGCAACTTTTGATCTCCATGATAACAAAAGTGGGGTCTAAATGTCAAATTGAGGGAAAAGGAAGTATGGTGATAATGTGTAAGGAATAACCAGAGAAATTGGAGCAGTCCACCAGGGTTACTGCTGGGGAGGATAGAGGAAAGAGGAGAGGGGATAGAAGGCCGAGCATACGTACCGGCATTACTTTCTCTGTATCTGTCACTCTCTTGTAGGCTCTTAAGACCATTGTAGAGGGTTAAGTATTAAAGAAGTATGTTACTGAAAGGCTCTTAAGACCACTGGTTGATCACTAGAAGGATTGTTCGCTTGAATTTGTTTTGTGAACTCGATGTTATTTGTTTGACAAGGGGCAGATTTGTTACCTAAAAAATTTGGGCATATTGATCTTCATTTTATATTCTCGTTGATGTTCTTGATCTTCGCATTGCTTACTTCTTAAAAATTTCTGTCCCAAAAGATCACCCTCATCCAAAGAAGATTTAGAATCTTGATCTTGATCGTGCAGTAAGGCGCTATACAGCTAGCTTCTTGGTTACTCAGTTGTGGTTGTGTCATTGTTCCCATCAGGAAATGCACATTTTGTCCATAAGTGTCCAAATATCATCCATTGAATTCTTGACTACCGGCAAGCACACAGTCATTGATTATACCAGAGGATTAAGTTGGGCTTCGATATCCCTAACTCTATTGGTAGTCGCGACGTCCTTTCCAGTCATGAGCTCCGCAGAATCTTGGAGCTCTCTGATACCAGCTTGATGATGTAAACAACTTGAGGGCGAGAGATTATTCATAAGTACCTCTTGAATTGAAAGGTGCCAACTTTTATGAGAAAATTACTACTACCTTGATTATTTATTGTGTAGACCTACAATTCTTAATACCTTCTTAGGTGGCAAGAAATAAATAGAGGTATAAAAAAATTTCCGCACACTGGACCATCAACCAAATTAGGACAATCACCGACAAAAGTTTACAGAATTACCACACTGTAGTTGCTAAAACTTGAACAAAAGACTACTAAAACATAACTTAACGACAAACAATATTATACAAGTCTCAAACAAGAAACTATAAGGTTGCCTTTTATTGATTTGCAAACTCTTTCGTAGTTTGAATTTGCATAGAAAGATCCTTAATTGAACTTTTCTTTTGATATTTTGTTAACTGAAAAGCCACGACTGTTGTGTTATTCTACAGGAGCTGTGTTTAACTTGCTGTGTGGCAATGAGGAAATCATGCTAATGGACAAAATTCAGAACCATTTTCGCTCTGAAATAATAGAGGTATAAAGATTCCTTCTCCACTCGTTTCCCGATCTGCCTTGATATCGAATTTCTATCTCGTTATCTTTTGAAATTTGAATATCAGGTTCGAGACTCTGAAGACGACATTCAAGCAGCCTTAAAAGCTGCCGGATTGGTTTGATGTATAGAAATGAGTTTATCATAGTTGATTTCCATTGATGCCAACCACGCATCAAACGCGATAAACATGGAACAGTTGGATGAAAAAAAAATGGATCGAATCAAAATTGAGGCTTCGTAATTTTTTGTTTTGCTTTAAAGTTGAAAGGAAATTAATGTGGTTGAGGTATTTAGTGTGTTTGAGTTTGTCAATTTCTGGCGTATGGTTAGACTGTTGTATATTGTGATGGTCACGGGAGAGCATCTGAGTTAAATGTCAAATTTCGTTATTTAAATTCTAGATATGTATCTTTATGGACCCTAAACTTTATATTTGTGTAATAAATTTCTAAACTTTTATTTTTGTATGCATTAGGGTACATTTAAAAAAAATCAATCTAAAAATATTTAAAAAGTTAAATGTTCTATTGCACAGAAGCTTTAATTTAGTGTTTTAAGTCATTATTAACTTTTGTGTTCAGCAAGAGGGAATACTAAATTCCCTTTTCAAAAAAGAGAGATTTTAATTCTCTAATATAACAAAGCTTATTTTTAGAAATATATGTGCATGATCTGTTGACTACAATATTCTCCTGAATTTATTAAACATTGTCAAAATTCAATGTAAAATTTAAAGTTTTGGGAATGATAGATTAGTTTGGTCTAAAAGAGTTTAACGTCCATTATTTATAAGTTCACTAGACCATCTGCTAATAAATTCTTATTAGCAATACAATTTGAAATAGTTCAATTAATTTCGTTAAAAATATTTAATATTGTCAATGAATTTTTGAGAAATAAAAGATTTAAATATCAAAAGTTCAAATTTAGATCAATTGGATGGATCCGGTTTTGATTTAATTATTATTAATGAATTAGATTAATTAATATTAAAATTGAATTGAACTTTAAAAAAAAAACAAAACAAAATAGGAAAAAAAACCTAATCCCACGATTTCCAACTAATCTCTCTCAACTATTTCCTCAAAATCTCTCCACCTCTCCCAGGATTTTATTCCTTTGTTCTCTTCACACCAAAAAAATTAATTCATTGCCCTAAGAAAAAAGATCCGAGAGGGAATTAAGGAAGGAAGGTTGACATTTTCTTTTAAGGTGAGGTTCGTAGAGATTTTCTTTTAAGGCTTCTCATTTGCTCAATTTATTTTGAATTGGAAGGTTGGAAAAGAAGCCCGAAAATCTTTTTCCCAAATTAAGATGTTCATATTTCTTTTTTCCTTTTTCTTTTATTTTCTCAATTTCACGTGATTCTGAATAATTTCAATCAATTTGGTGGTTAATAATGTGTATTTGTTATATTTCACATGATTCTGAAAGTTTCACATAAACTCAGCTTAGTTCTAAAATGTTTAGTTTCACACTAAAAAGTTCCATACAAATAAAGATAATTGTTTATTTAGATACAATCATCAAGACTTTAGTCACATACCCAACAATAATCACATTATCTTGCAAATTTGGAAAGAATAAATATTTTATCATATTTTTAAACCTTCAATTTTACAAAATTAAAACTATTAACTAAATACGTTTAAATATTTTTATGGCTAGTTAAGGAATACTATATTTACAATTATTATTTCTCCTCCCGCCTTACATTTGGGGAACTAAATTTGAAGTTGCCTCCTTTTAACTTTAAGCCCACTTTGTTTAGGTACTTGATAGTCTAATAATGTACGTAAATTTTACATTTTATTGTCTAAAAATCAAAGATAGTTACAGTAGTATTTTCATTCATGAATAATTAGAATGGAATTTCTCAGTTTTAACGTTCATTTTTGCAATTTTACTTCCCAATTACAGGTTAAAACTACAAAAAAAAGGTAATACAAAGTATTCATTCATATAAATAGATTCAACTTTGATCTTGGCCCATAAACGATCGGGTGCAATTTGCTGAGATAACAAGCAAAAACAAAAGAAACCTAAAAAGAAAAAACACAAGTTTGATACGGGGTATGAACTTTCCAAAACATACATGCTTGTGGATTGACTTTCCCATTATGACAGAGTAATGTTACTATACAAAAAATGCCAAAAAAGATCAAAAGCGATACCGGAATTCACATCGCTGATAAATGACATAGCGGCATTAAGTTAATGTTGAACTATATCATAGATGGGAGCAAAAGGGCCGATGAATCATTGTACAAAATGTATGGGGCATAGTTCTATTTCTACAAAATAGTTGGCATCACAAAAGGCTGAGGATGAAACCATATCTCTTATACCAACTGAAACCTTCTGCAGAGTCTCCACCCCTGAGGCTGTACCCAATACAAAGGGATAAATCAAAATCAACTTCAAATACCAACGAGAGCCCGTATAATAAACATACGACATTTATCTCAAAAATGACTTTAGAACTAGAAAGTTGTGTGGATTCAGAAAAATTTAACTCACCTCATGAGAAATCTCTTAAATTAGGCAAATCTTGGTCAGTCTGCATCACTTCTCTTTCCCTCCCTTCCCCTTCCCCTTCCCCTCTTTCCCTTCCTTCCCCTCTTCTTTCCGTTCAAACAATCAATTTCCATTTTTTCCTTTTTTTCCTTCTTTCCATTTAAACAATCAATTGTCGCTTTCATAGCATAAACACTCATTTTCTTGACCTGTTCCAGGCACAAGTCATACTAAAAACTTGCACCCAATATTATGGAATAGAAAATTGAAAACTTTAAAAGGTTACCAGACAGCTACATAAACAATATGTTCCAATGAAACATTAAGGCATCATTTGGTAACCATTTGTTTTTCTTTTAAGTAGTTTCATATAATTCAAATGTTTACTTAGAAAATATGAAACTATGAGAAAACAAGCAAGATTTTCAAAAACTAAAAACTAATGGTCATATCAAACAAGGCCAAAACAATCTTCTCTTCTCTGTTCAAGATTTCATTGGTTCTTTCTAACAAAATAATATTCCGAAGGATAACTCCAATAAAATTCAACCAAACAATAACTTGTTAGAATATTTTTAAGGGAATAGAAAAGGCTGATAATAGAAAATGATGATGGGTTACCTCCAACTTGTCCTCCTTAGCCCAATGATTTGACGGAAGCCTGCGAAATTCTTCAGTCAAGTGGATGCACTCTCCAACATTTTCAGGTGACACGAAGTCCATAGCAACCTTTATGCATGACTATGGCGAACATGAATTGGAACATAATTAGAATAATAGCCATGCACGGATTTAGCCAAACAAATTACTCATTACATAAAACTGATATTCATATAATAGTTCAAACAAGATATTTTAATGAGAAATCAAAAATCAACAATTACTAAATCCATTTTTCTTAAGAAATCCACGCAAAGTTGAAAATCATTTGAAGGCACCGTTTACGCAGCTGCTTCAATTATCCATTTGTATGTGAACATATATGATCAACTATTTAGAAAATTAAAAATAAAAAAATATAGAGCACTCGGGCAAGTTGTAATTCCAGCTTATGGCATTGATAATATGATTAAGATTTGTTACAGCCATTACACAGCTCAAAATTTTCACGAAAATAACCAGACAATTATCGTTAATGGAAACTCCATTTTGTATGTGCTAACTTTACAAAATACATAAATTAAAAATTAAAAAAAAAAAAAAAAAAAAAACTTGTTGGATGCGATACAAATATGTTTAATTTAATAATACAGGAAAATAATCATATTTAGCTAACATATATTCCAATTCACTAAACCATCCAGAATAAATAGAACGATGAACTGACAACTATCCTGAAATGTAGAGTAAGACCAAAAGGTCCAATTGATTAATAGAAAAACAAACCAAGTTTTTTCCTTTTAGATAAGAACAAAGTTGGTTCAATCCATCACAACCGGTTTGAATCCCCCACCCCTATGTTTTTGTTGAACTCTCAAAAAAGAGAAATAAGAATAAGAATAGATGAGCTAATTAACTTACTGCTCCAAACTGCTATCTAGACAGGAGTGTATTGTAAAAGCATGCAAGCACAAAAAACATCGACCATAGCTCTTGACTCTTATAATCCAAACAATTACATCAACCAGTTTCTAAAGGTCACGATAATTACCTTTAAGTTTCTGACTTGATGAGGACAACCAGCAGGGATAAAGACAGCATCTCCGAGATTTTGGACAAATGTCCAAGGTTCAATTCCTGTATAAAATGCAAGCAGAAGATGATTATTATCAAGACTGATGGTAATAATAAGATCTAACACAATAACACATGATAATCTAACCATATTCCTCCTTGAGCTTTCTTTTGTGTTCCAAAGTCAAATAAAATGACTGATCATGCACAGGATGAAACACCTGAATTACCAAACAAGAGCACCTAATAAACATGGGAAGATGACTTGACGAGGTAGATCTTAGCTTAAAAAAATATAATTAAAATATAGACAAGCTTATAGAAAGGGCAGATAGTTCTGGTATGAAACTTCTTGTCCAAATCTACAACAGATCAAATTTGTAGAAATGCACATTATTTCATAACCTAGATCTAATGTATACTTGAATAAAAAAAAAATAGTCCAATTCAAATATAATGCAAAACAGCCAACTTTGATCAACCACCTAGAAAAATTACAAGGTGAACACTCCTTTGTGTTTCCTTTCAAAGAAACAGCCACTTTGATCAACCACCTAGAAAAATTACAAGGTGAACACTCCTTTGTGTTTCCTTTCAAAGAAACTGATAGAAATTTGGGCAGATAGGAGAGGTGTTTGTTTTTCTTACTTCAAAATGGAATAAATAATAGGCCTAACAATGTAGCGTATATGGAAAGATAGTTCAGCCCAAAGAATACTGAAATTATAAAAAACGAAAATGCTGTGCTGTCTTAATATCAATAACTGTAGGATATGTCCAATTGATGATCGTACTAACCTGTGGAACAGTACCGGCATGAATGTGTCTAAATTCTCTGAAATGCTTGTTGAGATACTCCTGCAGTTGGGGGACATCTTGCCTACGAAAAATATCCCACAGTGCACCACCATCCGACGCCTCCCAACTTTCCATTTCTTCTGACATTTTTGCTTCACTACAAGTTCCTTCAGTTAGACCTATTTCTACAGACTCATCAGGGACAGTGCCAGGTTCATTCAAATTTCGAAGATCGCCCTCGTCCCCATTGCCTCTCTTAGAGGTAGATGGATCCTCCAAGACTGCATTATTGTTTTGATGACCAACATCACAAGCATGTTCCTTTCCATTTTCAGTCGTGCTACAGGGTTCATTGGAAAACTTGCCCTCATCTCCATCGACAATATCAGTATCAGTCACAGCACCATAAATTTCTTCCTGATCTTGTACAAGATGTTTTGCTTTTAATTCTTTAATACTATGTAAATGCTCAGGCTTAAGTGTGACACTAGCAACATGAGTAAGAACATTTACCTGAAACAAGACAGCATAAGATTGTTTTAATTCGAGTACAAATGAAACAACTAATCATATTAAAAGAAGGGTAAGCAGTGAAATAAAATCACAAGTACTAACAATCATCAAAGAAACAGATTTGCACTTTCCACTTTTATGGATGTAAGCTGAACCAATGTTTTCAAAGTGCAAGGCGCACTCTAAGGCGACAGATTTTTTAATTGCATTAAGGCAAGAGGTGACAAAAAGGTGTCGCCTGATTGACATGAGGAGCAGTTAATAAAATAATAAAAAAATAATAATATAAATAAATAAATACATAAGATTAGAAATAATTAACTCAAATAATCTTGAGGAAAAAAATATTTGAAAATAGGTTTAGAAATAAAAATGATTTTGTTTCTACTTTGAGTCTTTTCTTCTTCAATTGTCCTTCCTTTCTTTGATTATTCTTTAATTCTACCTTTATAAACTTTGATACTTCCTTTTAATCCTATTGGATAAGAATTTGTTTCTTCTAAAAAAAAAAGTTGAGTAATTGAACAAGGTGAGTACTTGGTTGCCATGAACGTATGTTCAAGGCGACTGAAAGGCACAAACGGCGAGCACCTTACTAAAGGTGCTTGCCTTGGGTACTTTCAAGGTGTTAAGACCTCGCCTTACCTCGCCTCTTGCCTCAAGCGAGTGCCCAGGTGCGAACAACACTGAGCTGAATATAGACCATTTTTTACCGGTATCAATAAAAAAAATTCAGATAATCTGCTAAAAAAAAATTTTTGAATGTTAAATGAAGGCCAACAATTAAATTTTTGTTACACTGGCAGATAATTTGGAAGTTAGAAAAGTTGAAAAAAGAAACACTAAAGATTATCAAAAGTTAAGAAATCAACCAAGTCCTTCAGAGTAAAATTTTCAAGCAGCAGCACAAACAAAAATTACCAAAGCACGTGATAGAATACTCTTCAAAAAAGTAAATCCCTTGCGCAGTCTCAAACATAAAAAATTAATTAATTAATTAACTAATTAAATAAGAAAAAGGTTTCTTCCACACTGATTGCTGCATAGATTCTTAACGGTACAGAAAAGGGACAACTGAAACATATGTAAATCTGTCTATCATGTGATAGAGTTATCAGATGAATGTTGAATGCAACGAAACTTATCATATAATGTCATAGATGATCTCGTCCTGGCATGTATTGTGAGTGATAAAAATTGAAAATATAAATCCACAAAGAATGGGATACTGATTATCTCAATTTCAAAAAGGCAAATAAATATAACTCTACAAAGAGAGAAAATTAGATAGACATACTGCATCAGACATATCACAGTGAAGCTTGGTAACTGAATCCCCACGACCAAGCTCTTGTGTAACTCCATATGCAATATATGTCTTGGGTCCCATATCAGGTTTTAGAGATTCAGCCGGCAATTTAACAGCAAGATTTAGATTGCCTGTAGAAGGATGTGTATATTCCTTAAAAGGTAAGCAACTGATAAATTCAGCATTATGACGGGGCAAGCATTTCTCAAAATGATTAGATGGGGGCCAATCCTTGAGTTTCAGTATCCGAGGCCACAATTTTGCATCAAACTGACCATCTGTATAACCAATAAAGAATTTGTGGATATTGACATCAAGCTGCAATTTGCAACTGAATGTTAGTTTTCATAGTCCATATTCATTTACATAGCTCAAAAATAAAGTTATATAACCTAGAATATAATAATATAATAGAAATGAATGTGCAGCTGAAACATTGATACATCACAGTAAGGAGCAAGAATCTCAAAAAAGAAATATCAGCCAGAATGAACCTGAACTGTACCTCTAAAGTTCAAATTTCTTAAAATGGACATAGATCTTGAACAGAAAATTTTAAATGACTTTGATATTGTTTTTGAGCCTGAAACCACTGAATATTTATGATTGAAATTAAAGACAGTTGTGTTCCTCTTACACCAGGAGAAATTGTAATTTTTTACAGCTTCAACGTCTCGATTATCAAACTTTATGATTCACCAAAATAAATAAAAAGGTTAGAAATTCAGAATCCAATCAACAGATCAAGACAGAAACAACATGCTCCTAATAGTACCAACTAATAGATTAAAAGTAAATGATAAAGATAATTCTTTACCCAAGTACTCCTAACAAAAACATGTTTCATAGCTTAATAACAACCAATATAATATAAACATTTTATTTTTCTGCATTCTTCTCTATCATTAGAGGTATGCCAATGAATAAAAAAATAAAAAACCTAAAACCAAACCCAACAGGTAAAATTGAACGTTTGAAATTCCACAAAGTTCACTTCAAGAGAAAATGAAAATCAATATTCAATTGGTTTTCAAAATTTATACAGAATGAACCAGAAAAAACATGGATATTCCTTTGTACTTCAGCAAATTTTACTTCAAGGGAAAATGAAAACCCATATTTAGTTTAAATTTTGGAGTTTATGCAGATTGAACAAGAGAAAAGAATATTGAAGTATATTAAAACACAATTAAATTTTGTTATCCATTTCCCACCTCATTTTAACGTGTAGAAGAAGCCTTCCACTCCTCCGAAGTCAGTTTCTAAATACCTCCCATGATCCTTCGTATCCATGAAAATACAGCTCCCACCTCTCAGCTACCCTTAAACTCTCACTATGGTTGCAGGTGTCTCTCATCCCTGTTGGCTTGCCTATATAGATGCTTGATGGATTGAAAGCCATCACTTAAACAGTTAAAATTAGTCTCAACAAAATTTGAGGCTCTCTCTTCCTCACTCATTTGGAAATCAATAGCTTCTTTGATCTCTAATTCATTTTCCTTGGCACGGCTCCTTTCGTTTTCTGTTATTTCCTCCCTTGCCAATAGTTTGGTACAGAAAAATGATTATTTTTGGGTTAAATGGAAGTCTTTCACTGCTAGTTTTTTTCTGAACTTTTGGCGGCTCTCTCTTCCTCACTCATTTGGAAATCAATAGCTTCTTTGATCTCTAATTCATTTTCCTTGGCACAGCTCCTTTCGTTTTCTGTTATTTCCTCCCTTGCCAATAGTTTGGTACAGAAAAATGATTATTTTTGGGTTAAATGGAAGTCTTTCACTGCTAGTTTTTTGCTGAACTTTTGGCCTACATGTTAATCTTTTTCCAGTTTCTGTGGACTAAAAAATCTATGGTTTTGTTGTTATTTTTTATGAATGGATTTTGAAGGGAAAAAAGTAACTCCCTATGTAAAGGGTGTTGAAATTTATTTCTCCCCCTCCCCCCCTCACTTAATGTGTGCATGCGTGTGTGGTTCAGTTTGATGAATCACTATATGGAGTTTCCTTTAATATTCAAGCTCAAGTGAACAGAGAAGCTATCTCGCAACAAATTGGTAGAGGAAATTAGAAGCTTAAATTATTTCATTGTCTAGTAGGGCAATTGAACTGACCTCACACCAATCTAAGCAATCGATGGCCTTGACTTCTAACTGTTGACCATGTTTTGTATGCGTAATTTGACGGAAGGCACGCCACATGACAAGGGGTTCCCAGCTCAAACCTGATGTAGTTTCAAGAACATTGCTTACAACCACAGGCTCACCTTTGCTCCAATGCCACTGAAAATGCTTTATCTCTCCAGGTTGAATATCCCTGCCCCTAGGACAATATAAATAATTATCACTTGAACCTTGTCTAGAAGCAGCTTTCTTCAACATACCACTCTCAAGATTAATTTCACCAGCCGAGTTAAAGCATGAGCACCACTTTCCTGCAGTTTCATCCACATCCATTATCTTGTGGGTTCTGGCAATTTCCTCTCCTTCATCCACCAATTTAGAGATTGAATCTTTCAATAGACATCTTAACTCTAGAAAACCATTACCACAACCACCCAAGTTGGATGGTGGGCAAGGAATCCTTCCATCTTTTTCTGCTCTCCATATGAATCCTGATTCTACGTCATCTGTAGGACAAGACTCAGCAAGCACTTTGGCTTTTCCTCTTTTTACTTTTCTATGCCCTTCACCATGCAAGTACTCAAATCCTCGATTAATATATGATATTATCTCTTTTTTCTCACAACACCGCATGTCTCCTTCACGGATTTCCCGGCAACAATTGATACAAAGGTCAAAGGAACAAGAAACACACGTTCGATGAAAATCAAAAATTGATGTTCTACAGATGTCACTGCAAATAAAGATTTTCAAATTAGGGCATTCTCGAACTAATATTACACACATATCAAGGCAAGAGATCTTATAAAGAATGTCTTACCAGTACATTCGTTCATTGTCTTCACATTTTACGTTCTTCACCTTCAGATCCTCAAGAGGCAACCCTGCCAAAAGCAACCCGCCAATTATGAAGTAAAACATGATAGAAGATCATTTTTGTCAAGGTTAAATCACAAATTTGGTCCCTACGAATTGGAGGAAGTTAAAACTCAGAACCCTATGGTTTTAATAGTTAGAATTTAATCCTTATGGTTTGATGAAAACCTCATAAATAGTCCATATGGTGATGAATACCAAATAACTATACAATCCATTAAAAGAAATTGAGAGCATATCAACCACAAGAAATGGACCGATATATGTTTTAATAATTGAACAGCCCCAATATTATAAGAAACTAAAAGAAACCAGGTCAAAGTTTGTTTTGCTGCTATGCAAAGAAGACGGTAAATTCCTTAAATACACGGTACTATGCTAATATTAGTTCAATTACAAGTGGGGAAACAAACAGAATTCCAAATTCAACAGTAACATCACTGAGAACAAGGATTGCTTTTATGGTTGGAATCATTACTAAACCCTAATTCATGGACAGCACAAAGTACCTAGCCTTGTAGTCTCATGTTTTTTCTCCAACATCTGTTCTTCATTTAGCCATTTTAGAAATGGTAGAAGTTTACGTAGTACATATTTTGCATGATCAACCTCGCTTTCACCTGTGTCTACTGGTTCCATGTTCTTCAAATTCTATAAAATACAAGAAATCATTCATTTTCAAAGAGAATGCCATCAAACGAACAGAAAATAATCAAGAAGAATCAATCGAAAAAGGCTCACTTTAACAGGAACATCTAAACGCAAACATGCTTTACAATTGCAGTTCCCAGAGCAAACAGGGCAAGACTTTGCAATTGCCTCTTCTGATGTATGAGGGTACCTACAGAATAAGAATTACACCTAGTAACTCCCAAAGGAAAGGGAAGAATGAAACAACCATAAACCAAACAAACAATGCAACATACAATGTAAAACTTAACCAATGTACTGATTTAATATTTAGGGTACAAAATCATTTTCAGATAAATAATCATTTCAAGAAGACTTCAAGGACATAGAAACTCAAGATAAAGGTTCCTGTAGGTTTCACCAAACTCTTGATTGAGTATGTTTATTTACTGAATATGACAGTTCAAACGTCCATAAAATCAGTGCATAAAAAATATTTGGTTTTTTTATCCCAAGTACTGGACCAGACGGATTCAAACTTGTGAGGAAATCTAATTGCAGGATTCATCTTAGGAACATAAACTGTGACTGATCAATGTCTTCTAGTTGGTGATATCTATGTAAGGCAACAAATGAGGATGTTACCACCTTTTCTCGATTAGTTTTCTTTACACCCTCAAGCTTTAGTGGAAGCTATCAAACATCTACAGTTATCAATGTAGTCATCTAAAAGAATAATATAGGTCTTCTGCAACTGAAATGTGCCTGCCCTTTCAACAAAAAGCTAACTGCTTTAGCTTAATGTCATCAATGCACTGATCTGTGAAGTAAGGACCAAAAGAAATCAAATATCTACACTTCACTGTGACTGTCCTTTAACAAAAATCTAACTTCTTTAGCTTCATGCTCCGGGCACTTAGCTGACAAGGTAGATTCCTCAGTTAAATGAAACTCTTAATCAAGTATGTCAGTTACCGAGTACTTTGTAGTAATATGTGCAACCATTTTGTCTCGTCAATCAGTGCTAATTGGACAGCATCCTTATAGCTCCAATGATAATCCTCTAATATCATGATTGAAAACTGTCAAAACATTGAGGACTATTAGGAGACAGAGATAAAGGACTCGAGCTCCTCTAATTATCACAATTGGATACTGTCAGAAGAACTATTGAAGACCATTAGGTGTTATCTTGGAAGCTTAAATCAAATTCTGTAGTATATCATAATTAATGCATCTTGATTCCTACAATTGATTCTGCCACACACAGTTAGTCTAACAATATGAAAATCAAAATATTTCCTTGAAAATTAGTTGCTTTTATGAATCTAAGAACTTGGAAGGAATCAACAGAAAGGAAAAACTTAAAAAACAAAACACTGTGTTCCATAGTTCTGCAGATTTTCAAATTACAATGATGCTTCTCCTAACAGTTTGGAAGAAATACTAGGGCAAATTCTCTGCAGGTATGCTGCCACCCGATAAGTAGAGAACTAGAATTAGAAAGGAACATAAGAATTTTCCAAGACTCCTTTAGGAAAAAATGACTACATTTGGGAGAATGAGAAAGCTTTGGGTTTTCTTTGGTGATTTTCCCTGGAATCAATTTTGTAAATGCACCCCTGTGTAATGTATACAATTGGAATGCTTTTAAGTGAACTCCCCGGTTCAGGAAGCCTGAGGATTTCATATCCTCTGATGTTTTTGTGTGATAAAAAAATTACTTATGAGGGGGGAAAGGCACATTTATCCATAAATTGTGGGGTAGAATGGCCTCACAATCTACAAAGTCAGATCATCGCTGCAGTCAACAATTGGAAAACTGATAAAAATTCCTCCCGTACGATGAGAAACTAAGGACTAGTGGTGCATTAATTAATGGGCAGCTATAAGCACAGAACATCCACTTACATGCGTACACAAAGTAAATAAACAAAGTAAATAAACAAAGTAAATAAACAATCAAACGTAAAATATCCTGCCAACTTAACAATAGCAACGATGGGGCAAAAAAGTTGAAAATAAATAAGGAAGAATTGCCTACCAATTCTGCAAACAAGGGAGACAATATCGCTTCCTATTACAATTAGTACAGCGTACCACACGGCCTTTATCATTCCTCTGGCACTGATGACACATTAAAGATATATTCGCGATGAACTGTTGATTCACATTGAGAAAAAGACATCATAAGTGTAATAAACAAGAAAAAAAAAAAAAGAATTACACAACTCACAAACTGCCAATTCTTACTTCCGGATCGAGTTTATTGATTTTCTTCTCGCCCTCCGGTTCAACAACAAATTCCTTTCTCAAAGCATGTCTTCCACCGCGTTTTCTACCTCTCCGACTTCCAGAAACGCCAGATTTTTTGTCCCTAACACCATATTCTTCTTCAACAGGACTCACTTTTTCATCATCCTCCGATACAATCCGATTCGAAGAAAATTCCTTCTTTTTCCTACCCCTCCGCCCAGGCTTCTTGAAAGGAATCTCCACCACATCATCCTCATCAAACTCATAAACCTCGTCGTTGTACGAAACTCTAGCTTTCTTTCTCAAACTCCTCGACGGACTTTGAATAGAAACCTCACATTCCAATTCCCCGTTTTCCCCACCAACAAAGCCCTTCTCCTCCTCACCATTGTCCTCACCCTCATTCCGCTGCAGGGTTTCCCCATCTTTACTTGCTGAAACCAACCCTCCATCCCCTTCTTCCATCTTGGTCCCCCATTGCACCCCGTTCTCACCGTCGCCTAAAAAACCCTTGTCAATAACTCCAACTTCAGTCCCTCCATCGCCAACCCAGCCCTTGGTTTCAGTAGTTCCTACACGCCTTTCAGTTTCCACACCCTCCGGGCGGCGCCGCTTTCTACCACGCGCCATGAAAGAAGAAAAAAGGAGAAAAAGAGAGAAATTGGGAGGAAGAAGCGTAGCGGTTTGAAGAAGAAGATCGTGAAAGTAGAGGAGGGTTTGGGGGAGAAACTGTGGGTAGACTCAAGACATGTCCACTTGTTTTCCGAAAACTGGCGCCGGAATTTGGAGGGTTTTTCTTTTACTTTTCCTTTCTTGTTTTGCCTCGATTTTATTTTACTGCTGTTAAAATTTCCTTTGTCGAGGGAAATTTACCCATTGATGAAAAAGGGAATTTATCCAATTTATCCATTCAATGGGCAGTGAACGTTAGAATCAATCACGTCATAAAAACGATTGTGGAACCGAGAGATGTGTTCATTCTAGGGATTGGCTGTAAATGTTTCCATTGGATTCGTGTAAATCCAAGTTTTAAAAAATGTCCAATTCACTAACTGATGTTTCATTTGGTACTTCCTCACTTACTCTAACACCATCCATCTACATTAAACTAAACGATCATGTTACTTTGTAAATATTATTCAAGTTCAATAATAATCTTGTTTTTTGTACTAATAAGTAACTAGGTATGTGACAACTTCACTAATCTTACCATACTTAAATATCAAACAATAATATATATAAATTGTCTCCATTCTCATTTAGCATCGATATTTTTTTTTCTTACTTCCTCATTTAAGAATACGTAGTATTTGATAGTTAATAATTAGTTTGGATGAGTATTGCATGGGAGTTTTGTAGATTTTATAGTTAGCATGCACACGTGAGTATTGGCACATGAGGATCATTTGCCAAAGTTACTACGTACTTGGTGCATGCATATTTGTGGTTGGATTTTGCAAGTATTGTTCACACCCTTTTTTTTATTTTTTTTATTTTAATCAGTTTGGTATAAATTAACATATTATCACTATTTGTCACACCCTGCTCAGCAGACCTACTTGCTAGTCTCACGAGACGCGGTGTAATTTGAGCATTATTGACGTGGTTAAACGCCAAAGACACTCATCTTAACTTCCTTAGCTTAACTTAATCGCCAAAACGCTTAACTTAATCGCCAAAACGCTTAACTTAACAAACATAATTTAGGCGATATAGAGCTTAACACGAAAAATATAAAACAAATTTTAACTTGTATTACCAACAAGGTGTTAGTACAACAATACACAGAAACAACACTCAACCAAAAATACAATAACAACACTTAAACTTAAAACGTCTGGCAACTTCTCACCTAGCAAGCCCAAACTTCCTCTCCTCTTTGGCCTCAACACCTAAGTCTTGGAAGATAAGTTTTAAAGAATAAGTCTAAAAGACTTAGTGAGGTTTTGTGAAATCCTTTTTGCAATATCTTTTCAACCAAACAAAATAATATATCAAATTATATAAATAAATCATTTCGTGTAAACACCATTTCACATAACACATCTTTTCGCATAAATGATTCATCTCAAATAAACACACATTAGTTAATAGTCATTCCTTTCGTCAAGGATCCCGAATCGTCTTCTACGCTAGGTCACATAACTTAACATTTATAAAATTGAAATTACCAGCATTCGAGGATATACAGATTCCTCCTTGTTGCTCAGGTCGTTAAGCTTTATACGCTCCTTTCAACGCATAGCCCATCTTCCATCACCACGTAGTCTCGTTCACTCATGGTGGCATTTACTCTTCATGCACATATAAAAGTTAAATCATCTCAATGAATCAATTAATGGTTTGAAAACTATTTCACAGTATTAAAATCATAGTCATTAAATCAAGTTTTAAACATAAAAAATTATGCTTGAAAACATATAAGCTTTTCATAGAAATTTTGTTTGAAACGCCTTCTCATTTGCAATCATCTTTCAAAATAATAAAGGTAAATTACAAGAAAGATTTAACATAGAAACATTTAAGAAAATCACTCACAAAACTTTTAAGAAGAAAAACACTCATAAACTTTTACTAAAGAAGTCATTCTTCTTCTTCTTATCGCAAGTCTCTTCTCGTATAACTAAACCGACAACACTTCAACACTTTAATTTTCTCTTTGATATTCCCAAAACAAATGAATGAGATTCTCTATTTATAGAGCTCTTAAACCAGCTTAGTCATGCTTAAACTCTTCTCAGATTGCCAGCTCTTGCTTCTTAATGGAGCACGTGCAAACTTAAGATGTGTCCTTAATCATGCTTAGTTTGAATTCTACATGTGGGCCATTAATCACAATTAGAAAATTCCTCTGAACTTTCCTTACTTCTTCTCGCCAAACTTCATTTCGCAAAGAACCTAACTTGCCCAACTTTCTTGCGAACATCCTTATTGCGTAGTTACACTTTTATTCCAATAAATCTTCCTCGTGAACTAACCAACCTTTCATCGCATAAAACTCTTATCGCGAACTTACACTTAAACTTCAAGGCTACCTTGTAGACTTCTTAAGACAACTTCTTAGCTCACAACTTTAAATTTCCTATTTTTCTCGCAAAATCCCTCTCTGCGAAATACTTGATTCTTCTCGCGAAGATCATTCTAAAACGTCAATTCTGAACACTTAGCCAAAATTTTCACTTCTTAACTTAAATTTTAGGTAAGTATTACATTGTTGATATGAATCAAGAAACGTATCATTGGTATGTCTCAAGGTGTAATCAAATAATGAAGTGCAAAGACACTTCAAGAAACTTCAATTTCTTCGTGGTCAATCTTTAGTATTGATACTTAATTAGAAAGATATCATGTAACTTCATAATGGAATTATAATCAATGCACTTGAACTTAATTAATTGATGATGCACTTCAAGTAAGTGCTTCTCAAGTTTCATTTAATTAAATTAAATCTCATCCATCAATGGAAACAATACCAAGAAGCTGAAATAATGGATGCATTTTTGAGTTTCAAATTTAAGCCCCTCAATTAAGTAAGTTTTTCGCGATTGGTTGGAGAGTTAAAAATGAGATTATAAGATAAAAACAGTAAAAAAAAAATGGTTGAATTGATAAATGTGAAAACAAAATAAAATGAGTTTGGTATTTTTTACCATATTGTCTTGAAATTTCATTAAAGTCCAACAAACACCTCCAAGTGTGAGATATTCTCTTGAAGATAAGACACCTCCAAGTGTGAGATATTCTCTTGAAGATAAAACACCTCCAAGTGTGAGATATTCTCTTGAAGATACCTTTGGGACTTGAAAGGTAAGAAGTGAGCTATAATAGCTTATATTTCAGGTGTTAATAATTTTAGCTCCAAAGGAATTCTTAAGTGGTTAATTTAGGTTATAAGAATCTAACTTTCTTGTCTCACAAAGACCATCTTAGTTTTTAATGAAAGTGATATATTTTTGCATTCAAAACTGAGATTTATTTATTATTAACTTGTATAATTAGATATAGCTAATTAGTAAACTTGTACCTATCTTGATAGTAGAAAAAAGCTTTTTTTTTCCTTTTGATTTTTTACTCTTTCATCGAGGTAAATTTCATTTTAACTTTTCATGGAACTCTTGATTTTAGCTTTATATTGTGCTATTACTTAAAAGATTTTTTTTAAAATCTCGATTATCGTTTATAGTGAAGTATGCATCTTGTTTTGTTAGACTATTCATTATATGAAATTTTAGATATCTCGAGCTTCACACAATCAGAGATTCAACATCGGGAGATAGGGCCTCTCCCGATGCAAAAATTACAGTGTCAGGAGTTGGGAACCCATTTAAAATAATCCCTCTTCTAATATGTTTCACAGGTGCAAATAGAGGTTAAAGAGAGAACGAAGGGTTTCCGAAGAGGAGATCGAAAAGAATGAACAACGTTATACCCACCACCTCGTCATTTGCTTCATCTCTTATGGTAAGTTTAAGCTATATTTAAATTTTGCCCTAATTTTTCTTAGGACATTCTTGCACATTTGATGTTTTTCTTTGTTTCGTCGTTGAAGGGTCCGTCATTCTTAGGTTTTGCAAATCGACATTCTTACAACAATTACTAAAATTATGCAGGGTAATTCTTTCTTGATATATGGAGAAAATATCTAACCTTAGAAGTTTTAGATCATCATTCTTATAGGCTCTAAACTGTGAAGTTTAATTATCAAAACAATGCTACTGAGTGTGCAGTGTATGGTTTGTTTGCTTGAACTATTTTTTCACACAAGCAATTAATAGGAAGAAGAACGAATTCGATCGTGATTTTTTTAAAATAATAATCAAACTCCCACCGTATGTAGTGTTAGGAGATCATAGAACTCTTACCTGCGACCTTGGTCTTGACGACCATTTGTGCGGGAGATTCCATTTTTCTCTCTACGATTTGATGAGATCTCCCATTTCTTATAGTGTTTGGTTTTCTTGTACAAAAGTGCAATCTCTAACCTCACTTGAGTTTGTCAAATTCATGTGTACTTCATGTTGAATTATAAGTGTGGTCTCACTTTGTAGCTTGCTTTCACATGGTGGTCACATCAATCCTTCTAGTTTGATTGTTAATTTGTCGATGGTCATTGTCATGTGAAAGCCGATAACCATCGTACTTAATTTTAAGACGGTCTATAAAACAAAAAACACATCACACATTCAAGACATCTACTTTTTCTCCTATTATTAATTTGACTTTAATTTAGCCTTTTAAAATCAAAGTTTGATTTAATCAATAGATAATAAAATTACCTAAAAGTTGTAGTGCTTTTTTAAAATCATATCAATCCAGATTTTACATGTATTTCAAAAGAATATACATATTTAAACTATAATTTAGATATGGTTTGCTATCCATATTGTTATTTTAATTTGTTTTCATTTTTTTTAAAATTAAATCTATGAAAACTATTTCTAAGTGGAGTTTTCACCTTCTAAACATAATTTGGAAATTCAACCACCAAATTGGACCCCATTATTAAAATATAAATCTATACCATATACAAACTTGCTAATTGTTTGAAAATACCCTAATTTACAGAATTTTGATTAAGAATACCAAATACTGCTCAACATCAAGATTTTCATCAACGTTTAGAAAATAATTAACTTAGAGCTGTATGTTTCTTGCTTAAAAGGAAGGGTAATATTATATAATAATAACATATCTCCTCTTTCCTTCTCCTTTTCCCTTTTCAATAAAATTTACTGATATTATCCCAATAACAGAATTATTCTTATTTTAATTAGTATAATTAAAATAATAATAATAATAATCCTCACCAAAAATCTCAATTTAAATTAAAGGTGTGGGGAAGAAAAAGAAAAACAAAAGTGTGCTTATATTGGTTGATATTTATTGAGAAAAATTTACTCTTTTTTTAAAAAAATCTTTTTAGAATTAAATAAAATAAGGGAATTTTGTATAGATAGCAAATTTTAGAGTTTGGTTTAAAAAAGGTAAAAAACAAACAAAAAATCTTAACTATTTTAGCAAAAATCTAGGAAAATTGTATTTATCGACAATTAAAAAAAAAAAGCTCATAACACCTCATTTACATCTTGCAAAATTGGCATTTTTTTTTTTTTTTTTTTTTATCTTTCTAAAAGTTTATACCATACAATTCTTTTTCCTTCCTCCTTAAAAATTGAGATTTAGTTAGTAAAACTTTTTCTTTCTTTTACCGATAAATATGATATATATGTTCATGCACAAATTTGTTTTCAACTAACTTTTTTTTTAAAAGATTCTATATTTAAGCCTTGGATATGCAAATTTGTGGTATATATCTCTATCTACCAATTTCAACAAAATAATAATAACTCAATTCTTCTCAATTCCTCACATATATGCATTTACAAATTTCAATAAAAACACAATGGCTATGCAAATTTGTGGTATATATCTCTCTCTTCTTTCTCTCTCTATGGAGTAGTCTCCCTTCTGAATCCGGGGGTGGAAGGATGATGTTCTAAGTTCTTTTCTGGTAAGTAGTTCTCCTTATGATTTCATTTCGTAACTAATGAATATTAAGTTTGGGTGTCTCTCCTCGTCTTAGTTTATCCAGTAGTTTGAAATATGAAAATTATAAGTGTTAGTTCTTCTGATCTTGATAAAGGAGTGGTGAACCTTCAAGATCTGGGCAAACTCTTCTAATATTCATACTAGAACCATGCGGATATTCAAGGTTTAGAGGGTTGATTGATCAAAAAACTTAATATGATTTAGTTAAGATCTGTTGTTATAAGAAGAAACTATTGCCTTAAAGGTTCGAAGTTCATCATCTGGAAACTGATGGATTCTCTCTCTCTCCCCTTCTATGATAAACAAACTTCTTTCTAAACTCTCTCCTCACTCTCCCGCGATCATAGACACTACTGCTCACTCTTCTTCTTCTTCTTCTTCTTCTTCTTCTTCAAAGAACCTCAGATCCTACGACGATCTATCAAAGGTTTTGTCTTATCAAAGCTCAGCCGAAGCCCATCTGGCTCAGGTTGAAAACCGTCTAAAAAATTGGTCTATCCCAAAGATCGATCCAAGCCAGGTATACAAGATTAATACCTTCAATTTCTCTCAGCAAGATGTCATCGTCGTCACTGAAGAGAACGTTGCAATGAAAGATGAATTCACTGCAATCAAGCTTCTACCTGAAGAAACCCTCTTCAAAGTCAAAGATAAGTTCAAGTACCTCCACATCGGATGCGTTCAAGTTGCCTTGAAACCTCTCTTCAGAGAAGGATTAGACGTGCCAGTCTACCTTGCCTTAAGAGACAAGAGGCACCTCCGGTTCACTCCCTCTCTCCTAGGGATTGTTCAGTCAAACCTGGAGCAAGGACCAGTCTACTTCAACTGCAAGCCTGGTCTTACCATCTTCCTTCAAGATCGGAACATCATGGATGCCCTAACCTTGATGTTCACTCGCAAGGACTTGAACTAAAGGATGGTTCACTTCCTTTCGCCGTCTCATACCGCATCTACTTTAAGCTGATGCATACCAACCTTTCTCCTAAAGCCTTAGGTATCTCCCCCAAAGGCTACACCATGCTTATGGAAGTTAACCTGAAAAAGTCTTCCATAACCATTCCAAAGACCCTCTAGTGGGCAGATCTGACCAAAGATCCCATCTGGAAGCTACAAGGAGAAACAGCCCCGATCAGTAGATCCAGCACCGAGGCGTCAATCACCGAGTTTCCCGATGGAAACGTCGAAGTTCAATTCAATTCCAGAGCCTCATATCCGAAGATCAGCGAGATCATAAGCAGCCGTCCTAGCACATCTTCTATGGCAAGGACAGAAGCCTCTCTCCCTGATAACCTGACGAGATCAGAGTCAATTCGTGCATCGGTAGATTTCTCTCGCACAATCCCCGATGTTCGATACGAAGGATCACTTTCTCCTACCCAGTCCGATATGGAAAGGAGAACCGAGCCGGTCTACAATCAGATCAACGTCATCGAAGCACATCCAGACGACGTTGCTCGTTTTCAAGAGCATTACAGCAAGTACATTGACATGTGGCTTGCCGCTCCAAAGGAAGGTAGGAAACCCGTTCTTCCTATGCCAACCTTCATCGAAAAGATGAAGCATAACGAGCGGATCAGAAACGAAGCGCTCGTCAAGGACTTCGAAGCAAAGGGTTTCATCGCAGTCATCAAAGGGTCCGAAGTCTACGTCACAGGCAAGGGCAAAGAAGTAACTTCCAACTACCCTCCGGAGGAAGAAGCTTACTTCTCTCATCCTGTCGTTCCTGCCATCAAGATGGTCTCGTCTCCCTATAAGACCATCGATGAAGACAAGGTTCAAAAGGTTGGAGTTCGCGAGATCAAGAACATCCAACATCAGCTCAACTACACCAACAAGGTGCTTTCTACAGTTTCCAAGGCAGTAGAAAGAATAGAGAATCCGGTTCCTCAAATCAAGATCAAGAACCCAGAGATTCCTCAAGCTGATCCTCATCGACCGATCTTCCAGCCCAACAGCTTCAACATCGGTAAGCTAAAAAACGACGAGTCAGATTTCTTGGCCGAAGTCGACAAGCGCCTTGCAGCTCTCTCCATCAACAAGGAAGCAAAGACCTCGACAAGAAAAGTTGAGAATCAGAAAGGAATCAACGTGATCACCAAGGATTCCTCTCAAGCTTCTAGTTCAAAAGTACTTCCAGTAGCTCAATGGGTAGACATGAAGAATCACTACCCTCGACCGTCACCTCCAGATCTGGGATGGGATGACCTTCATCACGAGAAACATACCTACGATGGTATGTCTCTGGTCACTTGGAATATCGACGGATATTCTGAAGCTCAAATGATGAACACCTTTCAAGAGATGTTGTTAGCAGCCTCAGCCTACAGCGCAAGGAAGACAACTCTTGAAACTGCCCAGATTCTGATCTCAGGTTTCACCGGAAACCTAAGGAGCTGGTGGCACAATCAACTGACAGAGCAGGAAAGATTCCGCATCCTAACTGCTACCCGAACAGTTGTCAAGACAGAGAACGTCTCTGCCCCTATCCAGGTCGAAGAACAGGATATGGTCAACCAATTGGTCTATGCAATGACGAAGCAGTTCATTGGCAGCACCCAAATCCATTTCAATCTTGCAACAGAGTCTCTCCTCGGACTACGTTGTCACAAGATGAGTCAATACAAGTGGTATAAAGATACTTTCTTAGCACGTCTTTATACTCTTACAACCTGCGGAGCCGACATCTGGAAGCAGAAGTTCGTCGAAGGACTGCCGCACTACATTTCTCAAAAGTTCTATCAAACAGTGGCAACTAATTCAGTTACAAAGCAAATCGACTGGTCTGAATTAACCTACGGTGACATCTCAGCCACGGTTCAATCGATATGCATTAATCTCTGCACAGAGAATAAGCATACCGCCAAGGTGATCAAGGACTCTGACTACAGAAAAGAGCTCGGCACCTTCTGCAAGCAGTACGGCCTCGACAAAGGACCGAAGGATGAAAGGAAGAAAAAGAAAAAGTCTTCCTCCAAGCGTCTCTTTAGCAAAAGCAAAGCTAAAGACCCTGAATTTCCTCGAAGGAAGAGGAAATACTACAACAAGTTCAAGAGCAAACGACGTTATGCTGCAAAGACCAACGTCTGCTACAAGTGCAACCGAAGAGGTCACTTTTCCAGCAGTTGTCCCCTGAAGGACAAGATCAATGCCCTGACCATGGACGAAGAAACCAGGCAATCTCTTCTCTACGCCATCAGGTCAGAAGACGAATCCTCTTCTCAAACCAAGTCTTCTTCAGACGAAGACGGTATCAATGCCCTTCTCGACGAAGGATCTTCGAGCGAAGATGCCTTCTATTCTCAAAGTGACTCAAGCGACGAAGACGGAGCGATTCCCTGCACAGGAAGGTGTGCTGGCAAGTGTTCCGGTCATATCAATGTCATCACGAAAGATCAAGAACATCTTTTTGATCTTATCGAGGAATTACCAGAAGCGTCTTCCAAACAAACCTGCCTCTCCAAGCTAAGGCAGAATCTTGAGGAACACAGCCCTCAGAAGACGATTCAAAGCCCGATCATCTATTCGTTTCAAGACATCCTGAACCGAATCAAAGGCGAGACGAAGAAGCCAATCCAAATTGAAGACCTTAACCACGAGGTAAAGGTTATCAAATTGGAAGTTGCGGACAACCGGCAACGTCTCAACCTTCTCGAAGAAGCCTTCCAGGCATTCCGAGAAGCCTCAAATCCAAGGGAAGCTCTGGGAGCCTCCTCCTTCTCCAATCCTGAAAGACAGATTTCAGAAAGTGCACTGATGATTGAAGAACCAGCTGAAGCTTGAGTCATCAACTACATCAGTAAGTCTCAATCTCAAAAGTGGATAACGAAGATAGTCTTCAAGGTAAATGACTTTCTTCTCGAAGCAGTCGCTCTCGTTGACTCAGGAGCAGATCAAAATGTCATTCAAGAAGGCCTTGTTCCCTCAAGGTATTTTGAAAAGACAAAGGAGACCCTGAGTGGTGCCAACGGAGGACCACTCAACATCCAGTTCAAGCTCTCCAAGGTACACATTTGCAAGGGCAATGTGTGTCTCATCAACACGTTCATTTTGGTGAAGAACCTTAATGAAAGGATCATTCTAGGAACGCCGTTCCTAATCCAGATATACCCATTCAATGTCACCAGCAAGGGTATAGTCTCAACCAAGTTTGATAAGGACATTACTTTCGAGTTCATCAACCCAATAACTCCTAAGTACATCAACAACGTTGAAGAACAAGTTCAACAGTTCATCATCCGCATCGCCAGGAAGGAAAAACAGATCGAGTTCCTTCAAGACGAGGTCAAGTCCAGCAAGGTGGCTTCTCAGATCAACAAGCCATCTGTTCAACTCAAAATCCGAAGCTTCCAACAGAAGCTTGAAAGGGATGTTTGTTCAAGCCTTCCAAATGCGTTTTGGAACAAGAAGAAGCATATGGTGACCCTACCATATGTTGACGACTTCAAAGAAGCCCAAATCCCTACCAAGGCTCGGCCCATTCAGATGAATAGGGATTTAGTCAAAGTCTGCTCAGAAGAAATAGCAGATCTCCTCAACAAAGGCCTCATTAGCCCGTCCAAAAGCTCGTGGTCTTGCGCGGCCTTTTACGTCAACAAACAGGCCGAACAAGAACGTGGAGTTCCAAGGCTTGTCATCAACTACAAGCCTCTCAACAAGGCCCTCAAGTGGATTAGGTACCCAATTCCTAATCGCCAAGACTTGCTGAAGCGGATTACTTTAGCAAAGGTCTTCTCAAAGTTCGACATGAAATCTGGATTTTGGCAAATTCAGATCCATCCATCCGACCGTTACAAGACGGCCTTCAATGTTCCATTTGGTCAGTACGAATGGAATGTCATGCCCTTCGGACTGAAGAATGCATCGTCCGAGTTTCAAAGGATCATGAACGAGATCTTCAACCAATATCAAGAGTTCACGATCGTCTACATTGATGATGTCTTGGTATTCTCCAGCTCAGTTGATCAACACTTCAAGCATCTGCAAGTGTTCCTCAATGTCATCAAGTCCAATGGTCTTGTGGTATCTCAACCAAAGATCAAGTTGTTTCAAACTAGGATCAGATTTCTTGGCTACGACATCAACCAAGGAATCATCAAGCACATTCAAAGGTCTCTGGAATTCGTGGACAAATTCCCAGATGTACTACAAGACAAAACGCAGCTACAACGTTTTTTGGGGTGTGTCAATTACATCGGTGATTTCATCCGCAATCTCCGCTCAATCTGTCTGCCACTCTACGACAGACTAAAGAATCTTATCTCCAAGCCGATCTTTGCCAGGTGGCAAGCGATCTTGTCGTGTTTCGACTTCAAAATTGTGCCTATAAAAGGCAGTGAGAATTCATTAGCTGATTATCTCTTAAGAGAACATCTCTTGACGAAAGCCTCTTCAGCCCTGAATCCTCTCCTCCAATCTCCTGATGCAGCCTCCTCTCGGCCTGCAACGGCCACCGCCGCGACCACCGATGCAGCAACAGAATAGTTCCCAAAACTATTCTCTTCAATCAGTAGCTTCCTCCTCAGGAACTACTCCTCCTTCTAAGGGAAATCAACCCTTAGGTCAATCATTTGCACCAGCTCCGATGAGTGCAGACAACTATGCCATGGACTTGCAGTTCGAGCAAGTATCCAGGCGACGTCAAGGTTCCTCTCCAAGGACTTTGACTATTCAAACAGACCCTTCTGGTCTTCCCCCGTTTCCTTCAACTACGTTGTTACGCCCTACTGGTGTTTCAACTCCTAACAAGCGTGCTGCTTCTCCAGCCGCTTCTTCCTCAAGATCTCCAATTCCGAGGAATCCTTCCTCGTTTTCTCAAGTTGTTAGGCCTAGGGTTTTCCAACCTAGACCTCCAATTCAAGGTTATTTCACCAAAACTACAATGGTGGACTTAACCATTGAAACAGAATTCGATGGACCTTCTGTCCAAGAAGTCTGTAATCAAATATTTCCTCATGGCTTCCACTTCCTGCCAGAGGATCTGTCCAAGTCCCAGACTTTCTATGAGTACATTTTAGTCGATTCCAAATCTGCTGAAATTACTCATGTTCCAGACAGAAATGATCCCTCCGAGATCATTTACTCCAAGTTGAGAATCTTCCGAGTCCTCACTCCCTCCGCCTGGAAACAGGGAATGTTCGTCGGAAGAAATTCTCCCGTCCTTTCAAACCAACATCTTACAATTACCGTGACTATACCAAGGCATGGTATTTTGTATTTTGGCTTCAACCTTTCAACCATTCTTGGTTTGTGACATTTTGTAAGCAAGCTTACAAGATGCACTTCCCTAACTGGTTTCAAAACTGGTGGATGTATTTTGGACTCTCCGAGGAAATCTTCCCCGTAGAAGTTCAACGTTCATACCACCTCTTCCAACAAAGTATCTATTCGTCACCCATTTCCAAGACATTTAGATTTGCTTTGTATTTTCAAATACCGTGGATCTTCTGCTGGAATTTCCAGCTAGGACCCTCAGGTAGCTTCAAAGCCCTAAGTAAATCCCTTAGGATCAAGTGGTGGGAAAAGTTCAATTTTTCACACCTGGAAGTCAACAAGATGAAAGATTGGTTCAAGGCCAATATTCATCTCCAAGACATGACAAGGCAAGAAGATGAGAGTTTCCTCCTTGCGAAGAATGCGGTTATGTCTTCATTAGCCGGAGCAGGTTCCCAAGCAGAGTTCGACTCCGTCGTCAACACAGTTGCCGGTCATCTTCTGGAAACAGAAGACGAAGATGAAGCAGCTTCTCAATCTTCGGTCAACAATGAGATCGACACCTTCGATCCTTACGAAGGTTACGACATCAATGACCCAAATTTGGACACGCAACCATACTAGTCCAAATTCTCAATTATTAAATTTTATTCAAGTGTTTTTAATTTTTAGTTTTTAATTATTGTAAATTTTTATGTAAAATAATTTGTTTAATTTTCTTGCATTTATTTTGATAAGATCATTGTATTCCGATCTTATCGTTGCTTTAACAGTCTGCTAAATTTCTGGGTTATTCTGAAGAACATTTGAAAGAGAAGAATCCATGCTGGAGATGGCATACTTCTGATGAGGAATCACCAACCTCAGGCGGCGCGTTAAGCGAGAGTGGACTAACTCTGTGCAAGAGAAGACTCTTATATCTCACAAGGCAGAAATCATGTTTGAAGGCTGGGAGCTCCTAAGTGGCAGCAAGGCGGGGAAGCCGAAGTAAGACCACGTGGTGTTGAGCCAATTAGGCCTAAAAGCATGATCGATGCCTATACGATTGATATGAGAGAGTCAACAGTCCAAGCCAATCAGAAGACAGCCGGGTGACGTCATTATCTTCTCCAACAAGTTTTCAGAAGAAAGAATCCAAGACTAGCAGACATATCCAATCTATGTTACCGCTTTCCTTTACTGTTTTCCGCTGTAATTTTTATTGTTTTACTGTTTTTGATAAGAACAAGTGGGGGTCCTGTCCCACCAATCTTATCTTTTAATTATTACAAGCAAAGACTTTTCAGAAAACGCCAAACAGGGGTCCTGTCCTGTCGGCCATTCTGAATAGTTTAATGTAATTATTGTTGGTTACACTGTGTTTGTGTTATATATATATCTGCACATTTTATTCAAGAATTGAGAGAACAAATCAAGATTTATACAAATTAAAGTTTTTTTTAGGTTATAAATAATTATTATTTAAGTATTTATCTTTTTTTTTTTTTATTACTCATCATGGTATTTTGTTGAATGTTGATTTGAGATAAACTGTATTTAAGAATCATGATTAAGATTGATAGGAGGGACGTGCCCTTATATATTTGATTTTCTATAATTGACTGATGATAAAAAAAAAAAAAGTTAAATGAAATATGTTTAATAACAAACTAAATTGGAACAATTAATTGGTTATTTAATTATTTTTGAATTAGTTAGATTTAAATGGTTATATATTTATTGATCACTTAGGTTTACATGGTTGTACAATTTATTATTGGTCATTTTCGACTTTCACTAATTTTAGTATTGTAGGGCTACAGTATTTTGATCAAATTTCAATTTGTTATTTTTATTATTTTCTTTTTTAATGAACTTTTGAAATTCACTGTTTTTCTGGTCAGCCCATTAAATAACATATACTGTTTGTTTTTTTTTTCTTCTATTTTTTTATTATCAAAGGTAAAAATCCTCATAGATATATATATATTTTTTTTAAAAAAATAATGCATGAAATTTGGATTTGAAAATAGATAACTAAATTAACCATAAAATTATCAAATATTCAAAACTTATACAAATGGTAGATATATCTTAAATGAAGGGTGTATGGAGATTGATTTTTGAAGCGTTTTGATTTTTAAAATAATTTAATTTAAGATAAATTAAGGTATTTGATGTTGGTTTAAAATATTTTTTTAGAAAAAAGAGAGTATGAAATAAATCATTTTAGAGAAAACACATCCAACCAACTTTTAGAATAAATGTTATTTGGTGTTTAACAAAAAATCCTTCATAAATATCTATTTTTCCCTCTATTTTTTAAAATTCTTTTTTACTGTTTATTTTCCACTCCTTCATTCTTTTTGTTTTTCTATTTTTATTTTTATTTTAAAATATTTTGAATATTTTTTCAATGTGTGTTCATATACATTTAAATACAGAGATTTGCAAATGTTTACCAAATCTACTTTGCCTTAACATATATGAAATAAATCACGAGGATGTCAATAAAAATTTTGGTTCGTGAAATGAAGATGAATGAACAACGTGAGAATTGCATATTTTTTTGTGTAGTTGATATTATATTGTCTCCGAAAAATTATTTATCTTATTTATATTTTGTTGTGCTTTAAAATCAATTTTTTATGGTTCATTTACATTTCAAAATATTCATGTTTCTAAAATTGAATTATCTAAAAAAAAAAAATGTAAAAAAAAGTGAAATTAATGTTTAGTTTCAAGTAACTAAAAAATTAATAATTTTAAGATAACGTACGATTAATTTTAAAATATATTTCTAAAAAGAAAAAGCTTTAAAATATGTGTATTTTTTTTATGAAATTAGTTTATAATGTTTAATAGTCTTTTATGGTAATTTGACATAAATATAAACATTGTTAGTATAAGACAAATCAAACGTAATTTTACGTATAAAGACTTCAAAAGAAAAAAAAATAAAAAAGCATTTTAAAAAAAATGTATTCTTAAAAGTAAAACATTTTTTTCACACATACCGAAATCCCAAAATTATTAGATAAAATGAGATTAAAAAAAAAAAGAAAAAGAAATCAGTGTTTAATGCAGAAAAATCAAATCGGGTGAAAGAAGCCAATCAATCAAATCTAATGATAAAATATTCAAAATTTACACGTGAATAGTATATATATATATATATATATCTTTTAATGACACCAAAATCTACCAGTTTAATAATTTTTAATGGTTTGATGTTAAATTACATTATATAACCCGATACCCAATCATTCAAATTGGCAAATGCAAGAGTATTTCATATATATATATATAAGTATTATATAAATGGCATATGATTGAGTATTAATTTCTTTCATTGAAATTTAAAAGAAATTATTCGTTAATTTTAACTAATATCATCTTTCGAGTTTTCTTAAAAAAATATAACAAATTAATAAAATAAACTATACAAGTAAGACTTAAACTTTGGTTGGAAGGAGAGTTGGCGAGCATAATTACCACTAAATTATCTACAAATATTAAATATTAATTGGTTTTGTTTATACATATTATATAAAAACAATCAAGTTGAAGAGAGGTTCGAGCCCTCTTAGACCTATACTAAATCTGCAGGTGCCCACAAAGTAAAATATTAAAATTATCATGCTGATACACGACCCACAATGTAAAATACCCATAGTTAACATGCAATAAATCGATAACACGAGTGCAATACACGATCATCGATCCTGTAGATTTTGATACACAATCTCGGACATACCATGCCTCGAGATGAAAGAAATTCATTTGATATCGGACATATAATGGCTCGAGATGAAAGACAGAAGTGTAGATTAATTACTTCATTTTAAACAATTGGTTTCACATTTAAACGATCATGTTGATCATCATACACGATTTCAGGCCTTAGTTGCATGAGGAAATAAGTATTTTGTATTAAAACTCGAGGTGATCTAGGGGCAATCTCGACCGAGAACCACATGAACTGCCAATTGAACTTGGACAACATTGTCTGAAATGACATGAGATCAGGGTTTCACATACATTTTGTTCTAAGATAGCACAAGATCATAGAGGTTTCACATGCATTCTGTGGGGTAATCTTGAGCAAAATCGTCTACGAGATTACCCCACAAATGCATGTGAAATGCATAAGACCTCAAAACTCCAACGAATCTCAAAACATTTTCATAGATCTCAACCGAGATTCTTCATCTACACAGGCCCAAATTGATGAAATCGTCGAGATTGATGGAAGGAGACTACATGCATTGACTTAAAATAATGTTGTAGCTAAGATGCATAGCGTGCTGCATTTGATAACTAATATATATTTGTGATGATGTTTATGCATGATATATTAATCACATGGTTAAGGTCTATATGATTGATATTCGTGCCATGATTATGATGTTATGATATGCCACATGCTATAGATTGTGGTGTTCTGTTAACTTTGGCCATTGGAGTCGTACCTACATGTTCGGTGTCCCTCAAGACTACCACCCTTCACAGATTTATAATTGTGTGTGTTCGACAGAACCATTAATTTGTCATGACATGTTTATGAGTGGTCTGATGTGATCACTTACAACCCGATATCATAGGTGTCCTTCGGGGTTCATCGACATATGAGAGTGATCCTCTGGGATCATTATATTGCGTGTGTTCCATTAGGCACACGATAGTTTTGGATACTTCCTCACATGATCCTAATGGAAAGTTAACAGCACCTAGCGAAACTAATAATGGGTCCCTTACTGAGTGTCACACCTCGATCTAGATTTCCCTCTTTGACCTAGATCGTGGCATGATAAACACTTTTGAAAACAACATTTTCCAACTTCAACTTCTATAAAATACATATTAAGAAATTCTACGAAAAATTCGACAGCATCTCCCCTAAAATTTGGGGTAGCCAAACCTAAAAAAGAAAAAGATTTTCACTTTTATAGGTATGACTCCAAATTCCACAACACAAAATAAGTGTTCCAAAGTTTCAGGTAGAGATAAAATCCAAACTAGATATTACACACAAAATGATCATAATCGAGGGACCTCTCAAAACACAAGTACTCATCGTGACTCTGGAGTTGTGTAAAACATTATCGACCAGATCTTACAGCACTTTTGTATTGTATATGTACATGTATTCTTATTTATCAAACTTCTATCAAATTACCAAAATAAAGTGATTCAGAGATGAAGTTCTGTTGCCCCATTTCTTATTTTTTGTAATTACAGAAGAAACCAAAGAAAATAGTATACCTTGCATATTCCCAGGCTCTCCGACACACTGCCAAAAAAAATGTGGAAGATGTACCAGTTCTGATTCATTTCTAGTAAAATATATCCATCTTTTTTGCCAGAATTATATAATGCCTAAACAATGTACAATGTGCAACACATGGGACCATATGATAAAGATATTAATAGTAAAGAACTACGAATTTCATTTGGGATACAATTGTAGGTTAACCAAAACGATTGTTTTAATTACATGAGTGCTGTAAAAGCATATTACATGAGCACAATGGCTTCACAAATTAATGAGACTCATTACCATTTATGATCAAGGACTCCAATTTTGAGCTTCCCACAAGTCCGCAAGTCGAAAGCAATATAAGCATCGTGAATTTATTTTCTCAGTTTTGAGAGTGGCCTTTAGAATCTGTACAACTAGTGTAAGAGCGAGAAGCTCAAATTCTGACCTCCAACCATCATCAACAGCTTTACCTGGGAGGCCTCTCCAAAGCAGTCCAACCAAACTTTCCTTTGCGAAAATCCGATAAGATGCGAAAAGCTGCTTGATGATTGTCCCCGTTGAACAATTGGAGGGCTAACTTTTGAACAAATCTGTTACAGCAATTTATTAGGAATTATTTTAGACTGCAAATATGCACTCGTTTTTCATAAATAGATTCCATCTACTGGGCAAAAGAAAGAACGTAACCCAAGGTGGAATGGGAGTGTAGAGTTTTTCTCATCTAGAAATCTGGATGCTTCACACATAATATTAGTAATACTGAACTAGAAATGAAAAACTATTGATCAGCATATGATAACGTACATGTCACCACATTGACCGCCTGCATCAACTTTGTACCGCTTCTGAAGTGATTCTATACCTGGAGATTCCCAAAAGCTAATGTCACTCATCAAAATTATGAAACATACCATTTCAGCAGGTAAAAAAGTGAACATCCTGAAACGTGGTAGTTTTTCATAAAGCTTGAATATAAATAATTTGATTAAGTAGTATGATGGAACACTAAGATTGTGTTCTATCAATGGAACTTTTATTGATAAATGAAAAGAAACGAATTGAGAAATCTCAATTTGATTACAATCTCTACGTTACCTTCTCTCTCAAAGGTGCACAGATTCCAGACTCAAATCTCAAAACCTAACTGCCCTTCCCTCCAATAATTCAAACCTATTTATAAAACATATCCTAACTACTTACCCTAACAAACTCACACGTGCCTACTTAATTCTTCTTCCCTCGTCTAGTATATCGGTGGATGATAGGGGTCTATCATTACATTCCTTCTCCAAATTCACCTTGTCCTCAAGGTGAAATTCTGGAAACAGCCGCTGCATTTCTTCATAGTCTTCCCATGTAGCCTCGTGTCTAGGTAAGCCCTTCCAACTGATCAGCACGTCCCATCCTCCACTCTTATTTTTCAAGTAGCCATAAGTCTCGTCCGGCACTGCACACCATTCGTGAGTCTCAGTCATATAGGGCATATCCGTTGACTCAACTTGATGATTTCCCAGCATCTTCTTCAATTGAGAAACATGAAAAACAGGATGAATGGTTGATGTCTTTGGCAGCTCCAACTTGTAGCAACTGGGCCAATCCGTTCTATGATCTTATAAGGACCAAAAAACATTGAGGACAGCTTCTCATTTCTTTTCTTCCGCAAGGAAACCTGTTTCTATGGTCAAATTTTAAGAAAGACCAAATCCCCTACCATGTATTCCACATCCCTTCTCTTAAGTCAGCGTTTTTCTTCATCTTCTCTTGGTCTATCCGCAAGTGTTCCTTCAATGCTCCCAACAGAATATCCCTCTCCTTGAGCTGCTCATCTAATGCTGAATTAGGGGTGTCTCGATCACCATAATACACCAAGGGTGGAGGTAGACGCCCGTAGACAGCTTGAAAGGGGGTTACCCCTAAGGATCTCTGATACGTGATGTTATACCAGTACTCTGCCCAATGCAACCATTTTATCCACTCCTTCGGCCGCTCTCCACAAAAACAGCGAAGGTATGTCTCCATTTTTTCCACTCCTTCGGCCGCTCTCTATTGACCACTTCAGTTTGACTGTCTGATTGAGGATGATAGGCTGAACTACGGTTCAACTGAGTACCAGCCAACCTAAACAGCTCCTTCCAAAAACCACTCAAGAAAACCTTATCTCTGTCCGACACTATGGATTTAGGATATCCATGAAGTCTGACAACTTCCTTCACAAACAGATTGGCCACGGACTCGGCGGTATAGAGATGTTTCAGGGGTAAAAAATGTCCATGCTTGCTAAATTTATCCACCACCACGAAAATCATCTCATATCCATTAGACTTCGGTAGTCCCTCCATGAAATCCATAGAAATGTCGCTCCACACACTATTAGGTATTTCTAAGGGTAACAACAATCCTGCAGGTGACAGCGCCATTGCTTTATTTTTCTGACAGATCAGACACTCTTCGTAATATTTTTGCACATCAAGTTTCATACCCTCCCAATACAACTCACCAGCCACTCGTTTATAAGTTTTAAGGAACCCGGAATGTCCCCCAAACACGAAGTCATGGTAGGTGTGGAGAATTGTTGGAATCAATGCCGAAGACTTGGAAAGAACCAACCTGCCTTTATACCTCAACATCCCCTGCTGAATGGAATACTTGTTTGCCTTGCCATCCTCTCCTCCTACTGTTTCTTTCATTATCAGCTTCAGCCGATCATCGTTTTCCATTTCTTCCTTGATGGTCTTCAAATCAATCAAGGTGGGGGCTGTAATATTACAAAGATGGACAACTGGAGGCATTCTGGATAGAGCATCTGCCGCCTTGTTCTCCAATCCTAGTTTGTATACCACCTCGAAGGAATATCCCAAAAGCTTAGCAATGCACTTTTGGTATTGTGGCTGAATAACCCTCTATTCCAATAAGAACTTTAGGGAACGCTGATCCATCTTCACTATAAACTTCCTTCCTAGCAAGTACGGTCTCCATCTCTGCACGACGAGGACAACTACCATAAGCTCTCTTTCATACACTGGTTTAACCCGATCTCTCATGGCTAATGTGTGGGTGAAGAAAGCAATAGGGCGTTTGGACTGAATGAGCACTGCTCCTATGCCATAACCGGATGCATCAGTCTCCATTTCAAATGGGGCATCGAAATCAGGCAAAGCTAAAACAGGAAGAGTCATCATAGCATTTTGCAACTTCTGGAATGCTTCAAGGGACTCCTTGTTCCACCTAAATCCACCATTATTAAGTAGCTGAGTTAGAGGCGCGACGATAGACCCATAGTGTTGGACAAATTTTCTATAGTACCCCGTCAATCCTAAGAAGCCTCGGACTTCCCGAACATTCTTAGGTATAGGCCATTCCTTGATTGCTTTAATCTTCTTCGGATCAACCTCAACTCCTTGGCCCGAGATCATGTGCCCCAAGTAATCTACGCTTGTTTGTGCAAAACAGCATTTCTTCTGCTTCGCATAAAGCTCATTTTTTCGCAGCACTTCTAAAGCCTTCTCCAAATGTGATAGATGTTCTTCAAAATCCTTGATGTAAATTAGGATGTCATCAAAGAATACCATAACAAATTTTCTCAAATATGGCTTGAATATAGAATTCATCAGTGACTGAAATGTAGAGGGTGCATTAGTTAGCCCGAATGGCATCACCATGAACTCATAATGGCCTTCATGCATTCTAAATGCTATCTTCTCAATGTCTTTCCCACACATACGAATTTGGTGGTATCTGACTTTCAAATCAATCTTAGAAAACCATGTAGCCCCATTTAGTTCATCAAAGAGCTCCTCAATTACTGGTATTGGAAATTTGTTCGGTATAGTAACGTTATTCAACGCTCGGTAGTCCACACAGAAGCGCCAACTTTCATCCTTCTTCCTAACCAACAGAACAGGGCTGGAATAGGGGCTGTGACTTGGGCGAATAATCCCCGATGCTAACATCTCATCCACTAATCTCTCCATTTTTGCCTTTTGCTAAAAAGCAAACCTATACAGTCTTACATTCACTGGTTCGGTCCCCTGTTTCAAATGTATATGATGTTGGATACTCCTCTCTGATGGTAATTGGTCAGGCCAAGTAAAGACATCTTCGAATTTCTTCAAAACCACTGTCACTGATTCTTCCAAGGTCAACACCTCTTTTAACTCTCCTTCTTTGGCCGAAGATGTATCCCACGCCATGGCTCGGCATTCCACCAGAAAGCCTTGGTCAGAGCCTTCCCAAGTTTTCATCATGGTCTTCAAACTTACTCTAGTTTTAGTTAAACTAGGATCGCCCTTAATGATTACCTTTCTGCCATGGTACATAAAAGTCATAGTCAAATTTCGCCAATCTACTTCCGTGATGCCAAGAGAGTAAAGCCATTGCATCTCTAAGACAATGTCCACACCCTCTAACTTCAATGGTAAAAAATTCACTACTACCTTCCAATCATTCATTTTCAACTCTATGGCTTCACAGATTCCTTTCCCCTTAATAGCTGTGTCGGACCCCAAAATCAACCCATAATGAGAAGTGTCTTTCGTCAATATCTGTAAACTCTTCACCAACTTTTTAGAGATAAAGTTGTGTGTAGCCCCACAGTCTACTAAGATCACCACTTCCTTGCCTTCGATCTCCCCTCTCATCTTCATAGTACCTGGGTTCGATAATCCTACCACAGAATTAATGGATAATTCTATAATGACTTGGTCTTCCGCATCTACACTCACCATTTTCAATTCTTTCTCCTCACTCTCCATATCCTCCACAATCTCAAATTCCTCATTTCCCTCCATGACGACATACATTCGAAGCTCTCTTTGTTCCCTCATCTTACATTTATGGTCATGGGAGTACTTTTCGTTACATCGAAAACATAGTGCCTTCTCCTTTCTAGCTTGAAACTCCGTGTCAGATAATCTCTTACTAGGCCCCTCCTTCTTAGCTTCCCCACCAACCTCCCCTCTTAAGGTGATAGTTCTCATGGGAATTGTAGAGCTGCTCTTATTATCAATTGAATTGGCGCTCCCTCCAGATTTAGCACTATTGGCTAAAGAAGTTGGATATTTTCCTCCAGCATATCCTTCAAGGTTGGCTTCCCCCCGAATAATAAAAGAAACGAATTGAGAAATCTCAATTCGGTTACAATCTCTCTGTTACCTTCTCTCTCAAAGGTGCACAAATTCCGGACTCAAATCTCAAAACCTAACTGCCCTTCCCTCCAATAATTCAAACCTATTTATAAAACATATCCTAACTACTTACTCTAACAAACTCACACGTGCCTACACTAATATTCACATGTGCCTTCTTCTTCCCTCGTCTAGTATATTGGTGGATGATAGGGGGTCTATCATAGTAGTGCAGAAAATATGCTAGTCCCACCAAGAGAGTTACTAGTACTCCGTAAATTTTCAAGAGATCAAAGTATTTCCATAGTACCTACTGATGGAAGCTTGGTCAGAATCTGTACAAGAATGGCAGCAACATCAGCAGCATTGTAGGACCTCTCTCCAATGTCATCGCATATAGCAAGCTTTATTGCAGCTGTCTGATCACTAATCCGCATTGGTATGATACCAGGAGAATCAAGCAACTCAAGATCTTTGCCAAAACGAACCCACCTTTTACGAGAGAATGAAAATAAGGAGACGGTTAATCATAGATTTCACTGAACCCTACAGGGAATGAAAATGGCTTTATAACTAATTCTCTCCCTCATTGCCAGCTTTTATGCGTAGTTAACACTGAGATTAAAAAACAAAAGTATCATACTTCAATTCTCTGGTGACACCTGGTCTTGGAGCAGCTGGACACATTCGTCGTTTCAACAAGCGGTTGATCAAAGACGATTTTCCAACATTAGGATATCCAACTATTCCAGCACGAACCTATGCAATAATCACTAAGGTTGTAAGTCAAGTTCTAAAAATAATTTTGATTTACTATTAAGGATAAACTCGAGATAGCCCGATAGCCCCACGATTTTCACTCATTGCTGTAGCACAGAAAAATATTTTTAGCTGCTACACGGTGCCTTAAACAGTTAAAACTAATAATATGCTTCCCTCAGGCTTAAGGCTAAATGTCTTTTGGTTGTGTCAAAATAGAACAAAAACCATTTATGCTATGCAGATGATTTGACATAGAAAGAATTGTAGACATATAAAAACCTTGAAAACAAGCTTAAAGATTAGAATTGAGTGAGTTCATGCAACAAACCGCTCGAGGAAGTAGTCCCTTTGCTCTACGTTTGACATTTACATCTGCTGCTAATGTCTTGGCCAACCGCCCTAGTTTCATTGTGCCCTAAGGTTGCAACATGAAAACATTATTGACTATTACAATGTCAAACACCACATGATTAGAAGGAGAATAATGCTTGTTTAGATACCATTCCATGCTGCCCATTTGAAAACACTACTTTTATTCCCTGTCTTGTAAAATATGTTGCCCAAGCATTCCGGTCTGCTGAAGATATCATATCTTCTCTATTCAATACCAATATTCTTCTCCTATTACCAAGCCATGCATCCATCTAACCATGGAAATGATGAATAAATTTGTAAATATAAGAAAAGATTGTGGTCAAATAATCTTTGGGTAATGAAATATAGAGCACTAAAGCCTTTAGTAAAAGAAATCAGTGTAGATACACTAAAATGTGGCGAGTTAAAGCAACACTAATAGTTGTTAAGCTATATTTGTAGTTTTTTTAATTTTTACTGTACTCCCTGTTATCATGGTAATTATGTTCATCTTTATAGTTTTGACCTATTTTCCTTTTTCCTTTGTTGTATCTAGTAAGTAGTCGACACATTGACTAGTAAGTAGTCAACATATTGATATACATTGCTTTAAATGAATTCTTTTACTCTCAGACAACGTGTGCGGAGAACTTCCTCTTTTTCATCAATATTCCTTTCGTCTCCATTCCAAAAAATAAAAATTAAATATTACTTTCTGTGTTCTCTTTATTGTAATTGGGTATTAGAGCTTCAAGGTATTCTAGAAGCATAAAAAAAAGTTTCTTCCTCCAGTGTGAAGTTTTCCTATAGCAATTCGTCCTTCAATTGCCAACCAAAGCTCTAGAGTCACGACTATAGTAATAACACAAAGTCCTCCGTCTCTTTCAAGCCCTTTAACAAATCTGCCCCTCACCGCACCTCCAGTTCAAGGCATTGGTACCCCAACATTCACTTCAACTTTACCATTCCCAACAAACAAACCTCTTCTATCCACACAAAAACCACAGCCATGGTCTCTTCCTTTCTCCACTCAGTAGACAGGCTTTCGATACCGACCTCATACTAATACCTACCAAATACCCCAGCCAAGCACCTCGTTCACTCTATCTCATTATCTACTAAACGCCACTGTTCTAATTTTCCCCAAACCCACCAACTTTCCTTTTCCCAACCTCACCCAGACCTTAGCCAAAAAACTTACAGCCTCCACACTTTTCGTCATGTCAATGGCAATGTAGTAAGGGTAAGGGTACCGATAGTTACAATCCAATTAAGAACTGAAAAGAGTCAAATCTCCTAAACACTTCAATAATACATACATTAAAAAAAATGGCGAGTCAAGAGTCTAATGAATGGAATGAACAAAATCAGAACTTGAATGCAAAACCTGCGGGTGACTTGTCGACATGGGTATTCTAGCATCTCGAACCTCTATCACAACATCCATCAGCTTTAGTTGATCCTTCAGCTCTTTTTCTGTTTTTGCTATATGCCCAGGATACCACTGCCCAGATGCCAGCACATCAGCACCAAACGTAGAGGGAAAATATATATATTCTTTAGCATATTCATCAAGAATCTTGCCCTATTTTCTAAACCAGAAAGCATTTTATCATACCTGAACGGGACGCAATGCATTTGTCCAGTAATACAGATCAGCTTCAAAATCAACCCAATCACCCTCAAGTAGTTCGGTGTTAGATGCACCTTTGGGGGTCGAATCTCCAAGGAAATTTGATGTTTTGCCACCTACAATCTAAAACATTATGAAATTTCAAAACTACATTCAATAACTAATAAAGGTAAGTTGTATAAAAAGCTAATAGAGAGGGATGAGAGTAACACAAGTGATGTAGAAACAAGAACGATTGTGATAGTCGTAAACAGTATAAGAGATTAAAATTAAAGAAACAAAAGTAGCAGCCAAATGCTGCTTGGAAGGAGAATTGACTGCGTGGTATTACCAGAATTGTGCGGTGAGGCGAAGAAACAGAGGCTGATGGGGCGAGAGATGGTGGAGATGGTCCGCTTCGGCAGAAAAAGAGCTGGGGGTAGATTATGCGAGTATTGGGGAGGAAGAACCCTGAGGGATGAATATGAAGACTCATTGCTTGCAGTTGTAGTGAGCGCAATGCCTAAACCATATGCAGAAGATGAAGACTCATTCCAGCATTTTAGAACAGATTATTACTCGTACAACCGCAGATAAGGTAAGGAAGTCGCAAAGGAAAATTGCACGATAACATACCCAAAAAAAAATAAAGAAAAAAAAAAAACTATTTTAAAGGTGAAAGTGTCAAATAACCCCATTTTTCAAAATTTGAATTGAATAAAGTTGTTAATGAGTATTTGAATTCATTATTTCCTATTATAAAATTTCTATTATTGTACGTGGCCCATCTTGTAGTTACTACAAATAATGTGATTCTGAATCGTTTAAAAACATGCAAAAGAGCTCGTATAAATTTGGACCAAGAAATCAATCACTCTTACTCTATAATGTTGTTTACTATTTAAAACTAACTATTTCAACATGATGGACTAAGGGTCCGTTTGGATTGAATTAAAAACAAAACGTTTTTCAAGAATACATTTCCTTTTAAACACTTTTTTGAAAATGAGTTTAAAATTTAAACACTTAATGTTTGGTTAGACTTTTTTAATAAGTGTTTATATGTGAATTTTGTTTGATTTGTCATATGCAAAAAATGTTTATACTTAACTCAAATTATCATAAGGACCTAATTTGATAAAAAAGAAAATACATATATTTTGATTTTTTAAAAAGAAATATATTTTGATATTTTAAAAAGAAATATATTTTGATATTTTAGTTAATTTTATTTTAGAAGTAGAAGTATATTGATATTTAAATTCATAATCATAAAAACTATAATTGATCTCCAACAACAAAACATAATAATAATAATTTTTTTAAATAATATAATATCAACTAGACATGAGAAGCTGTGCAATTCAATCACGCTCTTCATTCATTTCCATCTCACGAACTGAACCTCTATGCTCTTCACTGAAGTCCTCATAATTTATTTCATCATTTGAAGGTAGTAGCATCTCGTCGTCATCATAAGGCTTGAACTCAAAATCTGTTTTTGAATGAACCCTTATAAAGTTATGAAGATCCATCGAAGCAACAACAATTTTTACCTGTTTGTCAAATGGAAAACTATGCATTTGCCGAACAATTCTCCATCTATTCTTGCAAACACCAAATGTTCTTTCAATTGTGCATCTTAATGAAGAATGTCTATGATTAAATACCTCCTTCATGCCTTTTGGTTGGCTTCCACGTCGAAAATCAGCAAGATGGTATCGTTCACCTCTATAAGGACCTAAATATCCTTTTGTTTGTGGATAACCAGAATCTACAAGATAATATTTTCCTAAAATAATAAAGTAAACACTTATAAAAATAAATACTTAAAAAATATAATAAACATTAATGTATTTATTCTTACATACTAACCTTTGGGTGGATGTGGAAACCCTAAATGTGGTCTTCTTAATGCCTCCACAAAGATTCGAGCATCATGAGCAGCACCCTCCCATCCAGCCTAAACAAATGTAAAACACATGTTAAAATCATAAATTGCCATGATATTTTGGGTAGTAATACTTTTCCGACCAATGTATGGTATATGTCTTCCTTTAGGTGCTACAACTTGTATATGAGTACCATCAATTGCTCCAATACAATCTTTGAAATACGGCCAATATCGAGTGTCTTGTTTAATCTTATCAGAAGTAGTTTTGAATTGTGAATCTGTAGGCTTAATTACATCAACAACCATATGACAAATAACATTTAACACTATATTAAACCACCTTGATACAGTCTCTCCTGAGTGCTGAAACCTTTCTTGAACCATTCTATTTGAGAAACCGTGACCCAGTGTAATAAGAAACATTGCAAGAGCCTCCTCCAAAGGCATATGTTTGGCTTTCCTAAAGTTATATCGTTGTTCAAGTACTACTAACAATTTCTGAAATATATGTTTTTCCATTCTAAATTGTTGGTGACATCTATCGTCATGACCATTCAAGATCTCCATTACAAATTTGTAACCAGTGTGAGAAGATGTCCTACAAGGCTCTTTGCAAACATGCATCACAAAATGATGCACTACAACACCACATCCCAATTTTACTAATTGATCGAGTTCATATTCAACATCGCTTTCGTCAGAATGATCATTATTATCAGTATTGTAATTATCAGATGACATCTGAAAAACATAAAGGAATTAAAAAACAAAATTAGAAACTAAAGTTCCTAACAATATAATATCTTGTTATCATTGCTATCAATAAAAATAAAGATAATTGTCTACAATCAAACATTTCGTAAACATTAGAAACCAAAGATCCTAAACGTTTATAACAAAAATAACACTCCAAAATAGTAATTATATAAGCAAACATTTCCTATATATCTTAGGTCATTAAACTTTCTTTTGCTTCAACCATGCAACTTAAATCTCAGGCTCTTGTAGAGCTACGAACATTTCTCTATTTTCCCTTTTTGTAAAGATATCTGCAACTTTCATGAAAAGCACATCGCCTTTTACAATTCCAAGTATGTCTCGTAAGACATTCATCACTTCAAAAATACTACAACCTGGAAGATCTCTTTTCCTATTATCTATTGATCCACACACACGTTCCAACTGATCACAAAGTTTATTTGTAACATTACCTTTTGATCCTATTCTTTTTCTTTTTTTTCCTTTCCCTTGAGTGTAATCCTCAGCAGTATGTATCGAATATTCTGTATCATTAGTTTCATTATGCTCCATATCTTAAAATGTATCATCATTTTCTCCTACATGTCTAGATGAATTACCTTCAGTACTTTGAGGTACAAATCCTTGAGATGGTGCCCATGCTCTATCTCCTGTAACGGCAATATCTTTAAAAAAAATATCTAATTGGTCTGCATTTTGCAACCCCTTTGCTCGAAATTTTGCTACCTCAGGCTTAACCTACAAGATATTGATTTAAGAAAGTATTTAATTATAATTTTTATTTCTAATAAATAAACTATATAAATAAATGATATACCTTTAAATTCTCTTCCCACCACTCCTTTGGTGCATCAATAGTTTGTCTTAATGAATCCCAACCCAAGCCTGTGTTGTTTCCAACCAAGTCTGTCCATATTTGCCAATCTTTTTTTAATATAGCCCATTTATTTTTCATTTGTCTTTGATAATAATTTTTTCTAGTTTTCTCTCTAAATATTCTAATAACATTTTTCCATCCTTCTTTACTTAAATGTCCATTGGGCCTATTCCCTTTCAAAGTTTCATCAACACAAGCATGGATAAATGCATCGGTTGTAGTATCATCCCAAATTGCCTTGAATTGTTTTTCTTTTTCATCTGTACTTGTAGTTATATTTATGGACATCTACTGAAACAAAGGTGAGTTAAGTAACAGACTTTTCTATTTACTAGAACTTCAATAGAAATAAAGCGTAGGAGACAACCAAATCAAGAAATAAAGCTATCGATAGAAGGCAAAAAAAAAGGAACTCAACAACAACAATAATTACATATGTTTAAAAGAAAGCATATATATGTTTAATTTAATCAAAAATGAAAAAATGTGTCAAACAATTATGTTAATAAAAAAGTAATACAATGGAGTTTCTTTACTTTTTTCTGTGTGAAGCTATGACTCTATATGGTGTTGAATCTATGTGCATATAAACAATTAAACACATAAACAATCAAAATGTGTATATTTAAAGCTTTTCAACCATTAATGGCTCCAAGGATCAAATCAGTCATTCATTACGTCAAACACAATTATGATGGATGAGCTCCAACCTTTTTTCTTTTCTTTTTTTCTCTCTCTCTTCCTTAAATTCTCATTTCAATGGACTTCAAGGAGTGTGTGAACAAGTTTTATACACATTTTTTGCTTTTTCTTCATCTAGGTTTTGATTATAATTTCATTTCTTTCTACTTCAGGTTTTGATTATTGTTCAAATGGGTTTTGCTTAGAACCTCTGTTTGTGCAAGAAAAATATTAAGGTTTCCCTTAATGAAAAAACCACTTCTTTTTTTATTAATACCAAAATGGAGCTGCTGTTGTTACATGTTATATAAACAATTTTTACATTTTGTCCATTTGTGTTTAAAGTCCCATTTCTTCTGTGGGTTTTTTTCTTCTTTTCTTTCTATTATTGTTTTTGCTACCTTTCTTTTTCATCATTTAGGTACAAATCCTTGAGATGTTTATGGCAAATTCTACCAATTTCTTTTGCCAAAATCCCATATCATTGAAACTCATCATAAATTCAGAAACACAGAGCATAGAAACATACCCCAAATTCCATTATAACTATCAACACATAGAAACAAACAGAGAAGTTCCATTCCTCGAACGCATACCAACACACAACAACATAAACAAACCCACAACAAAAAACGATTTCAAACAGTAAATAGTAATGTTGAATACTAACCTTGAAAACGAAAGCGACGTGAAACTAGAGCTGAGATAAGAATTTTCAGCAGAGGAGATTGATGGAGGAGATTTTTTGACAGAAGAGAAATTTGGAGATATTTTTGCAGCTATGTCAAAAATGGAGAGGAAGAGGAGAGGAGAGGAGGTATATGAAGGGCAATTTTGTAATTTTCATATAAAATTGAAAATTTTACCAAATTCCCTATCAATCACGCAGTTTTCATTTACTAAAAATCTGGTTTTTAAGGATTTCTCCAAAATCTATTATTTTATAAATAGATTTTTAAAAAATACATTATTTTAATTTACCAAACACTACCATTTTTTTCAAAATACATTTTTGGCAAAATTAAACACTAAATAATCTAAACCAAACACACCCTAAGTAACTTGACCTTTTTTCCCACCAAGGCTATCAGTTTGCATTGGGCCCACCAGATCCACATGAAGTAATTCAAGAACTCTATTTGTATAACATTCACTAATATACTTTTGTGAGAAGACCCGATCTATTTACCTAGTTGATAATCTCCACAAAATAAATTATTGTTAATATCAAGAATAGACATTCTCAGGATAGCTTCATTTTTTTAGCCTTGTCGATTGTTTGTAAACTCGCATGTCCTAGTTTTCTGTGCCACAAATGAATCTATTCCTTCTTTAATAAATTAAAAATTTATTTTTTGTTTGATATACCCAGTGATAGTAGTTATCAATTTGAAAAATTCCTGACACTATCATGTCTTGAAAGATTTGTATTAATAATATTTTCTTTTGTCAAAATTCTTTCTTTTGCTCCATCACCAAAAGTTACGTGCCTTGAAAAACATTCTTTTAATTTTGAAAAATATGAACGATTGTCAGTCATATGCTTTGAGCAACCATTATCAAAATACCAATCTTCAGTTGATGTTTGAATCTTTGTGAAAGCAACATTACATTGATCAGAGGATTGCTTTACTCTCCACACCATATTAGTTTTTCTTGACTTGTATCTAGCAGGCTTAGATATTTTAAGTGCGCGATTAAAGCTTGGTTTGAAGGACACCTTCTAATGATTGATCATATCTTTTTGCAATTTGTAACAAAAAGGTCTTATATGACCTCTTCTACCACAGTAATGACAAGTCCAGATACATTTATTTTCGACAAACTTTGCTGAACTCTCTTCAACTTCTCTCTTGATTTTTGAAGGAGCAAAAATAGTCGAGTTCTTCTATTTTTCCTAGTGAATTATAATCAAGATCATGCCTATTTGAACTTAATTTTTTCGTATTCAGGATTTGGTTCAGATCATCTTGCCAGAATTCAACATTTTCACTAATTTAGACATATGATCATACTCTGTTTGAACTTCTTTCAATTTCAGTTTTAATGAAGATATAATAGTCAACGGTCTTTGATTTTTATCAAGTAACTCTTGTATTTTCTTTTTCTGAACAACACGAGCTGATGAATCTTCCTCTCATTGATGTTGTAACTGATCATAGGACAAGGAATTCTCCTTATCTAAAATTGAATCTTCAACACAAGATACAAAGTCATCTTTAGATAAAATGCTGACAAAAGCTCAATTATATTCTCCTTCCCCATCACTATCATCAGACTCTTTATTTGATAGAGTAGCACCATAAATTTTCTTCTGTCTCCTTAGAAAAGTAGAACATTCAACTTGATAATGACCATATCCTTCATACTCCCTACATTTGAATGATCTGATATCTTTACCACTTAGTTCGTCAGACTCTTTTCATTTATAGCTGTTCTGATCTTTACTGTTCGAGCCAAAATTATTTGTGTTTTTGAATTTCTTAACAACATTAGAGAATTGCTTGGTCAACAAGGTAATTGACTTATTTATGTTAGCTAGGTGAGAAGGGAAGCTTGAGAGGTTATTTGGGTGTTTTGTGTAGGCGAGAAAGTTTGGTTAGAGGTTCGTTGGCAAGAAGACTTGGTGTAAAGGTAAGTGTTTAAAGGTTTGCGATAAGGCCAAGAGAGGTTAATTAGCGATTTGGCATGTCATTGGACATTAGGTGTTCTGGTTAGCCAAGATGATGAAGAGGTAGAGTCGGTTAAGTGGATTCCACGTGGCCTTTACATGCTTAAGTTAAATTTCGGCTGTTGAAGGTCTCAATAAAGTTTCATGCATGGCTCAGTATAAATAGGTCTCTTCAGATTGAGTTTTCTTCCAAATTACTCATGCGAATTGGATGATTTTGGTCTTAAAAGTTCATAAATTAAGTCTATTTTCTAAGTAGAGGATGCCGATTTAATTTGAAAGAGGAAAAGCTGAGTTTAAGCTGAAAGAAAAGAGGAAGATCATTCTCAAGTGAAATCTGGGTAGTCTTTACTCCAAGGAGGCTACAAGACGCAATTGATGGAGTCTTTGGCTGAAATTTTGAGGTAAGAATATTAAGACATTTTTCAACAACTTTTTAGAAAGAAATATTTTAATTGGAGTTATGGATTTTATGTTATAAAGTTCTAAAGTAGAAGTAAGGTTCTGGCCGAATTATGAGTTTATGGGTTGGTTGGAGGCTGGTCGAGTGGCAAGGTAAGATTAGGCGAGATGAGCATGCGTTTTGTACTCAGAAAAGTTTTTAAGGCGTTGTGGGCTTGTGTTGGATGTATAGCACGTGCAAGATGCGTGTGCAGCCAAGTGAGGCGCGCAGTGTCACAATCGTAGCGTTTCAACCTTGAGACGGACGATTGTGCGGCACTTGTTCTAACTCGATGAACAAGTCAGCCGATCAAAATCCGAAAGTTGCGGGTAACGTCGACGTATGTCGTAACCTTCCTTCGCGTTCTTGGGAAATTTTATTTATAAAACGCGGGAAAGAAAGAAATACATTGAAATTGACGTTACAATAAGCATTAAAGACTGTCAGTTGCAAGGAAAAAGGGTTGCTTGCAAAGAGTACAACTAATGCTTGGGCGGGGATTCAACTGGTGTGCCTCCCCTATAGTACATTTTGACATTTTTGGCTCTGGTAGGCTTGCATATGAAAATGCCGAAACGTCACACCCAAGCTTTATGACTTCAAATGAAAAGCAAATGCCTAAACTAACTATGGTGCTTAAAGATAAGATAAATGGGAGCTAATCGGAGCATATAACCAAAGGTAAACACACTTTTGGAAAAATATGTCCGTGACACACTCCCCCACTTAAAGAGTTGACGTCCCCGTCGACTGTCAAAGCTGGAATCCTTCGATCTTCTGTTTCCACGCTTCATGATCATTGGTACGTCTTCTGCTTGCTTCTTCCACGAGGAGGCTCTTTCGGTTCGCCAAGAACTGTGTACCCTCTCCGTGGGTCTTCTTCTTTATCCTCACTTCCTTCGCAAGGACTTCTTCAACTTCGGTTAGTTCCTCGTGTCCTCTCACGAGGTGATGATCCTTGCATCTTCGTAACCGAGTTATTTCAGGTCGCAGCTTCGCGATGACTTGACCTTCCATACGAAGGCCCAAAGGTTGATGCTTTCCATCTGTCCATCTTGTCGGTCGCTTCAAGACTCTCTCTAGACCGACTCGAACAATGTCTGGTTCCTGCTTCCATCGCTTGGTAATCTCGCGAGTCTGAGGACTCTACACCAAAGGGGTCAATAAGGCGCGACAGTACAGGTTGTCTGCCACCCACAATCTCGACCCGTCTTCCACCTGCCGACGAACTCAACACGCCACTGACACGACATCTGGTCTCCTCCCACAACGGGATCCCCTTCTTTGGTCTTGTTCCACTGACCCTCGCCAAACTCACACCATCCGGAGTCACAGAGTAACTTTTCAAGGATTCCTTTAATGCGTCCCATATTAGGCCGTCCACTTGACACGCCTGTATATGGGCCAACATGCATGGAACCGCATGGTCATTACTCCGATTAAGGGCATCAGTTGCCCGATTTCTCACTCTCCTACGTTCTGACCCAAAATCAAGATCAAATAGGCCTCCTTGCCACTTAGCTTGACTTGGAGTCAGTTCCAACTGAGTACCGAGGTGGTTGGCAACTGTGTGGTTCATCTCTCTGGCATGGGTAGACCCCTGTGAATACAGTTTCACGTCCTTCTGACTGCGTACCATGGCAAGCGTTCCTTTCCCAAACATTGTATAAGTGCTTTCTGCCACACTCTGCTTCAGACTCTCGGATGCGACGGGGTGTCCACTTTGCACTAGGACACCACCCGACGCACGATTAGATGCCTCAGCGTAAGCTTCAACAGGTTGGGTCACACTCATGGACCCAAGAATTGGCCCTCTCCTCGGGGCTTGCTTCAGGGCACGGTTGTCAGCACACAACCGCCCATTCTCTTCCTTCCGTAAGATGGCTTGACCCTCATACGGAGCTTTTGCAGGTCTAGTGAATCCTGCACTCGACAGTCTCTGTGCCTGTCTCCGGAGTCCAGTTGAATCTAACTGCGCCATACGACAATTACTCTTCGTAGGCAATTCTGACATGGGCAAACTATCACGTTTCCCATCGCAACATTTCTCCACGACACACCTTGTTCTTCCTTAACACGGCCCTCCCTCAGTTGCATGGCCGAGATCATTCTCAGTCCTTTGGGTTGCCGAAGGTCTGTCTGCACAACGGTGGGGGTAGACCCCGTGATCACAAGACATCTAGCTGCAGGCATCATGATCATTTGATGTCCAAGAAGGAATTCCATTCCAAGGACTATGTCAAAGTCATCCATGCCCACAACTACGAAATCAACGAAACCGCTCCATCCTCCCAACTGTATCACCGCTCGTTTCACTACTCCAACGACGGGTAGAGCTGTAGAGTTCACGGCCTTCATTTTTCCCGCATCCTTCTTCCAATGAAGGTTTAGTCGTCTGGCTTCGGCCACCGTTATAAAATTATGAGTTGCACCGGAGTCGACCATAGTGCTCCTTGCACGCTTTCGGTTGATCCAGGTGTCAACATATATTAGGCCCCCTTTCGTGCTTCCCTTTGTCTCCCCCGCTTTCTTCTGGAGGGACGACAAGAGTCTGATGGCTTCCACTCGGACATTTTGAACTTCCTCCATTTGCCCATCTTCCTCCTCTGGTTGACTCAACTTGTCATCTGAGTCCGCAGCCAAAGAGGCCTGAAAGGCATAGAAGGCCTCTTTATCTGGACATTCCCTTGCCCGTTACATATGTAGCAACTGACAGGACGATTCGACGTGTTTGGACTATCACGTCTTTTCCAGGTGTCTCCCGTGTTGGATTGGGAAGGCTTGCGGTTTCTACCGGGACTTCTGTTTTCACTGGCAGCCTTGGGAGAATTCGGTTGACTGTTTCTGTCTCTTCCGGGTGAAGAGCTTTGATGACGTCTCGTCTCTTGAGTGTCACCAGACAGATCAAACAAACGTTCAGCTATTGCATAGGCTGACGTGAGGTCTTGAACTTTCTGCTCATACAGCTTAGTCCTTGCCCACGGCTTCAGCCCTTCGACAAAACTGAAGATTTTGTCTTTCTCGGTCATATCTGATATATCCAGCATCAGCCCAGCGAATTGCTTCACATACTCCCGAATGGTTCCCGTGTGTTTTAACTCCAGCAGTTTTTGTCGAGCCAGAATCTCGACATTCTCGGGGAAAAACTGCGAGCGGAGTTCTCTCTTCAAACTGTCCCAAGTATCTATTGTGCAACGCCCTTCCTGTATGTCTACACACCGGGATCTCCACCACAACTTTGCATCTTCAGATAGACGCATGGTCGCCAATGTCACTTTGGCTTCTTCTGTATTAGTGTTCGTGGCTTTGAAATATTGCTCAATGTCGAAGATAAAGTTTTCCAGTGCCCTTGCATCTCTTGCCCCACAGAAGGGCTTGGGTTCTGGGATCTTTATCTTGCCAACTGTAGTTGCTCCTCCAGCTGGAGCTTGAGTTGCCAATGCTCGCATTGTGAGGTTCACCTTCGTGTTCACCTCTGCGATTTCATTTCTAACGGCATCCAGGGTGGCTCGAAAATCCTCTGTCATGCAGTTTATCATTTCCATTATATCTTTCTGGGAGTTATCTAGTTCAATAACTCGTTCTTCAATTTGGGCAGCAGCGCCCGCCGAACTGTCCCCACGCTCGTAGGTGACATTTCCAGTTCTCATAACTCGTGACTCTAGAGTATCGACTCTAGCTAACAAATCTCGTAAGGGTAATCCGTCTAGACGACCGGACACCGCATCGATGGCATCAACTTTCTTGGCGACTTCCTCAAGTCGCTTCTCAAGAAATCAGATGGAATCAGAAACTTCCATCAGGTGGAGCATCCGCTCTTCGATCCCCACCAATCGTTCTTCATGGGTCTTACCTGTTCGGTTTACAGTCGACATCTTTCTGTCTCAACTGTCACTCAGCCAACTTAGGCTCTGATACCACTTGTCACAATCGTAGCGCTTCAACCTTGAGACGGACGATTGTGCGGCACTTGTTCTAACTCGATGAACAAGTCAGCCGATCAAAATCCGAAAGTTGCGGGTAACGTCGACGTATGTCGTAACCTTCCTTCGCGTTCTTGGGAAATTTTATTTATAAAACGCGGGAAAGAAAGAAATACATTGAAATTGACGTTACAATAAGCATTAAAGACTGTCAGTTGCAAGGAAAAAGGGTTGCTTGCAAAGAGTACAACTAATGCTTGGGCGGGGATTCAACTGGTGTGCCTCCCCTATAGTACATTTTGACATTTTTGGCTCTGGTAGGCTTGCATATGAAAATGCCGAAACGTCACACCCAAGCTTTATGACTTCAAATGAAAAGCAAATGCCTAAACTAACTATGGTGCTTAAAGATAAGATAAATGGGAGCTAATCGGAGCATATAACCAAAGGTAAACACACTTTTGGAAAAATATGTCCGTGACACGCAGCGTGCCTGTGCGAAAGGTTAGCACGTGGGCATGCCCAGAGCATGCTGCCAAGGCCCTTTCGCCCATCCCTGCCCGCCAGCCACGTCAAAAGGGTGTTTTGGGGCTGTTTTTGATATTTTAAGAATTTAAGTAAAGTTTTGATGTTTTTAGGATGAAAGGAAGTTAATTGGAGTTATTTTCCATTATTTTAAGACAAGAAGAAATCGAACAAGTTTACCGACCAAGGGTTTGAACTACGATCTATGAGTGAAAATGAATTTATTAAAGATATTTCGACTTATGATTTATGATAAAATGAGTTTAAAGTTGATTTACAAATTTGATTATTTTCGGTGCCTCGATCATAAGAACTTCAAAATTTAGCGTGCTTAGCTTGGTGCAATTGTATGTTTGGTGACCTTTTGAAAATTTTCCTAAGATGCATGTGAGTGAGGACAAAGCATGCTGAAAGAACTTGTGTTGGTTTGTGGGAAGAATTTTCACTCTAATAAGCCTTTAAGACAAAAGGATGATATTGCCAAGTCGTAGGAGATGCAGGGGAATGTTGGAGATTCGAATTTCAAATCCTAAGCTTGGGGCATTACATTCTTGGTCTCTATTGATCGAGTGTGTCATTGAGATAATGCATTTTTTTATTTGAAACTAAAGATAAAGAAGCCAAACAACATTGTCGCGAAACTAAAAATGGATTAAGGAAAACTTGGGGGCATCTCAGGGCAACCTCAGCCCGAGATTAATGATTAATATAATACACAGTATATATGTTTATCAATTATTAGTATAATACACAGTATATATATATGTACTGTATATTTCACCTTTGCATCATTGATTAAAATAGGATCATCTTTGTTTGACTTTCTTGGCCTAGAACTTGAACCAAGTAGTCTTTTGCTTCTACGAACCATAGCTGCAACTGCATATAAACATATCGTTGTCATTAAATAACCATTGCCTAATGTATAGTACCAATATCACAACTTATTTTTGCTACACATGAACTTTAAAATTAAAATACATCAATATAATCCCAAGAATATAATGTTAACACTAAAAATCCATTTAAATCACATGCATGTTCACTTCACAGGAAACGGAAAATCCATTTAAAATCCATATAATATAATCTAACATACTTAATATACCCTAACAATTTTAGTTAATTAACAAGAATGACACATTTCTTACCGAAATGGTATTGCACGACCAAAATGTGAAATTTGAACTACTCCACTTGCGACTAAACCCTAATTTCTGCACATACTTAATCAATTTCATAATAATTTATGTGAAATATACAGAATATACCCTAACAAGTATTTAATATAAACATCAAACATTATTTACTGAAACAGTATGTTGTGGTTGAAACTTTTCCTATCTAAGCTTCCTATTTCGCTGAAACCCTATTTTTCTTACATAGAAGATAGAACAAGATGATTGTCGGTCGATTTGCGAAGAAAGAAGATCAGTATTTGGGAATAGATTGAAGAAGGAAAGTTTTTGGATGAATTTGAAAATGAAATCGTTTCTCACGATACTCTCTTTTCTTATGCGAATCTATTTACTTTCCTTATTTTCTTTTTTTCCATTAATATTAATTTTAAAAATGGATAGTTTTGACACTTGGGTTTAAATATTTGTATAAATTTTGAGCTCATTAGGACTCTTGTGAAAGTTATTGCAATATTGGGTCCAACTAATGAATAGGGATCCCTAATTAAGCTATACTACTTAAAAGCCTTGTTTCAAGTTGACTTGTGTAAGAAATCCACACATTGGTGTAACACCGAGTGCTTATATATATGTTACTTACATTTCAATTATATGGTGATCTGATGGTATTAATTTTACATTTGTGATTATTGATATTTTGCATGAAGTTGTTTGAAGTTGGTGTGAAGTTAGAAGTTTCGAGTTGTTGGAGTTCTGGAGTTGTGTGTGAGTTCTGAAGTTTTGGGTTGTGGCGGAGTTGTGCAGATTGTGTAGTTGAAAAGAAGTTGCAGGAGTATGTAATGAATTTTGCATATTTTGACATTTTGGTATTTTCAAGATTTTTTTGTGTTTGAGGTTGATTACAGGTCACATATATGGGAGTGTCATAACGATCCATATATATATTTTTGAAGTTGTTACAGTTGACGAGCAAAAAACGTCAATAAAAGTTTTTTTGTTGACAGGCAAAAATCGTTGATAGAAGGGCTATCTTGATGAGCAAAATATATCAATGAAAGGGGTTATCTTGATGGAGTAATCCAATTTCTTGATGGACAAAAAAAGTCAAAGTCCCCTTTCTTGATGGCCAATACCATCAAGAAAAGGTTTTTTGTGACATGTTTCAGCCATCAAGTAAACTGGCTTTCTTGATGAATTTTTCAAAATTTTTTATGGGCAAAAAATATCAAAGTCTCTTTTCTTGATGGCAAATACCATCAAGGAATGATTTTTTTATGGCATGTTTTCTTGATGGACTTTTCAGTTTTTACAATGTGCAAAAAAACATCAAAGTCTCTTCCTTGATGGCTAATACTATCAAGAAAGAGTTTTTGTGACATGTTTTGACCATCGATTTTTTTTATGGTCGAGCTTTCTTGATGTCTGCCTACTTAATGGGTAAAGGCCATCAAGGTAGACATATCTCGACGTGCTTTGCACATGAAAGAAGGCCAATTTTGTAGTAATGAGCCTACCACTCTTTGATGTCTAAGTTTGTGTAGAGAGTGTATAGTTCAACTTAAGCACACAATTGAGTTTTCCTTTGAGATTATTGACTCTTCCCCATTGGAGCCATTGAATTAAAGGCTACTCTTGGTTCTCAAAGTTGTAAGGTATCAGACCTAGCACAATTAAGTATTTCTCTTTTAATATATATTTACCAACTCAACTGGTTAAGGTTAAGCCTTGAGGGTTTGACATTTTCCTTTTAGGATGTGCAACTCTCTTGCACTCCTCCTTCCTATAATATCCAATGGGAATTAGTCTACTCACATAGGCTTTAGGCCTTATTAATTTAGGAAACCCTCAACCTACATTCCTCCTTTCTCTAGTATCCAATGGGTTTTAGTTTACTCATGGGCTTTGAGCCTTACATTAGGTAACTCTTAACCTTGCCCCTTGAGCCCACTGACTTGAAGTAATTGAGAGTTGAGTTGTCGGTTCCTTGAGAGGTGACACACATTTGTTCATGCCTAGCTGATGATGTAATTAATATTCTTCATATCAATTATGCGTTACTAATGCCAATAGGCAATGTGTCAAATCTTGCCATTCGATGGATGGTTGTCCATCTGACGATCATCATCAATTATGGATTTTCTATATATACGTGGTGACCTTTAGTCATGACAATAGATTTTTTTTTCTCGCATCTAACTTTATCAGACCGAAGTAGTCAATAGTAGTAAGTTGTCAAGTCCTTCTATTTGTAGTCATTTTCCTTGCTATTTGTCAATATGGTTGAGCAACATCCTCACACCCCTCCGGCCCGGTGAGCTAGGATACATAGTTGGTTGTTGGTTCTCCATTATCTTGGGCCGTCCTCTTCATCTTGGCTCATCCTCTTCATGGATGTTTGTTTTCTGACTAACAAGATATTTTCATAGAATGCTTTTGATGTTGTCATGCATTTTGCAGCGGTTGCTTATGTTGGTGAGAGTACCGTTGATCCATTGAAGGTAAGCATTCTTTATCGAGTTATGTTGTGTGTAACATATCAAGAAAGACCTTTTTTTTTCTTTCTGTACAAGGAATTGAGATGCATATAGTCCTTTGATTCCTAAGGTACTCACAATATTGTTTCAACTAGAATAGGTTTACCGTTGTGATGTGAAATTTGAGTACAAGACATTGGATGTAGGAAATTGTTAAAATGTTCAAACTTGTATGTTCATTAAATTTTTAAAGGAAGCAATTGAGAAAATAGATATTTATGACTGCTGAGATATTAATCTTGTGAGATTGATTGATTTTGGATGATTATCTACTGTGTTCAATATATTATTCTTGTGTAGGTACTAGTGATTCAGTCTACTTAGCCCTTTTTATTTAGTATCTTGTCGTTGAGGTACCTACTAAAAAAGTGAAATGACCACTAAGTTGTTGTCTTTAACATCCACCATGGTCTTTTGACTTTATATATTTTAATACTCTCGAAACAATAGTATTCCTATTTAGATTATTTGTAAAAGTTTTATCTCAAAACAATAGCAATACTCTTTGGATTTGGTTTCTTTGCATTGTGTTATACACTTATATTTTGGTAAGAAAATTGGATGAAAAGCTTATTTGGTTGGAATGTTACTTGGAGGCTTTGTTTAGACTTAAAGTTCTTGGTTTTAATACTCTCTTTTTGTTTGTAGAATTCAAAAGAGGTTGTTAGAAGTATATTTTAGTATACGGGTTTAAAGAAAGGGTTGAGCTATATGAGTAGGGGATAGATGTCAATCAAAAGCCCAAAAAGAAGATTTAAAATGCCCCAAGATTTAACATCTTCCATGAGCTATCTTCCCCTATAGATGTTCTCCTTTTCCTTTTCCTTAGATTTTTTGGTGTCTCAGATAGTCTCACATCGCCTTCTAACACAGAAGCAAAAACCTTGCAACATACATTTCATAAATCAATTGAGAAACTTTTTGAAAGTCTTTATAGAATCGGACCATATTGAACCGAGAGTTCCTTAATTGATTCCAGTAAGATGGTGATATATTCTTGTGTATAGTTTGAATTGAAATGGAAAAATTTATGTAGCCTAAGTCTAGCCCTTCAAATGAGTTTTGTTGTTTTTATTTTTCTTAAATGTTGTTAATTAGATATCAGAACAAAAGATCTTTAATCAAGGAAAGAACAAAAGATCTTTCGATTCAATTATTGAGTACATAATTATATGTTTTGTTGGATTTTTTTGTCAAAAAGAATTAATAAGAATTCTTTTTATTATTTAGTGATCGTTGATTATTTTATAAAGAATGGATAAAGAGATATTTTGTTAAAAGATAAAATATTGTCCTCATTAATAGGAATCTTGTATCTATATCTTTTAAATAAGAAGATCTCAAAGATTTGATAAAGTTTTTAAATATCAAAGCTCTTCGCTTGGTTTGGCACGCACATTACTAGACTTTCAATTTGAAATATTCTTTTTGGAGAAAGTTTCAAAGGTAAATTACCTTCTTTATTATGATAAATTACTAAAGATCTACAAGTGGTCTTACTGTGTACAAGTTGATAAGAAATATGAAAGAAGACTGATAGTTGAACTGCGGTCAATGAATTCAGGGGAAGCCTGAGTTTACTTCAAGAAGATTCAAACACAAACTCATGGGAGCCTATCTTTATTTTAAGTTTTTGTTATAACTTAAAAGAGTTGCTTTACTAGAAGGAATTTCTTCTTAGTAGTGATAAGTTGCTTGCACTTTTGAATCTTAATAATATTTCTTATCTGAGATAAGAAGCTCTCCAGATGTATGTGGAATTCGTCGAACCGGGTTAACAAAGCCTTCTGTGATATTTTCTCTTTCTATCTCTTTAGCTATTCTCACAGTTAATTAGGTATAGCTAAAGGATATTATTGATTAACTCACCTTTTCAATTGGTATCAGAGCAAGTTTCTAAATCACCGGAGATGATCAAAGGAGGTGGATCAACTATTAGACCTCTTGTTCTTGATGGAAAAACTACTCATATTAGAAAACTCACATGACATCATTTATCAAATCCCTTGATGGGAAGGCTTGAAGAGCTGTTATTGCTAGATGGGAGTCATCGATGATTATTGTTGATGATATATCCATTCCAAAACCTGAAGTCGATTGGACAGAGGCTGAAGAACAAGCTTCATTAGGAAACTCACGAGCTCTTAATGCCATTTATGAGTGGATCTAAATGTATTTAAATTAATTTGTAGTTTAACAAAAGATTTCTGGAAAATTCTTAAGGTTGCGTTAGAAGGTATAAGGTAAAAATCTCCCAATCACAACTGTTGACTTCTAAATTTGAATCATTAAGAATGATAGAAGAAGAAACTATTGCTGAATATAATGTAAGAGTGTTAGAAATTGCAAATGAGTCATTCAATCTTGGTGAAGGAATATCTGAGTCTAAACTATTAAGAAAGGTTTTGCGCTCTTTACCTAGAAAATTTCATAGGAAAGTTACAACTATTGAAGAATCCCATGATATTACTACTTTAAAACTGGATGAATTAATCGGGTCTCTCCATACTTTTGAAATTGCTATATCTATAGAGAAGACAAAAATGGGAAAGGGATTGCTTTTGAAATTGCTATATGCAGAATCATCTTGCATATTCAATTACATCCTTGTACCATTTTCTTAGCTCAAGCGTTTACCACACTCTTTTGTCAAGTTGCAGCTATGTGGAGTAAACTCAATGCGTATAGCAAGTTCCATCAATTCCTCTACGCATAACGTGTATAACAAGTTCCATCAATTCCTCTACGCATCTTCCAATGCCAGGTCACACAACAAGCAAAGGGCATCTCATACCAGACCACACAGCAAGCATGAGACATCCTATTCAAGATCACACAACATGGATAGGGCATTCTATTCCAAATCAGAGAGTAAGAATAAAGCATCTTATCCCAGATCACACAGCAAGGATAAGGCATCATATCATCGAGTGTACAAAGGTCGACTTCGAAACATAATGTCAAATCTCAACATTTTAAACATAAAGTAACACAGTACTCAGAGAGTATATTTTCACAATATTTCTTATACTCAGAGTCATTCACAAAATACTTTCTTTTCATTGGTAAAATCACTTACGTTGGTGGGTGGAAAGCATGTTGAAAATCATATGGTTCATGGATTCGAAGGGAGACGCTAAATTTTAAACGCAATTTTAGAAACTCTTTTCTTTATTTGAAAACATTTAGTGTAACAGCCCAAATTTTTAGGTATTTCTCTCAACCTAATTGCCAAACTAAGTTTTCAAAATTTTGGTGTTATTTTTATTTTTATTGTAGTTTGGTGTGGTAAAGAAAAGAGAAAGAAATAATAATTTTAATATATTATTATTATTATTATTATTTTATTAAACCCCCTCGTTTTATGTGCAGTTCCCCATCCCCATTCTTCTTCACTCTTCCTCTTCCTTGTGCCGTATCGCAGTCGCCCTCCAAAGCTACCTTCCTCTCGCAATCCATGTCAACCGGTCACTCTGTTAGTAGCCTTCATCGTCGACTATCTCTGTCTCTTATTGAAGTCGAAGCCCAGCCAAAGCGTTCGACATTGGTCTGCGTCATCTCTCTGTTTACAAAGCCGCTATCACGTCTTCCTACTTCATCGATCGTCGGAGCCACCATGTCCTAAGCCACTTGCCTCACGTGCCGCTCGCGTTCCTTCGTTAGCTAAGCCGTTGCGTACCAATTTACTTCCCTCGCTTCTGACAACCGCTCGTTGTGGAGTGCTTGTTCTTCGTCCGTCGATTGTGAAGCGTCAGTCGTCGGTTCTCTATCGTGAACCTAAGCCTGACCCAAGCCGAAGGCATCAGATCCAAGCCTTGCAATTTATCCTCTCTCAGTCGCTGTATTGCAAGCTGATCCACGCTCTCTTTTGCTTTAGTTCGTGCGTCGCTGCCTCTGTCTTGTTGTAGATTTGCTTGGTAAGGTGAAATTTGTGGGTTTTTTTAGTTGTTTCATAGCTATCTTAAGCATTAATGATTGGATTAATTGTTTGGGTGTCGTTTGATCCTTGAAGGTGATATTGGTGAATTGATGCTAACATTCTTGAGTTTCACAGTAAGCTTTGTTGGAAGTCGATTCTCCATTAATTGGGTAAGTGTAAAATTCACATTTGGGTGAATTAGATAGATGAAATTATTTGAAAAAAATGTTGATTTTTCTATGTACTTATGTTTAGGATTTGTCTTGTTGGAGTTAGTTTGATCAAGGAACTTGCATAAAAATTTAGGTAAAAGGTTCCTACTACTGGACTCTATGATGAATTTGGAACATATTGACTGTATGAATTTTACTGAACTGAGATGGGTTGACTGACATGTAGATTTATATGTGATGACTGATTGACTGTACGGATTTTACTGAACTGAGATGGGTTGATTGATATGTAGATTTAAATGTGATGATTGATGACTAGTATGGTTGACTGAATTGTGATATGCACTAGTGTTTATTTTGACTGGTGATGTGTAGAAAAGGAGAAATGTTGATAGTTTTTAATTGTGCTTTGATGTGATTGTTATGAACTGTTTGAATCGGATTGGGGAAATTTTTTAGCTTTATGTATGGGGTAGTGTACCTTGCAGTTGTCCTACGGGATCACCACCTGTTATGCATCTTTTAGGACCACTAGATTGATAGGTGCATCCTTCGAGAGCACTAGACTGATATTGGTGCATCCTTCGAGAACACTAGATTGATATGTGCATCCTACGGAGCACTAGACTAATATGCGCATCCTTCAAGATCACGAGACTGTTATGATGCAAAATATCTCCCGATAGGAAGTTAATAGTTTTTACCCCTAACAGGACTAGTAGTGGGTCCCTTACTGGGTATATTTTATACTCACCCTTTATGTTTAACTTTTTCAGGCAAAGGTAATACGAGAGGTAGACCGACGAGGGACAAGGAGGACTAGTGACTGCCATATGGGAACCTAGCTTTTTCTTTAAAATTTGCTTCCGTTTAAGGTCTTCAATTTTTTTTTTGTTGATTAAACTGAGTTTATGGTTAGTGATTTTGTAAACTGTGCCTTTGAAATTTTATTTTGTTTGAAATAGGGCTCGAATATTGTTTATTTGATAATTATTGTTTCAAATAAATTTTATCGTGTTTCGTGTCAACCAAAGTGTTTTTGTTTAAAATAATGACTTTGACTTAATCTGAAAAGTGGGGTTGTTACATTTAGTATAGAGAACCACTCACGGTCACGGTCGACTAATTCCTAGCTTAGCTTCCCAGGCCAATGTCTCCCTGCTCATTTTAGAATCTTGATTGAAAATGAGCTCGTTCCTCATCTTGAATCCTTGACACTTTCCCAGTTCTTTCTTAACAAAATCAGGGTAAAAGCAACCACAAATGCCCTGAACTCTCTGATTATAGACTTCTCCGACGATTTTTTCCATACCGAAATGATTTCTCTAACCGGTGGTGAAAAATGGTCCAATCTTGAAATGGCATGTGCCTCTCTTAACCCTTATCCTAAACTCAGATTGGGCGGCTGAGTCCCATCAATCGCCGACCTACTAATATCTGTATCACATCATTGTCTCTAAGTCGAAGTAGGTTAACTTGTCTGTTCCATCATCGCGTACCTTCTCTGAGAAAGGATCATTGTCGCACAACTCATTTATAAATTGCATTTTAGTAAGAGAAGTCTCTTCGTGCATTATTCTTATCGTAAAGCTTTCATCGTGTTAGTGATATACGATCGTGGCCTTACATCTAATTTGTGGTATATGTAAAATGAATCAGTGTATAAGTGGTAAGTGATACGTTTGAAGTAAATTATGAACAAATATAATAAGGTGCATATAGAACAAAAAAAAAAAAAAACATAAATTAGTCAAATCTTATTACTAAAATTAATTGAGATTTTAAGACATTTGAGTAAAATCATAGCATGATTAGGTATTTTCTCTAAATTTTTCTAAATTCAATACCATCAGACCATATAATTGAAACACAAGTAGCATATATAAGTGCTCGGTGCTACACAATGTGAGGATTTGTTGAAACAACTTAAGAAAAGACTAGGAGAAGCAAGCTGATAAGGGGCTCGTTCAATCATTCAAGGCCGACGAGATCCAAAACCCAACATTTGTAGCCCTATAAATTTATAAGTATCATTTAAATACAATATTCAACAACAAAATGTAAAAAAAAGGAAGATGGAAAGAAAGAAAGTGGAAGAGAAAAAGATGAAGTTCCACAGTAAATATCTTAACTTATAATTAAGATTGATAAAGATTGATATATTTAACTCACCCCACCCAAATTCAAAATAAATTGGACTAGACACACATATAATTTATATTTTAAAATTAAAAGTTAATTAAAATAATAGAAATTTAATTTGAAAGGTCAAAGAACAAAATCAAATAAAATAATTTAGTCAAATAGTCTATACTCGTCTATAAAAAAAAACAAACAGAAACCTTTTGGTTAAAACTAGGGGTGAAAAAACACGAACCGAATTGAAGAACCGAACCGAACCGAATCGTTTTGGTTCAGGTTGGATTGGGCTTCAACAATATTATTACCGAACCGAACCGAATTGAATTGGGTCGGTTCGGTTTAGTTCGATTCAAATGTAAATGAGTTAGGTTAAAAAAGTTTGTCTTTAACGTATTCCCTCATGTAGTTCGCACTTCGCATTCCTTCGTCTTCGGCGCCAGTCCTTCTCCAGTCCTTCGTCTTCGTCCTTCGCCAGTCCTTCATTAGTCTTCCTCCTACACGAGTTCACGTGGGTTCGTCTTCTTCGTTCGTGGGGTCATTGAAATTTGAACGACTTGTTGAATGTTGCTTACGAACCCCATGCTTGATTCGTGATGGATTAGGTATACTACATTCTCAGAGCTGTTGCCATTGTGAAATTATTCAAGAAATTGACTCAAAGATGTTTACCATTGTGAACTCCACCACTTTGTCCAGCCCATTTACTACATTTTCTTTCAGTGCATCCGCTGCTTTTGAAGTTTGAAGTCCTTCAAGGATACATGTGCTTTTATTTTTCACAAAATTTTCTTTCTTTTTCAGAATTATGTATGTTCTTCGCGTGTCTCTGTTTTTTGTTTGCATGTTTGACAACTTTAATATTTGTTCTTATTTGCATAGGCATGTTTCTTACCTTATGTTTCTTCCATTTTTGAAATGAAAAGAAACTAAAAGTTGTTTCCTCGGTATTTTCATCTAGATTTTTGGGTCAATCGGTGGTTCAACAAAATCCTATAATATTTGCCCCCTATATGAATAATATAACAAATTCTCTAAAACATGAAACAAGAACCATATTTCAATTTTCATTATGTTCCAAACTTGCATACATTTTTTAGAGTACACAAGCTGAAAGAGAGTTTTAAATCATGCATTTACAACTTAAAGAAATGAATTTACAATTTAAATCATGCATTTACAACTTTCAAATCAGATTTAGGAAGGCAGAGAGGCAATCCTTGGAAAAGACATGTCCCCATATACCCCAAACAAAAAATTCATTAATTCACACAGCTTAAAGATAAGTAATTTCCTACGGTTCATAACAAACCTGAAAAATTGATGAAAATTCAATGAAGTAAAGGATGAAAACATAAGAAACCAAAACATAGGACAACAATTTTTTTCAACTTCCTTCTCTACTTTAGAAGGGGACTTTCTTGCAATAATGCAATATATTATTATTTCTAGAAAATGAAAATATATACTTTATTGTTTTCTCATTAAAGATATATGAGATATATGCTTTGTTGTGTGGGGCTGCAAATTTTGTTTGTTTATGCTTTGTTGTGTGGGGCTACACATATCATAGCTACAAATTTTGTTGTGTAGAGAAGTATTGTCCGTTAGAGATATATGGTTTACTTTGAGATTATTAGTTAAAAATTGTGTGCTTTTTTGTTTGTTTTGTTTGATGATTATTAGGATGACTTCATTCTCTATAGACGAAACTTAAAAACAAAGTTGTTTTAGTCCAGTGTTAGGAAAAAGAAAACCGGTTAAACCACCCTCATCGGTATGGGAACATTTTATAAAAGTAGAAGGATGTGATCTTAAATTTCCTAGGGCTGCTTGTAAACATTGTGGGGATTCATATGTTTGTGATTCTAAAAGAAATGGTACAACTAATTTAAAAACACATTTAGAGAAATGTAAGAAGTATGTAGATCCATTGGAAGATAATGTTGAAGGAGAGGGAGATTCTGAAAGTAGTTTAATGGCTACATCCTTTACTCAAGATAATTGTAGAACAATGCTTGCTAGGATCGTTATCTTGGATAAATTGTCATTTAAATTTGTAGAAAGTGAAGGATTTCATCAATTTTGTCGGGCATTAAATCCAAAGTTTGTGATTCCATCAAGAATAACTGTAGCAAATGATTGTTTTCAGATGTATATGAAGGAGAAAAAAAAGTTAAAAAGTGTATTAACTCGAAGTGGTCAAAGAGTTTGTTTAACCACGGATACATGGACTTCTGTACAAAATATTAATTATATGGTTATAACGGCTCATTTCATTGATGATGATTGGAACCTTCACAAAAGAATTTTGAACTTTTGTCAAATAGCTAATCATAAAGGAGATACAATAGGGAGAACCATTGAAAAGTGCTTAGAAGGATGAGGTATTGATAGACTCTTTACTATAATAGTTGATAATGCGAGTTCAAATGATGTAGCGATTGCATACTTGGTTAAAAAGTTTAGAGGCAGAAATGAGTTGGTGTTGGATGGTGAATTTATTCACATTAGATGTTGTGTCCATATTCTTAATTTGATTGTTAGTGATGCCTTAAAAGATTTGCATGTGTCTATCATTCGAATCAGAAATGTTGTGAAGTATGTTAGGTCATCTCCTGCTAGACTGCAAATATTTAAAAATTTTGTTAAAGAAGATAAAATGTCAACAAAAAATTGTCTTACGATGGATGTTCCAACACGATGGAATTCTACTTTTACTATATTGGATGGAGCAATTAAGTGTCAAAAGACGTTTGAAAGATTAGAGGAGCACGACCCTAGTTATTTTCTAAAAGATGATATTCCTACTGTTGAAGATTGAGATAATGCAAAAGTGTTTGTAAAGTTCCTAAAAACTTTTTCAGAGGTAACAATGAAGTTTTCTACATCAATGTCTGTGGCTTCAAATATATTTTTTCACGAACTTTGTTTGATTCAAGAAATAATTCGTGAATACTCGTTGTATGAGAATGCATTATTGAGTTAGATGACATTAAGCATGCAGATAAAATTCAACAAGTATTGGGGTAAAACTACAAGTGAGAAGACCAATTTATTATTATATGTTTCTATAGTTCTTGACCCTAGGTACAAACTGGCTTATGTGAATTATAGTTTTAATGAATTTTTGGAGGAAGATAGTGCAAAAAAATGGACGAATAAGGTTGAAGAAGCATTTCGTCAATTGTGTGATGATTATTATATGAGAATGTCAATGTCAAAAGAAAATTATTCACAAACACAATCATGTACTCCTATCGAAGGATTTATGTTTCAAAGTCAAAGTGAAATGCCTTCTATCTCATCTAATGGATCTTATAAGGTACGTGCTGCTGTTCATGATAGATTTAAACAAAGCAACAAAACATATCTCGATGATGCTAAAACAGAGGTGGCTCGTTATCTAGATGAGGCTCGTATAGAAGATGAATATTTAGACTTGCTAAATTGGTGGAAGGTGAATTCTTCTCGATTTAAGATCATTAGCCAAGTAGCCAAGGACATCTACAGTATTCCTATATCAACTGTGCCTTCTGAGTCAGCCTTTAGCACTAGAGGACGAGTGTTAGATTCTTTTCGAAGTTCATTAACTCCTCAAACTGCAGAAGCACTCATTTGTGCTCAAAATTGGATTCAATCTAAACCTTTGGATGACATGACTGAAGAAATTGATGGGGTTGAAGAAATTGATGAAGGTAATATTCTTTTCGAAGTAAGCATTTAAGATTTAAAATTGTCTCATTAAGCTAACAGTCTGTCTTTTTGATCTAGAATTCATAAACATAGGAAAGGAGATGGAAGCTGCATTTGAGAATTTGAATCATGACTCTATGGTATAAATCCCTACTCTTAAATCTATTTACATTTTTTTTGTTTTAAATTGTTAACATCTGTGAATCTTGTTTGTTTAGAATTTTGAAGTACAATGATGTATAAACTTTATACTTCTCTAGTCCCATCACAGTAAGTTATTTGCTTAACTTATAAATTATTCTTTAATTTTTTTTTTCTAGATAGTTCACTAAATTAGTAAATTCCTTCTCTATGCAATAGGGAAGAAGGTGGAATGTTGGCTAGATTTGTGGTAATAGACTAATAGGTGGAAAGTTGAATGTTGGATACCCACATGGTTCTTTTGTTCTTTGTTCTACTCTCAAATTTGATCCATCAAAGCTTGTAAATTATAACATACTCCATCAATTGCACTATTATGGTGATTGTGATGAATGTGTATGAGAGTCATCATTATTAAATTTGGTTATTTTACAATCACCATTAAATTTAATTTGCAATCATACTAAAGTTGGTTATTTTGCAATCACCATTTGAAAAAGAGAAAGAAAGAAAAAAGGGAAAAAAACCCGACCGATCCGATCCATGTTGACCCGACCCGAATTCGGGTCGGGTTGGGTTTGAAGGAAAATCGACCCAACCCAGCCCAATTACACTCCTAGTTAAAACATATACACTAAACCTAGGTTTAGAGGTTAAAATCCTTCAACCATTACATAATGTTGAATTCACAAGAAGAAAAAAGTTTGATAGAGTATTTCCCAATCCTACCAAACAAATATGAGAAAAAGAAAGAAAGAAAGAAAAAGATAACATTATTCAAAATTCTCCAACAACAAAAAGGGCCCCAATAAAAAAGTATATCATAATTGATCTCTATATATAGTTGAAAGCCAAAGCTTCTTTCAAGGTTAACAAAGTTCTTTGGATACTCACCACAAACAGGGAACAAGAACCAACCCCAAAGGGTCCAACCAGATATTGCTTTTTCTCTTCACATCAGTATGTAAATAAAATTTTAAACATTAAAAAAAAAAAAAAAGTTGAAATGTAAAAAGTGATGAAGGAATGAAAGTGTAAGTTGAAAAAGAGAGATTCAGTCATCATTTATTTTGGCTTTATGAACTATGAAGGGCATCCCTCTTGGAAAGCTGACAATTCAGAAAAGCAATACCCATACTTTCTCCTTCACACACACTTTTAGTTGGAAGAAAGTTATAATTAAATATGATATTGGGTAGATTTTTATATCACGAAAAGTTACAAATAACATAGAAGATGGTAGTAAATATTAAGAAATAAACAAGTTAACAATTAGGTTAAGGCATGAGTGTATCACTCTTTATACGATGCTTGTTATGTTTTTCTTTATATCAACCACATATGCATGCATCAAGTAACACTCTCTAACTTGTACCATTCAAGAATAACAATCCAAATGAAACGTCATGTAGCTTAAAAAGGAATAATTGCAAAAACAGCAAAAAAATTTATGATAATAGGACTCATGTCATTACATTTTCTAAATTGTAAAAGTAACAAGTTTAAAAACCGATAACCTCTGATAGCCCTTCGATAACTTTCCGATAGCAGTCTGATAATACTTATTACTTATCATATTTGCCTATTCGCAATATGCAAAAAAGAAATGTCATGAACTGTTTTTTTGTAAATGTTTTTATCATCTGATGTAATTTCCAAAAGAAGACCATGTACTAAAATAGGCCTTGAATTCAAAAGTTCCATGACTCAGAACAACTTTTTTTTTTTTTTTTTTCTAATTTGGCCAATTATTTTTAAAGAAGTGAATAAGAGAATAAAAGAGAAATACAAGAATAAATGATATATTGTATATTGATAGGATAGCAAGAGTACAGAATGAGAGCTATTATAGGAAACTTTAGATCTAGAAAATTTAATACTTATTCAAATATCTCAATTATGTTTTTAGTCTAAAAAATGAAACTCTCTTTTTTACTCTCTCAATTGAAACTCTATTTAAAAAATTATCAACTGGATAAGACATTTGTTATAATATTTTCAATCGTTAATATTGATTTTAAATTTTCATTCCATGATCGTTAAACTAAAAAAGTTAGACATAATGGCTATTAAAATAAAAGTAGGTAATGACTTACTACTAGTAGTACTTCATTAACTCTTTTTAATTTATGTATTTGTTAACCTACGGATATTGTTTTTGTTCAATACACTTACACAATTCAAATCAATGAATTGAAAATCATCTCATTCCAATTATGTCTCTCTTTTTCATACATTTTTGTAGTTTTTTCTTATTCATACTGTTTTTTTGGTGATAATCTTTGGTTTTTTTGTTTTTAAATTTAAGGTTATGGAAACTTCAAATATATTAACATTAACCAAGTTTAGATAACAAAAAATGGTTGGAAAATATTTTTTCAAGAGTTCCTTATGATTTTAAAGAAATAAGTTTGAAAGTAAATGAAAAGAAAAATAAATTGTTAGTAAAAAAAAAAAAAAAAAAAGCATAGCTATCTAAAAATTGAAATGATTTATTATATTGTCTCAAAAAAAGCTATATTTTGTTAAAAAGAAAAGAAGAAAGATGAATGCAAAAAAAGTCTTAAAATGTGAATCATACAGATTGTCACATGGTTTATTGTCATTGTGATGAACGTTCTTTTCAATGTTTACATAGAGATCATTGTTTTTCCCCCTAAAAAAATTAGCCTTTAATTTTTTTTTTCAAAAGTCGATATATATATATAATTTTGCTATTTTTCTAAAAGACTTCACAATTGATAGTAAATTAATTGAGTAAGGCTCATGTTACTTTCTTGAAACAACTATTACTATTCTATTATCTTATATATATAGCTGGTTCGTAAACAAAGTTAAAGAAGAAAATACATCTAATATATATAAAAAAAGAGAATTGTTTCCTTATAAAGTTTATTTCTTTTTTAAAAAAGCGATCATTTCTAAGGAAAAATTTAGGGTTTAGTTAAAAAAAAAAAAAGTCAATTTTTGGTCAAAATTTCCAGACGGGCTTCAAATACACGTAATTGACTGATTGACTTAAGCATTAATTAATAATGAAATCAACTTATGATAGCACAAATTACTTATGATAGCACAAATTTTTGAAGTATTGAATGAAAAATTTGAGAAAGAAATATTTATTATTATTTTATTCAAATCTTGCATTTCAAACAATGTGGAAGTCTCTTTATATACTCATTGATTCATTCATGGGTTTGGACTCTGAGAGCACCCAAATTTTGGAAGGAGGGAGGAGATAGACAAATGTAAATTTTTCCATATCTTCACGCCATCTCCCAACCCAACTTCGTACTCTCTCAAAATCTCTTTCTATATAATGTATATATAGTATCTTCTTGAGTATTTGTGAGACCGTGATTGTCTTTGATCCACGACTCTACTAACCTACTTTCTGTTTTACAGTTTCTATTCTGTTCAGTACGCAAGATCATTCGACGAACTGGTTAGAAGAAATATTGTACTTTACACGAGATACAAGACGAAGTGCAACACAACTTATTAAAAGTCAAATATTCAATTATCTGTTCTCATAATTAGTTCTCATGAATCATTTTAAACTAAGAAAAATCTAGTTTAAAAGAATAGGATGTTAGAGGTGAAATTAGAACAAAGCAAAGCAAAACACATTAAAAAAGGTGCAAGAAACGAGCTAAAAACACAGGCTCATAGATGAAATTGAAAATCCTTGCTCCCGTTGAGCCATTATATATTTATATGCATTAAGAATCTCAATTCATCATTATGAGGTCAACTTTTTTGGTAGAATTTAAAATAAGAGGATTGAACTAACCCTTTTTCAAATTCGATAAAAGATGTTGATTCGTTATAATTTTATGATCTCATGTCTCAAAATCTTTTTGTAGTTCAGCAATTGGGGAGTATGATATATATCTAATCATAACCACTTTTAAGCTGAGAATAAGTTTGTAAACCATTGATTTAGAGTAAAAAAAATATAGGTAGCATGGCTAAATTTGTTAATAATGAATACATCATGTGCTATACTGAATGTTAAACAATAAATTACAAATATCAATGCTATAAGTTGAAAATGTTTTCATAGATTAAAAAAATGCTCAAATAATCTTATGAATTCTTTTTCGAATGGTTGATCTACCCCAACTTAGTTGGCTCAAATTTCCTATATTTCTATTTTGATATGCAACAAGTCTTAAATATATAATATCAAATTGGTTTAGAACGTAACAAGTTGAACTTTAGAGGGGGAAAACGTGAAAAAAAAAAGACTTGTATAAAAATCTAGAGGCTAACAAATTAAAAATTATGTTTGAAAGTAGGTGTTTAGAAAGAGATATTCTACATTCCTTCAACCATAAGGAATAAATCCAAACTAAAAAGAAAGAAAGATCCATTTTCCCACTTGTATCTCTACCTTCCATAACTTTATATTATATTTAATATGTATAATGTAAACAGGTAGAATCTTTATTTGATTAAATTTGAAAGTAATGATTATATAAGAAGTTATTTAATGTGGGACAAAGCGAAAGGACAATATGGGGTAAAGAGAATGAAGCATAAATATGGTGGTGGGACATTTCCCCACATTAATGTTCCACTCTAATTAATTGTGCTTTGTTTCTAATTTGGACTTGTGGATAACTGTACTCTCTTCATTTATGTATATATATACCAATCTTTTCATCCTTTGCAGTGTTCTCCACATTTTAGTTTTTTTTAGTATGAATAGGATGATGATTATGCATTATAAATGACTCATAAAAATCGTTGAGCTTCTTTTATCAAATTGTCTTCAAACTAGTTGAAAAATGTTCCAACAAACTTTAACTATTAAAGAATTGGAAATTGATCCATCCATTAGTTTTGTTGGATTTTTTTTCTTTTATTGTTATTTTCTTTTATTTCTTTTCTAAACTTTTCTAAACTTTTCTTTTCTGTTATTTTTTTCTAAATTTTTTAAAATCAAAATCTGCTTTATTAAGTATGATTTTTTTTTAAATTACTGATTATTTTATTGTTTTTTTTTGTTTTTTATATTATATTATATTATTTCTAAAATAAAAGAATTGGGGTTGATTGGTCCGTCGGTGTCAACCAAACTAGTCTCTCTAACCAACCATTAGTCGATTTTTAATATCTTAAAATCAACATCGACTAAATATCTTCCATCCTTCGATTGAACAACGTCGGTTTGGTCAATTTGATTTTTCAGTCTATCATGTTTACCCATGACTGGATATTTTGGTTGTCAATATATATAGACATCAATTTTTCCTTGATTTTAAGTTATGTTTGAAGAAACTAATCAAATAATTACAACGTTACATACAATATCTTACAAAAATTATCGTCAATGCATATATAACTTTATAAGTTGAAGCTAGTTTTAAATTGAGAAGTAAATGAAATGAGTTATAAATCACTATAAAAGAACTAAGTTAGATTTTACTTATGGAAAAGTGTATGATTTTAAAATGATATAAAACTAATTAGTTTAAAGTTTTAGTTAATGTGATTTATGTCATCCTTCTTAAAGTTTAGGGGTATATTTTGATTTTTTTTCCATTTTCTTTGGCACAATATTCCTCAACCTAACATTGAGATGTTTATTTGATTTTGTCTCATTATTTATTTATTTTTCTTTAAAAAATCAATACTCGAATAATTTTTTTTTCAGCATCAAATGACATGTATTGCTTCTTTTAAAGTTAAAAATGAGCAAGTTCCAAAAAAAAAAAAATATGAGAATGAATATTTTAATTGAGTTATAGTTAGGTTTGATGGTATATTTTACCTTGATTAATAAATGTGATGTGTGTGGATGTTTCTTACATTTCTCCAATATATTGGTCGAGTTTGATTGTTTGAAGGTTATCAATCATGTTGAATAATAATGTTGTTAAGTTTGTTTTGAAACAACCGTTATGACTTTCTACTTTTGAATTCATGGATGGAAAGTTTGTGTGTTCATGTGTTGTTTATGTGAACAAATCTAAAAGAAAATTTGAGTGTTAGTGTTGGAAAAAAAATCATAAACTAACTAATAAAAGGTTTGACTGTATAAAGAAAAATGTAAGGTTTACAAATGTCATGTGTTCAATTTTCTTTTCATATATGTGTTTAACTAGAATTTTCTACCTAAGCCAAAATAACTTTTCAACCCATAAATGTAATAATATCAGTTTTTCATAATCTTAAAGGTGTAATGTCAAAAAAAGCATAACTAAATTGACAGAATGCTTGTACTATCAACCTCGAAATTAGAGGTTCGATTGTCCACCCTACATATTATAAAAAAAAAAAAAAAGGTTTTATGAAAATCAACTTTATATTTTCAAAAGTGGTAGAGATGATCATTATCCAATACAAACATTTGCATGACATACTTCTTTTATTTGAAAAAAGGTTTGAAACCAAAGTTAGCTTTTTCTCACAATGATATAGATGAGGCAATTCAGGTGAGATCAAGTGAAAATTCAACCTTCTATTCACTCGTGAGATTTGAATGATTAAGAGGTCACCTCAGCTCCTCTCTTCTCAAGAATCTATATATTCCTTATCAACACATAGACAACTATCCTCCAAGCATAAGTTTAGTTCGACTTGAATGAGAAAATTGAACTTTATTTTATATGGAGGGGTATAATTGAACTTTATTTAAACGAAGGAGTTAAATGATTGGGATGGGTAGGTGTTTGAAGAATGAGTGGTAGATGTGGGACCTATTGGAATATTTTCATTGGGGAGGCATTGACTCATTTCATTAAATGAAAATCCTAATTATGAGACAATGAATAAACATCTTTTAAAGTTTATGTTAAAATTCAAAACATAATAATACTAATAATTTTCCTTAAAAAAAATGCAACATTGGCGCGTGTTCATCACCTCCCAATCAACCAGGGTGGAGGAGCTTCGTAAAGCTTTTTGCTTTTAAAAGATAGATTGATATGCTACATTTTTTTTTTCTTTTTCTTTTCTTTCTACCAAAATAATCATTTTTTACTGTTAATCGGTAAAAGTTTATCAATTTTTACTCCACTCCAATAAATTATCTAATTTTTACTTTTGACACACTTTTTTTTTTTAAATTTGTGCTCATACTCTAATCATTTATGCTTTGTAACCTAATCATTAAATTACTAGATAAGTTTTCAGTTTTATTCATAATCATAATTCGAGAATACAATAGGATGATAGTTTTAAAATCCGTAATATTAGAAAATCGTTTTAATCTAATAACTCAAATTAGTAGAATTAGAAATTATGTTATTTTTAAATATAGAAAAATGAGTTAACTTACATTTTTACCATAAAAAGCAATTTTAAATTGAAAGTAAGGTATACTAATTCACCGTAATTATTTTGACTAAAAATTAATATTTTGTACTTTTACTAGGCCTCCATTCTTTGCTAAACCAATACACTCCAATTTCTCAGCTAACAATAGCGATTAAAATGCTTAACTCATTTTCATTCCAACAAAAGAAAAAAAACAATGGACTCATTATTGGATTGAAAACCAATTGTCTCAAAGAAGCTCTTTTAACCTCCACCAAAAAAAAATCACGAGGAAGTCAAGCCTTTGTTGTTGAAAGGGATGAGCAACCCGATCGCAAACCCTTTTAAATAAAGAAAACCTTAAAGCATTCACTTGAGGGGTGAGGAAAAGAATGTCATTAGTAACATTTGATGTGTAACGCCTTGAGTTTAGGAGGAGGACGTGAATAAACCGATATCACATTTGAATGAGAGAGATTTTGAAGACAGTAAAGTAAAGTTAAGAAATACTTAAAAGAATTAAAAGTTGATACCTATACCAACAAGTTGGCATTCTCCAAAGTTAACCGTGCTTAGCTCGAAACAATTTTATATTGGGTGACCTCTTGGAAATTTTCTTAGGATGCATGTGAGTGAGGACAAAACATTATGAAAAGACTCATGTTGGTTTGTAAGGACAAATTTCACTCTAATAAACCTTTAAGACAAGTAAAGATGATGTTACTAGGTCGCATGGGATGCAAGAGAATGTCGATGATCTGAATTTAGAATCTTGGGCCTAAGGAGTTACATGGTGTCTGTAAAATATCCAAACAATCCATGTTAAGAATTTTAGTAATCTCGAAGAGGATCAGAACATGTTGAAATTGCAAAATGCCTTTCAGTGGTTTGACCAATCATGTCCTTGCTTTGACTTTGAATCTCGCCCCAAATGGAGATCCTCAAGAGTTTTGGATAATCCAACCAATACCTCCTTTTTGCTTTGACTCGTTCTAAGATGTATCAATGTTAAGCTTCTAACAACCCATTAAATGGAGGAACCACTTTCTCTCAATCGAACTTGAGCATTGCCAATATCAATCATAAGGGGAGCAAGCCGAATTTGGAGATCAACCAACACTTTCTCCACCCTATAAAAACATCGTGGTATGAGAAACTTATAGTACTATACAATTGACACATCACCAAAGGCAATTAACTTACATGTCATGTCACAATAGTCTACTAATTAACATTATGTTAACTAAGTTAAGTCATGGACTAATTAAAAGCATTTAGTAAATGTGAGGGATTAAAATGTGTATGTTTTGAAGCTTTATAGATCAAAATAGTAATACAAGTTGTATACATCAATAATTGAAATTTAAATATTATAGCAATGCTTTTTTTTTTTCCCACATTTTTTATGCTAAAAAATAGGGAGAATGAGTTTTTTAAGAAAAAAATCTTTTATGTTTGATGATAAAACACAGGGAAAATAAGTTTACTTTTATATTATTTTTTCAATTTGAGCAAATAATTTATTTTATTATTTAAGTTTCTCCCATTTCTAGATAGTATACAGATGAGATGGAATTGGCAAATTGCAATACAAGGACAAAAATGAAAACTTAAATAAGTAAGGAAGTTTTCAATCAATGTTAACCATCATCAAATAAGAAAATTTTAAAAAATAGTACGGAAACTTTTAAAAATAACAAATTTTACAAAATATTTACGATCTAGTCATTGATATGCTACAGTGATAGAAGACTATCATGGATAGAATCCAAAATTTTGTTATAGCTTGTAAATATTTTAATTTATTTTGTTATTTTTAAAAATGCTCCTTTTGAAAGCTCGTTAAACTAGTTTTTCTTAACTTATTTCGAAAGACCATCGAAATTTAATTTTAAACAATAATTTTTCTAACTTATCGACTGTTTTGGGTCTTTGTGGTACATCTCGGCCTCTTGGACATACTGAGATTCTATTAATTTTTTCAAATATCATGTAATCTTCCCATATATTAGAACAGATTTTATATATTTTCAAATTTCCTACAAATTCAATTATATATCTTTACCGAATAATATATCAAATATTAACCTAACTTTTCAAAATTTACTTGTGATTTTCAAATTTGAGATAGATCAAATTTTGAAAAAAAAAAGTAAAGTAAGATATATGAGAAACATACAGGTTTTTGGTGTTAATCTCATAAAAATATATGGATTAACACCAAGATTCTATATATTTGAACTTTTTTTTTTGGGGAAAATTAACACGAAGAGTATTGAAGTTTATGCCATAAATCTCGTATTTTTTTGTATTGTATAAAAAAATTATTTATTTAATAAAAATAAAGAGTTATTTTATTCGACATTTACACTTGCATAGCTCAATCTAATAACTAAGGTCCACGATTATTTCATATAACTTGAATAATACGTGGTTAACATACAAGTTGGTAATAATCTAAATTGTTTATAGTATATGAATAATGTTTTGGGTATCCTATCCTGGTAACACTATGGATACGACCCACTTTGTAATTGTTACAAACTATTAATTTAATTCAAATCGTTAAAATGGAGACATGTGAGTCAGGTATCCTTTGTAACACCATCAACTAAGACTAACATACAAGCCCCGAAGGCACCATTTAAGGGAACACTCATCTACTTGTGAATTCCATCTTGTGTAATTATGTTCCCAGCTCCCCACTCTGTCTTGTCCCCAAAATGATAAGCATATTGAGTCGACAATCCAGCCACTCTCACCCGTACAAATCAAAAAATCTCTCGAGAACAGGAGTTCATAATACACTCAAGATTAAGACTAAGTTACCTAGGTCATCCTAATGAAATAGAAACCCTAACTAGTTAATAGATTTACATTTAGTAGTTACTATTTCGTGGTCCGGTCTTATGCAAACTCATTGCATAGGATACACTCACTCGTATGTCACCTACACGAACGCATTGGTAAATGCTTTTGTATCAAATACAAAGTGTGTCGTATCCATACTGTTATCAGGATAAGGTACCCATGCTTATCCCTATACTATAGACCCTTTAAGTTGATCTCGAATATTGATCCATGTATGTCTCTACATACTGTTCAAGACTCATAAAATAGCTTAGGATGTTAGTTTATTGGATTTGAGTTATTAAAAAAAACTAATAATATAATCAATAACATTTATTATAATAATAACAGTTAATGAATTATATTTACCATCTACGAGTTTTAGGACATAAATCCCAACAAGTTGTGTAATACAAGATAGTTAATTCTTGATAAGTTATGTACTTGTGAACTTCTTGAATCTTAGTAAATGATCTTTTCAATCAAGATTAAGGCCCCCAGATGTAAGTGTGATTACATCGAACTGGTTTACCAACTTGGTCGTGTTCTGTCATTTCTTACTGTTGCTTACCTATTTACTCTACCAATAGCTTTGGTGCAAACATAATTCTCTAGGTTAGCACATTATTTTTCTATAGTCTCATAGTTAAATGAATTTTAATGAATTAATTAAGAAGTTTAATTAATTAATATCAAATCATTGGAACTTATAATTTGTAGATCAATAAGGTGTTCTTTCTAGTTCATAATGAATTGATAAAGACCAAAAGTTTTGAAGAATAATTTGAAATGTTCAAATTAATTTAGGGAACATATGTTAATTGTATATGATACAACTAATATAATGTATATAGATACCTTATAATATATAATTAATTTTGAATAGGAAAATTACATTAGATGACAAAAACATTTAGAAAAAAATAGCTCATGACATCTCTTTTTTGCATATTGCAAATATGGCAAATATGACGAGTAATTAGTGATATCATACGACTATCATATGGTATCAGAGGGCTATCAGAGGGTTATCAGAGGGTTATTAGAAGGTTATCGACTTTTAAATTTGCTACTTTTACAATTTAGAAAATGTAGTGACATGGGTCCTATTAACAAAATTTTTGTTGCTATTTTTGCAAGTGCCCCTTTTGAATAAGGTTTAAAATTAAACTATATAATTTGAGAGATTAATGTATTTGAATATGATTCAAATTATAAAACTGAAGGGTTTAAATCCCGACGTGGAAGCATGTGAATGTACATTGTGTCTATAACATTTTTATTTAGAATTAAAATGTAGAAAAATAGAAAATGAAAAACCTATATAAAATCTAATTAAGCAGGTTTTTTATAAGAGATTTTAGGGAGGTAGAAAGGAACTTACCCTTCAAGAACAGTATTTTCAACCATTTCCTTCTTCAGCAACGTATTTTTCTGAAGAATGAAATGTCGACACTATAAGGATCTGGGGTATTTTTAACTCCATAAGGCGTCGGCCAAAATAGAAAAGCGCATCAGCTAATGTTTTTTCGATGTCAGAATCTCCGTCAAAAAGAACATCGAGAGTACTACGTTGGGAAAGCTTCTTTCAATGAGCTAAAAGGTCGGACGACGTCAAGATCGCCTTATCCCCGACACAGACCATGCCGACGTGTGACTGATGTCGACAATGAAGTTGGCTGAGGTCATCCCATGCATCAAAGATAAGGAAATCCTGACGAGACATTGGAAAAAGTTTTCCCTGACATTATGGAAAAGACGTTGGGGAAAAGCCTTATCCTAATGTGGTTATACGTCAGGATAATTTTATTTTTATTATTTTATTATTTTAATTTTTTTTGTTATTGTGAGGTATTGTTTTCGGCTCTACTTCGAAAGACAACAAACAAAATTTATAACAAATTATTAAAATAAAAAATTTTCAATTCATAAAGCTAAATACAAAATCCGAAAGTATAACAAAAATTACAATTAAGTTGTTCAAATTGTTCAAAACAATTACATTAAAAAAAAATTACCTATCTCCTAAAACATAGTCGTAGATGCCAAAATAAAGAACTCTAAATCTACAACTGACATAAAAGTACAGTTAGATATATATCACAGATGATAAATTAAACAAATTAAAAGTTGAATAATATGTACCCAAGTGTTCACGGTCCTCTCTGTGCTCGGCTCATTTCCTCGAACATCTTCCTCATCTCTTCCATTTGTTATGCACTTTCTTTCATTTTTCTAGCAGTCTCTTCCATTGCATGGCTTACTCGTGTCTTAGAGATGAGTCATCTCTTCCATTTGTTATGAAATAGAAACCTATCTAGTTAACAAAGTTACATCTAGTGGTTACTATTTTATGGTCTGTCTTATGCAAACTCATTTCATGGGATACCCATCTCACTCACATGTCACCTACACAAATGTGTTGGATCATTACATTTTTATCAAATACAAAGTGAGTCGTATTCATAGTGTTACCAGGATAAGGTACCTAACTTTGTCCCTATACTATAGACCCCTTAAGCTGTATATTGAACATTGATCTTTGTATGTCTCTACATACTATTCAAGACTCATAAAACAACTTAGGATGTTAGTTTATTATATTTAGGTTATTAAGATAAAACTAATAATATAAACAATAACGCTTGTTATGAAAATTATAATAATAGTACTTTATTAATAACTGTCAACAAATTACATTTACTATCTATCAGTTTTAGGACATAAAACTCAACAAAGGACTCTTAGTTCTGAGGTTTGGAGTTAGGGACGTCTAACTTTGAGGAACAGAGTTAGGGATGCTCTTCTCTGAGGTTTGGATTTGGTATTGATTAGCTCTGTCATCTCCTAAGAAGTAGATTCTTGGTACTAGACGAGGAAAAACCAGTACTTGCGTACTGATTTTGAAAATGTTTGCCAAACTATCGTATTTATGTTATCGTTATATTTATAGTTTAAATGTTCATGAAATGTTTTTTTAAAACCTAATAAATCATTGGTCGTTTAGCTCATACTTTCAAAATTGTTTTCCACTTTCCAGGGAAAGGTCGTGTTCTCGAAACTTGATATGTCAATGTCTGTCAGCTGCTGAAGGGTTTTGTTATTTTTATGTATGTGTCTTGTTGATTTCCAAATAATGTTTACTTGGTCATTTAATTGTGGTAGACTTAGGTTAGGGTCGGTTGGAGCAAGAGTCTGCTTTCACGTAATTATGGGTTTTGCTAAGTGTTTGTATTAAATTTATGTAAGGTTTGTTTAATGAATGGTTTGCACTACAGTTTTGTATATTCGTTGAGTATTTTGCTTCTGATTGTGTTTATTTAAAAATTGATGGTTAAGGGTCAGCTAGTGTCGTTCAAAAGGGGATGGATATTTTACTTCACATTCTTTTGGGTTCGAAGTAAGTTATCCGGAAAGGGGGTATGACATGTTTTCTTACTCTTCCAAATTGAAAAAGGATCCCAACATCCTAATTATTTCCATGAGATTAGTGAGAAAGTCTTGAAAGTTGTGTCCGTGAAGAATTCGTGCTAAAAAACCAATTCTTGGAGAAACAAAGGAAGACCTGTCAACAAGGGTGAGTTTGATCTTCTGTGTACATCTTACCTAATGTTTTGTGAATTATAGCATGTTTAAGTTTAAATAGTATTTTTTATGTTTTGGATATGTATTTCATTGTTAATTCCAAAAGCATAATTGAATGCACAAGGCGATCAATTAGTTTTGATGGAATTCGATCCCTTCATTGTAATACACAGATAAGGTTGGGTGCCTTATCTCGGTAACACTAAGGAGACACACTTTGTAAATGTTACAAAAGTTATAAGGTGTTACAAAATGATTTGATCCTAATTATTCAGAACATGGTTTGTATAAGATTAAATTGGTAAATGATTGATGTTTCTTTTCAACTTCATGGGTCAAGAGATTAATATTTTCTTTATAGGATGACCATAGGTAGCTCAACCTTAATTTTGAGTGAGTTATGAACTCTTGTATTTAAAAGCAGTTCTTTAATATATATGGATGAAAGTGGTCAAATTCGCCAACTCAACAAATCTACCATTTTAGGGATCTATCCGGATAAAGAGCCGACAACATAACTACATATGATGAAATTCACTCTTTTCTGTCTTTAGCTTAAGTAGATGAATTGCACCCTTAGGGATTAATTCGGATCTTGAACAATGAAGCCTCACCCTCTTACTAGCCTAGGAGGGATTAGTTTACAATTGGACTATAAGTTTGTTTGTTCATTAGGACTAGTTGTACTTGGGGAGTTAGATGTAATAGTAGGGTAAAACGGTAATTTGATCAAACTGTTATTACGATCAATTCGTGAAGGATCGACTTACTGTTGATTGATTATGTCCATGGACACAAAAATATATCTACAATGCAAAAAGGGGCAAACTGTAGGTCTTTAGTGGAGTGACTGACATTTAATGAATGTTGATTAATTTAATTAAAAAATTTAATTAATTAATCTTATATCGTTGAAGTTTCTAATTTGTAGGTCCATAAGATCTCCTTACTAGCTCATGCAGGGTAAAAATAAGAATCAATTCATTTTAGATTAATATAAATTATTTAAATTAAATAAGAGAATTGATTGTGTAAGATAGAAATAATATAATGTATACAGATACATTATAATATATAGTTATTTTTAAATATGATTTATAATAAATACTATGTATGAAAGAGATAATGTAACCTCCCAAATTTGAGGTAATTATATTTAATTATCTTGAATTAAGTAAACAATAAGTTACATGTATTAAATTGAAATGTCAGGGAAAATATGATTTGGTGGAATTTGGTTAAGTAGTAATATATATATATATACATGCTGTCAATAAATTTTTTTAATCTACCACTTTATACATACACATGAATATACATATTTAATTGGAAAAAGTGTGGAAAATTAATGAGAAATTATATAGAGATATTTTTAAAAATAGCAAAATATTGAAACTATTTACAAAATATAGCAATATTATTATTGAAAATTTTACTATATTTTATAAATAATTTTATTTATTATTACTAACCACTTCTCTTATATATTTATATATATATAATTAATGGCAAAATGATTGTATTTAGTAAAGTAAGAGTATATTGTTTTTATTGATGGATGCGATGGTTATTTTAAAGTATATACATATATGGTGGAAAAAGAGAAGTGATTAGGATTTTGAGGTATTTAAGGCATGGTATTCGTCCATCAACTAAAAAAAAGAAAAGAAAATTCAATTTCCCCTCCTAACATCTCTCCTTCGGCCACATCGACAACTGCATGCCACCTCACTCCGCCGCCCCCATCACTCATTGGTGGGGTTTTAAGTACAAATTTTGGTTTTGAATAAAGATTTATTTTGAGATCAAATTTGAATTTTTTTCTTGGTTATTTGAAGGTTTAATTCCATGAATTTTTTGAGGTTATTTGTGGTTTTTTCCAACAAGATGGAAATTTGGAATTTTGATCTTAATTCGGTAAGTTAAACTAGAGAATTAAAAATTGGATTGAAATTGCTGAATTTGTTATGTTTAGGTTGAATTTGGATATATGGAAATAAGTTTAAGGTAAGGGGTTTACTATCAGATCCTCGACATGATATAAGGTTGAGTTGAATTGAACCGTATTGAACTGCATTGACAAAAATATATATTAAAGTTGGACTGAATTGGATTAAATTACATGGACAATATGAATGATTAAATTGTGATTTATTAGGTAAAATCATAAAGCATGATGATTATCTAAATTGAATGAGGTTATTGATTAAATTTTCATTATATGTTTATAACTGAACTTGACTGAGATTGACTAAACTAGAATGCTTTTGGACTAGTGGTAATTGTTAGCTTTGACTATTAAACTAGTATACTCTGTACATATGATGTCCTAAACAGGATCACAACTTATAGACGATTGATTGCATTGACTAATAAGTGTACTCTCAAGTTCACTTCTGTATTGACGTGTGCTCTTATGGGACCACAAGATTGATATGACTCGGGGTGTATGCTTAATAGGAGGTTAACAATTTAGATAGTGGGTCTAGTAATGAATCTCATAGGTATTTTATATACTCACTCTTTCCATGTTTAATTTTCACAAAAGTAAAAGAAAGCTAGCTAGTCTTTCCATGTTTAATTTTTACAAAGGTAAAGGAAAGCTACTATTTATGTTTTGATGTTTTAGAACGTTATGTATACTCATAGGAAGTTTTAATTTAAACTCATGATTTCTTTCATGTTTTAACTAGGCACCAAATAAATAGTTTCTTAAGTGATTTTCTTATAAATTTATTTATTTAAACATTTGATTTTTTTCATAAAATTGCTTTTTATTTATTTCTTTAATAAAAATGAGTTAAACTTTGTATGATTTTATGTCAAAAATATTATTTTTATTCAAGTAATGACCTCAACATAATTTTAAAAGTTGTGTCGTTACAGATAATATTTGGATAAGACTAAAATATGATTTATATTAATGAGATTCATATAAAATTATAGGTTTAAAATTAATGTGGATGAGATTCTATTGGATCGGTATGGCAACCCTAGAGGAGGGTGAATAGAGTTTAATTAAACTTTTTAACAAATAAACCTAAATTAAATTAATTAGATAATTTTTTAAATAAAAAAAAAAAGAATCTTTCTAAAATATGTTAAATGACAAGATTGATAAAAAGATATGAATGAGAATATACAATCAAACTCAACCAACAAGAATATATAACTAAAATTAAATGCAAAAATAATTAGAAAAGAGTTAGAGAAGAAGACACCGTAATTTTATAATGGTTCGGTTAAACTCAACCTACATCCACTTTTCCAAGCGCCTCTTGGGATTTTGATTGAAAATTTTATTTTGACTCTTTCCACGGATTAGAGTCGAACCGCTACTTGCTCATTTTTTGGGTTCAAGAGCAAACCCGATCCTTTCCACGAGTTAGGATCCAACCGTTACAATATGTTGAAGTTTTAAATCACACAAAAGAAAACTCTCTAAAAGAGTGAGTATACAATTTGAAGCTCTCAATCATTAATCCTCACAATACAATAAGAATTCTCTCAAGGACAAGATGAAAAGAACAAAAATTGGAACCTTTAGAGAGAATAACAATGTTGACTTTTGCACTTTTTGAGGATTGTAAAGTTTAATAGTGTTGTTCAAAATTTGGGGAAAATGAAGTATTTAAAAAGAGGGGAAAGATAAATTTAAAATCACTTTGGGTCATTGGATGTAAGTAAAAGAAAAATGAATGGTTGAGATTTAAACTCAATTAGCGATTAGACACAATACAAATAATAATATAATAATATGTCTTTTCAAAATATTTTGTTTAAAACCCAATAAAGCAACTTCACCATTTTTTTTAAAAAAAAAAACTAGTCGTTAGACACAAAGATAAAAATAATATTAAAGTCATTTTCTTTTTAAATTCATTTTCTTTATAAAATATAAATAAAACAAAACCAAAAGCCACATTTGTTACTCCTCCATTGCACTAAGTGACTTTCTCTACTTGGTTCAAATTGAATACTTGGCCGCTACGTTACCATCTTGGGTATTTTTGGTTAAGCTTCTTTTAGCAATATTTTCTTCGTTTGAACTTTGATTTGGGTGATTTAAGAGGCGCCAGAATCATTGTTCCAAACTCTACGTTATCGACTATTCAAAATAATAAAATTGTCAATAAAAAAATCAGATTTGTTATCATCAAAACATTAATTAATTAATTTAAAATTAATTAATTTGAGATTAAGGGCCAAAAAGCCAACATATTCATATTAATTCTGTAAGTTATATGATGGTACTGAATCTGAATAAGAATCAAATATTAAATAATGTGAATTAGATTCATATTATAATTATAGGTTAAAATTTAATATGAATGAGATTCATATTAAAACTATAGATTAAGTATAATATGAATAATATTTATATTGAAACTATAATGTATGAGAGGAAATACATTTGAATCATATTCAAATGTGACAATAATTAAATTTATGGTATTTAATTAATTGATATTTAATAAAATTTAGTATTAAATTAGATTTTAGTGGAAACTCCCCTACAGTTAGCCATGGGTGCTCTATGATGTTGAAGAAAAAGTCATCTAACTTCCTCTCTAGAGAATCGAAATCTCTCTCCCTCTCTCAAATTAACTTACCTTACCTAAATCAAGGAGTCCCACACAACGAGAATTTTTTTTCGGAGAATACCAAGGTGATGGAAAAGTAGATATGCGCTATGCAGCGTAATTACGGATCAATTGCACTCCAATTGCTTCTAATCTTATTAGAAATTAACATGCATTACCCTTCATAAACTAAATTAGGATTTATAGAGATCATACTTTCATAGCTCTTGATTGCTTGTAATCTTCACATGTACTAAAGTCCTACTGATCCTCTAATGAACAATTGGTTTAAAATCCAACCTATAAATCTAATACTTTTCAGGTCAATAAGAGGGCAGAGCCTCTTATTCAAGACTTAGATTTAGTGCTGAGGGGAACAACCTGTCTACTAACCCTAAAATGAACAAGAGTGAATTTTGTATTGCACCCTATGTGTAAGACCCGAACTTTAGGTATCTTAAAATTTTTTCCAAAGAGCTTGAAAGGATTAGTTTTAAACAAATCTAAGACAAGAAAGTAGGCTTGAGAAAGTGTTTTGATAAGTTCGTTGTGATGGGTGAAAAGAAGGAAGGTCATGTTGTTGAAGTTTAGGAGTTTAAGAGGTTATGAAGTTTTATCAAAAGATTTATGAATTTTAAGTTATAACTTTTATAAGTCAGGTTATGTAGTATGAGCGAGAAATTAGGCTAAATGGTCTTGGAAGCTAGCTATGCGTTTTGGACAACTATGTGGCCATGTTTAAGGCAATCAGTTTAAGTATTAGGTGAAGTGTCTAAACCATGTTAACATGCATTTTGAGGTATAAAAGTAAGCAGGAGGTGTCTTAATAAGGTTTAAGGTGGCGTTAAGCAAGGATGAGGTGTCAACGTAAATTCATGCAATGGACTCTATAAATAGACCCGTTTCAATATTGAATTTCTACAATTCACTCGTGCATTTTGAGTGAAATTACTCTCAATAGTTTCTATTTTGAGACTATTTTCTAAGATGGGGCTGCTGGTTTAATTCAAGTAAGAGAGGGCTGAGTTTGAGTTAAAGAAAGCGAGGAAGGTCAGAATTTTTGTGATTCTAAACAGATAGAAATATTAATACATTTTACAACAACTTTTTATAAGAAAACATTTTCATTTGAGTTCAGGATTTTAAGTTATAAAGCTCTAAAGAAGAAGTAGAGTTTTGGCCAAGAATGAGGTTCTGGGTCGTAGAGGTTAGTGGTCGAGCCTAAGAAATTAGCATGGCATGTTGGACGTGTGTTTTAAGTTTAATAAGGTTAGCATGGCATTTTGAGCTGGCGATTGAACGCACAAATTGCATAAGACGTGTGGCTAATCCTACACGTGAGGGGATATGCGAGATGCCACGCACGCGGCCAAGTGAGTCGTGTGGCATGCCTGAGCTTGAGGTTAGCATGCGAGCAGCCCAACACGCGCAGCTGAGGCCCTGCTGCCCATCCATGCGTGCCAGCCGTGTCAAATGAGTATCTTGGGGCTGTTTTTGATGATTTGAGAAATTTTAAGTAAAGTTTTGATGTTGTTTAGAATAAAAGAGAATTAATTAGAATTATTTCCCATTATGTCAAGACAAGAAGAAATCGACGAAGTTTATCAACCAAGGGTTTGATCAACGACCAGTGAGTGAAAAATGAGTTTACTAAAGTTATTTCAACTTATGAGTTATAAAATGATTTCTAAATAACAATTCTAAATATGTTTACAAGCTATTATTTTAGTATGCTTTAAAATAATTGTAGAGTTATGTTAAGTCTTGTTTTTATTTATTAGCTCGTTCTTGAAAAGTGTTGAAGCATGTTATTTAGAAAATATTCCAAAGCATGAGTTTAGAAACGTTTTTATCAAAGCATGAAATTGTTGATAAGATTTGTAAGCATTGATTTATGAAAAGCATTAGTTTAGTGGAATGGTTTTCAAGAGAAAACCATGGTACTCTATATACTGAGTTCTCAATGGTCAATGTGCATAGTCAGGGGTATAGGGCTATGCTGACCACTTAGCTGGTACCACCAGGTTCAGGCATGAATAGTAGAATCAAAGGTGCTCTACTATCTTGATCGAGTTAATTATAAATAGTATGACCAAAGGTGCTCTACTATTTGATCGAGGTTTAGCTGGATAGTATGACCGAAGGTGCTCTGCTATCTTGTTTAAAATTTTCCTAGGTATAGAGTATACAAAGTTAAATGAGTATTTGATTGTTAGAAAGTGTTCAGTTTAAAGAGATTTCTTAAGATTCTACATTATATTTATATGATTTGATATGTTATCTTGTTCTGCTGAATCGATTTGCGAAATGATGTTTATGAAAAGGTATTGCAAGAGGTTTTGATAAAACCTCACTAAGTCTTTCAGACTTATTCTTTCAAAAATTTATCTTCCAGGACTTAGGAGTTGAGGTCAAGAGAAGAGGAAGTTTGGGCTTGCTAGGCGAGAAGCTGTCAGGGGCTTTAAGTGTTGTTATTGTATTTTTGTTAAGCGTTGTTTTTGTATATTGTTATATTAAACGTCTTGTTGATAATAAAAGTTTAAAGTTTGTTTAACTATTCTGCTTTAAGTTCAATCGCCTAAAGTACTTTTGTTAAGTGTTTAGCAATTAAACGAAGTTAAGGAAGTTAAGATGAGTGTCTTTGGCGTTTAACCGCGTTAAGGATACTCAAGTCGCACCGCGTCTCGTGAGACAGGCAAGCATGTTTGCGAGGCTGGGTGTGACACTATGTCCCCAAGTATCCACCTGGTCTTATCCCTGAAATGGAAGCTTGTTGGGTCAGTGCTTATGAGTTGTCTTTACCTATGCAAATCTAAAGATAATTCCGTGTAAACAGAAGTTCGTAGTTAGCTCAAGATTAAGATTAAGATTAAGTTACCTAGATCATCAATAGAAATGAATGGTCAATTTTAAACAGTAAACGACGTTATAACGTAAAAGTGACTATTTCATGGTCTATTCTTATGTAAACTCTTTACATAGGATTACATATGATACACCCCTATTTCATGTCTTTACATGAACTATTCAAGATCACATCATTTGTACTAACTACAAAGCATGTCGCATACTTAGTGTCCCCAGAATAAGGTGTCCAACCTTATTCATATACTATAGACCGTTTAGGCTATGTAAACTTAATCCATGTTTAAGTCTCTACATAAAGTTCAAGTCCATATAAGATAACCTCGAGACCTTAGTTTATTGGATTCATGATTATAGTATTCTTTAAGTCCTCAATAACCACTTTATTGAATATTATATTATTTTAAATTACAAACTACGAGTTTTAGGACATAAATTCCCACCTAAGGAAGGTCTATTGGTAGTGTCTCAATAATTGTGAAACACCCCAAAAATTAAGGTAATTTTATATTTAATTGTGATGGATCTTGTTTGAGTGTTATTAAAGTTGTGATTTAAGATTTAGGAAATTAATGGTGGATTTGTATGGGTTAAGAATAATTTTATTTGTGTTTAATTAAATGAATTTTGGAATGAAGATAATTATTTTGAGATAATATATTTATTGAAGGGTTTTGGTTAAACTTATATATTTAAAGTTACAGAATGTTGAGCAAATTATTTTATTGGGAATAATATAATTAGTAAGGATAATATTTTTGAGAAGATAAAAAGAGAGTTGATGAGATGAGTTATTTAATGAGGAGAGAGAATACAGTTTTTTTTTTTTTTGGTTTATTTTTTAAAGTGAAAAGAAATAGGAAAAGGAAAAGGAAAAATGATGTATTAATTAAAAAGGAAAATTGATAATAATTTTATTATGTATTAAATAGAGGGTCTCGTTCTACGTACAAGACCATACTATGATCTTCTTCCTCTTTGGACAAATCCTAGTTGCAGCCCACCATTTTCGATCACCAGTCTTTCTTCACTGTAAACCGCACAGCTCTACTTCCCATTTCATATTTGTTCGCAAAGCTCTCCGTGTCCATCAACTCCAAGTCGTGAGTGTTGTAAAAAATAATTTAATGATGACGATCAAGATCAATTGCTGCGTCGTGATGAATCACTGCCTTGGAAGAAAAATTCGGCAAGATCGTGGTGCTAATCTCACTGCCGGTTGCTCCCCAAGGTTAACACAACTCCCTATTTCTGACGTGCACTTATCGGAAATAGGAATAGAAACGATGAAGAATCTGTCCGGATGGACGGACGGTGTCGGCGGCGAGCGTGGTGACAGGGTCATACTATCACCATTAACACAATTTGTATTCCCCTAGTAGTACTTCACTATTTAAACACATTTGCTTATTCCAAATTTTCCAATGTGGGACAACAATATATGAGTAACTTTGAATTGTGCCAAAAGGCCCACAGGCTTTTCCAACAATCCCCCACAAAAGACTGCAACGGCAAAGTTACAAAAAAGTCGAGAGAAAGATAGTTTTGAGCAAGGATGGGACATTAAGCTTAGACATCAATATCCGAAGATTTGAATTGATGCGTAGTGAAGTAAGGCAACAACCTTGTTAAAGAAAGTGAAATTAGATCTTGAATTTTCTTTAACACTGGTTGAGACCCTTACAACACTCTCTATCCCTGGTTTCGGTCATCGTTTCTGCAATATGAATTTGTGCCTTTTTGGCCATGCACATAGAATGAACCTCGGGTCATCATGAAAGCTCTAGAAAGAGGTCCTTAAACTCTTTCATAGAAGGCGGCTCCACCTTCACAATCATGTTATATGCTCCATCAAGTTTGCTAAAGCAAACCACCCAATAAGGGCTATGGAGACTTCACCATTGTCCATAGAGTTATGGATCACATGAATGTTTTAGTAGTATCCATCTAATCTATAAATGATTGTCTGTACCAATGGGCTATGGACCATCAAGTCTGTCACACCAGAGCACCTAACAAGAGGTTATGAACCATCAAGTCTAAATAGACCACCCAAAATCAAGTGCTATGGATCTCCGAAGGGCTTTACTCCCATGTTTATTGAGGAATCTAGAACCATTTTTCTAGATAGTCCTTCAGCAAGTGTTTCACGGCTCCATATCTAAGACGTATGTGTCTTCTCTTTCCATTATAAACATTATTCTTGGCGATACTTATGGCTGCATGTGAATCACAATGTACAGACACAGGCACAGATGTCCCCCACAATGGTACATCTCCTAGTAGACTTTTAATCCACTCGGCCTCTTGTCCTGCCAGTTCTAATGTTATAAACTCAGATTCCATAGTGGATCTGGCTATGCAGGTCTGTTTAGCAGACTTCCAAGATATTGCTCCTCCCCCGAGAAAAAATATGTATCCACTAGTAGAGTTTACCTCATCGTTATCTGTAACCCAGTTTGCATCACAATATCCTTCAATACGGCAGGAAACTTATTAAAGTGCAAACTGTAGTTTATAGTTCCTTTAAGATATCTCAACAGATGACGTAAGGCATCCCAATGGTATCTATTAGGATTATGTGTATATCTACTCAATCTGCTGACAGCATATGCAATATCGGGTCTAGTGTGGTTCATCAAGTACATAACACTACCTATCATCTTTGCATATTCAGGTTGAGATACACTCTCTCCTTTGTTCTTTTTAAGATGTTTACTAGCATCGTAGGGAGTTTTCATCGGAGAGACGTCGAAGGAGTCAAATTTCTCTAGTAAATTCTAAGTGTAATGAGATTGTGATAAAGATAAACCATTTTCATTTTTCCTAATTTTAACTCCAAGAATTATGTCTGCTTCACCTAGGTCTTTCATTTCAAAGTGTGATGACAGGAACAACTTGGTGTCCTTTATTAAATCCAAGTTTGTTCCAAGATCAACATGTCATCGACATATAGACAAATTAGTATGCATTCAGCTCCAGACATCTTTGAATAAACGCACGTGTCCGAGGAATTTACCTTAAATCCATTGTTTGTCGAAGTGTCATTAAATTTTCATACCATTGCTTATGAGCCTGTTTAAGACCATAAAGAGATTTTTTAAGTTTGCATACTTTGTTTTCTTGGCTGGGAAATTTGAATCCTTCTGGTTGAGCCATATAGATTTCTTCTTCTAAATCACCATTTAGAAAGGCAGTTTTTACATCCATTTGGTGTATAATGGCAGCTAGTGCAATCAAGGCTCTAATAGTGGTTATTTTGGTTACCGGGGAATATGTGTCAAAATAATCGATACCTTGTTTTTGAGTATAGCCTATTACTACTAATCTTGTCTTGTACCTTTCTATTGACCCATCTGGTCTTTTTTTTCTTTTGAAGATCCACTTGCACTTAATTGGTTTACTTCCTCTAGGAATGTCTACTAATTCCCATGTTTGATTCATGGTTAGTGAATCCAATTCGCTTTTAATGGCCTCCTTCCACATACTGGATTCTATCGAGCTTAAGGCCTCTTGATAAGTTTTAGAATCTTCATCAATTAAAAACAAGCTAGTGAAATTGCAATCAATTTCACCGTGCCTTTCTACTATAAAGGTGCTTAGGAAGTCGGGTCCAAAATTTTTCTCAATTCTCTCTTTTACTTCTTTTAGGTTCTAAATCATACCTTACGCTAGAAGTATCTACCTCAGATGTATCACTAACAACCTTGGGGTTATTTAGATCATGCATATTTTTCGACTGACAAGAAACAGACAGAGATCTCTTTAAAGGTAGTACATGCTCAAAGAATCCTGCATCCCTAGATTTACTTATGCTTTTATAATTCAAACACATAAACCTATATGCAGCACTATTTTGAGCATAACCGATAAATATACAGTCAAAGGTTTTAGACCCTATAGTAGATTTCTTCAGTGCAAGAAATGGTACCTTAGCCAAGCAACCCCACACTTTCAGGTAGCTGAGATTTGGTTTGTATCCTTCCAGAGTTCGTAGAGGGTTTTGTCCAGTTTTCTGTTGGAAACCCTATTAAGAACAAAACAAGCAGACAACACGGCTTCCCCCCACATATTGTCAGATAGACCAGAGCTTAATAACATAGCATTCATCATTTCCTTAAGAGTTCTACTTTTACGTTCTGCTATGCCATTTTGTTGTGTGAGTAAGGGGCAGTAAATTCATGAATAATTCCATTTGATTCACAATATTCTTTTAGAGTTCTATCAGAATACTCACCACCTCTATCTAATCTTAATCTTTTTATCCTTTTGTCTAGTTGATTTTCAGACTCTGCCTTAAATTTCATAAACATGCTACTAACTTCATCTTTTGATTTTATCAAGTAAATCTTAGTATATCTAGAGAAGTCATCAACAAAGGATACATAATAATTCTTGCCTCCTCTACTAGGGGTGTTTCTAAAATCAGCTAGATCCGAGTGAATTAACTCTAATAATTCAGTACTTCTTGTCATAACAGGTTTGTAAGGTTTCTTAACGCACTTACTTTCTACACATACAGGACATTTACCAGTTTCATGCGATTCACATGCATTAATTAGCTTTAAATCCTTAAGCTTCCTAATTGATGCAAAGTTTGCATGTCCTAGTCTACCATGCCAGAAATCAATAGATTCAATTATGTAGGCAGAACAAGAAACATTTGCATTCATAAAGGCAGTATTTAGTACAAAAAGTCCATTAGACAGATACCCCTTACCTACAAACTCTCCATTTTTGGTGAGGACCACTTTGTCACCTTCCAGTATAATTTTAAGACCCGCCCGATTCAACAGACTCCCAGACACCAGATTCTTACGTAGGGAAGGGACATACAGAACATTACTTAGGGATAAAGTTTTTCCAGAGGTTAATTTTAAAATAACCTTCCCTTTCTCGATTACTTTTGCGGTGGCTGAGTTTCCCATGAACACTTATTCTTCATCAGCAGCGTCTTCGTAGTCATGGAAAAGATCTCTGTTGGTACAGAAGTGTCTTGATGCTCCATTATCCAGAATCCATTTAGTCTTGTTTTCAATTAGGTTTACTTCCACAACTGCAGCTATGACTTCATCATCTTGTTCAGCAAGGTTAGCTTGAGGTGCTGGTCTTTGGTTGTTTGATTTTCCTTTTCTTTGATTGCACTGGTAGGATTTGTGTCCTTCCTTTCCGCAGACATAGCAGATGAGTTTCTTTTTCTTGATTTTTCCTCCAAGGGCCTTGAACTGCATCTTTTCTGAGGTTCTCCCATCCTGCTTTTTATCCTGTTTTATCCTGTCTTTGTTTACAAAGGAAAACTCAACTAGATTAGCATTAACAGAATTTAAATTTTTGGAAGCTAACTTATCTTTTAATCGGTTGGCCTCTTCTGTACGCATATGGCTTATCAGATCTTGGAGTTTCAGATCTTTCTTCTTGTGCTTCATGTGATTTCGGAAGTCACTCCAGGAGGGAGGAAATTTTTCCAGTAAAACATTAGCTTGAAGTATCTCACACATTTTCATACCTTCAAATAGGACATTGGCTACAAGGTTTTTATACTCATGTATATGTTGCACAATCGGCCTATCATCTGTCATTTGAAACTGCAGCCATTTTCCCACAACGTACTTCTTCCTCCCAGCGTCGTCTCCACCATAGCGAGACTCCATAATGCACCAGATGTCCTTGGCAGATTTTTGGATTACAAATAAGTCAAACATGGGATCCGACATATGGTTCAACAGATGTCCACGAACTGTCTTGTTGTCCTTCTTGTATTTCTCGGAATCAATTGCAAATGCTTTCTTTACTTGGTCAGCAGTGACAACAAGGGATCCCATGGATGATTTTGGGTCAGAAAGTGCTAGAGGATCGGTTGGCAGTTCGACGGTGAGAACATAATTGACTTCAAGTTGTTCGAAAAAGATCAATAACTTTTGGGACCAACGGCAGTAGTTTGTTCCGTCAAGTAACTCCAGTTTAGACAAGTCGGATAGAACTTTGTTTTTGATCGACATCGTAAAATTTTGCTTTCAATTGTTGTAAAAAATAATTTGATGATGACGATCAAGATCAATTGCTGCGTCGTGATGAATCACTGCCTTGAAAGCAAAATTCGGCCAGACCATGGTGCTAATCTCACTACCGGTTGCTCCCCAAGGTTAACACGGCTTCCTATTTCTGACGTGCACTCGTCGAAAATAGGAATAGAAATGATGAAGAATTGCTCAGAACTATGTATATCGGTAAAGAGGACGATTTAGAGAAAAAGGTCGAGATGATTTGATTTTGATAATGAAAATGAAATGGAGGTGGGCTCTATTTATAATGGAGTCCTTCTCAACTGAAATAAAAAAATTCGTCATAGGAAGGGCGCGGAGGGAAGTACCGACGCGGCATGAAGTGCGGAAGACCGACTATTCGGGACGACTGGGAGAAGTGGCCCGAATTGCGACGCGTGGCAAAAACCTTTATGACTGCGTCACTCATTGACACATGTCGGGTACTTAGGGGAACCAAAAAAACTATTCGGATGGGTATAAAAAAATACATCCCTATTCGCGCAAGCGCAGTTGCCCAAGCCCAAGCTAGCCCGCCCGTCCGAACGGCGGCAGCGGCTCGTGTGGTGACAAGGTCATACTATCACCATCAACACAATTTGTATTCCCTTAGTAGTACTTAACTATTTAAACACATTTGCTTCTTCCAAAATTTTGAATGTGGGACAACAATATATGAGTAACTTTGAATTGGGCCAAAAGACCCACAGGCTTTTCCAACAGTGAGTTGTTGTGAGGTTTCGTACGCGTAGATCTATATCGTCTCCTACTGAGTCGAACTGTCTAACGCCATTCCCACATCGTGCGTATGGAGTAAATCCCTCTGTTGAAGCCTCCGTCCAACCGTGCTTCACGTAGTCGAACCATTTTTTGCTTTCAGTTTCATCAAACTGAGCGGCGTTTTCATCTTCTCCGAGTCGTGCACGGGTCCAATCCAAAAACTCAAGTCGTCTGAGCCTTCTTCCCTAGCCAAGCCGGCTCTGCCTTCTTTTTAGGCGAGCCACCATCAGTTTTAGCCCCCTTCTTGCAATTAATTTGAGCTGTCTTTGGGTGAATTATGATAAGTTTCTTTTGTTGAATTTGGCATGCCCAAATAATTATCATTGAGCTTAATTAAATTACATTTGGATTTAGTTGGATTATTTTACTTGAAGGTTTGGGCTAAATTTTAATTGGAAGATTGGGACTGTGGAATTTTCCCATTTAAGGTTGTCTTGGTTTCAACCTTAGCCTTCGAGTAAGTTTGGATGCTTAAGCAAATATTTGGATGATTAGTTGACAGAATTAATAATTTTAATTTTTGTTTATGTTTAGACTGAGTTAATTATGAATTGACTGCTAAAAAAAGAATATTTTTGTAAGCTAATCTTGAGGTAATAGATTCTACTATTGGACCCTTGGCATTAGATTAAAGAGCTTGCATGTATGTTTTCCCTTATTATACATTAACGTAGCTATGATGCATGATGTGACTGTTAGGAATGATTGATATTGATGACTACATAGACAACCATTATGTATGACTGAGATACATATACATATGACTGAGATATCTGATGACCGTGATATGTTATGAATTAGATATACTAAGATTGAGTTACGTTATGATTGAGATATGATATTTATGATATGCTACATGTATAGGCTATGGTGTTCTGTTAGCTTTGTTTGTTAGAGTAGTACCATATGGGTGTCCCTCTGGACCACTACCTATTTATGCGTGTGTGGCTAACTTTTATGAGTGATTTGACAGGGTCACCGACACCTTGACTCTCCTTAGGGTGTTTCCTTCTGGTTCACCGGGAGCTCAAATGTGTCCCTACATGATCACTGGATAGCGTGCATTCGGGAGCACGATATGTAGACCCTAGTTCTTGAACTTCCTAAAAATGTTACGCGTTAAGTGTTGTAATAAAATTTAATTATTTGTTGCTGTTGTTAGATGGTCAAGAGAAGAGATTGTGGTTAACTGAAGAAGTTGTTAGTCGGTGGCAAAAAGGGGAAGACCTAGGCATTTTGGTATTGGCTTAGGCGAGACAGAGGATCAAGAACCTCTAAGAAAGTCATTTTGTGCGTTTAAACAAGGTAGGCGGTAAGTGTATAGAAGTAACTAGGCGAGGAAGATTGTTGGAGGTGTCTTGGCATTTTGGCTAGCGTTTGAAGAAGGTATAAGGTGAAGGGATAAAAGCCCAATGGCAGCGAAAGATTTTACAAAACCATTCCTCAAATTAATTTGGGAATCCCAAAATATCAGTACATTGGCAAAATTTAGAATCAAAATTCTAAATAAAAAACTAAGCATGCTTTTAATTTAAAAATTATAGAGAACTTACTTTTGATGACGTCTCTGAATCTAAAAACCACTGAATTAGGGACACCACTCGTCGGAGACCTTCCTATCCTCTTGAATGAGATTGGTTTCTGAAAACCAATTGGGATGGGATTTTAAAGAATTCTTAGCAGTGTTGGGTTTTTGAAAGCCACGAAACTCAATACTTTGAATTTAAAGCTGAAACTTTGAGGTAAGATAGCTGACACATTTTTAAGCACGTTTTAAGAAGGAAGTTTTGTAATTTGAGTCCTGAATATATAGATATCAAAATTCTAAATAAAAAACTAAGCATGCTTTTAATTTAAAAATTACAGATAACTTACTTTTGATGACGTCTCTGAATCTACAAACCACCGAATTGGGGACACCACCCGTCCGCGACCTTCCTATCCTTTGGGATGAGATTGGTTTGTGGAAATCAGTTGGGAACGAATTTTGAAGAATTCTGAGCAGTGTTGTGTTTCTGGAAGCCACAGAACTCAATACTTTGAATTTAAAACTGAAACTTTGAGGTAAGATAGCTAACTCATTTTAAAGCATGTTTCAAGAAGGAAGTTTTGTAATTTGACTCATGGATATATAGATATGAATTAAAGTTGATAGTAATTTTCTGGAAATTTTAGTGTTCTGGGTTGTTTTTTAGGTTGGCCGAGCATCAGAGTGCAAAGGGTTGTTCATCGTACAAGATAAAAAAAGAGGTTATTTTTGGACAATTGGAGTGTCATGTGAGATGGCCAAAATGCATAGTTGGACGATAAGGGACACGCGTTATGTTATGCGATAGGTTATGCGCGTGGGGTGTGCATGCACGCGAGTGTTGTGTGGTCAGGCGATGAGCGTTGTGAGACACCCCATAACGCAATGAGGCTAGATGTGCACGACAAGCACGGGGTCAGACACCCTAATAGTTTATGCGCGTGCGTGCAGCCTACCGCCCATGCCTTGCGGCCAACAGCGTCATGACAGCCAATTTTGACTGTTTTAATGTTTTTGGAATTTTTGGAAATTTTTGAGTAATTTTTTATTCTGGAAGGTTGATATAGGTTTAAAACCTCAATTTTCAGGACAAGAGAGTATTGGAAAAATTTATAGACTGGAAGGCTAATCACGTAGTGATCTTTACATGTTTTGAAAATGATTTATAAATTATTGAAATTCATTGTTAATATATATGCTTCCAAATGTAAATGTTTAAATGAATAAGCTTGCGAAAGTTATCTAATTTCAAGACACAAGTTTAGAAATGCTTTTAGTATGCCAAAGGTATTAAAAGGTAAAAATTTGTTCATGAAAGCATGTTTTGCAAGCAAAGTTATTTGAATATGAAAGTTTAAGTATGATTTGTAAACCAATGATATGAGATTTATGAAGTATGAGTTTTGAAATGTTTAAGTCTATACTAAACTTGATATGAGATACATATAGCAACCCTACGGGCATATTATAGTTTATGTGCACAAAGGTCCTATGATGAGGGTATTCAATTGATACCTAGCTTTTCTACCATTTGTGACTAGATTTGAGATAAGGGCCTCTTCAGACGTCTAGCTTTTCCATCTTCTAGCTATCCACATGATAGGGCACTACCGATGCCTAGGTCATTCGTCCTGGAAGTATCGTGTCATGAGATTGAGCTTCCATGCCTAGTTTCTCCATCTCGATTGTATATAAACATTTATGGTATAGCAAGACAGTGAAAGAGATTTAAAGTTTTATGTTTCAAAAAGATGTTTTATATGAGCTTGCTTTCTTTAAAGTTTATATGTTGTTTTATACGAGCATATGTTTAAAGCATGTTTTATGAAAGTTAGTCACTCACTAGGCTATTCAGCTCATGCTTTCCATTTGTTTTCCAAACTTTTTACGTAGAGATCGTGAAACTGGTACCTAACTCAATCGCCGATTTACTAGTGGCATAATTTTGAGTCCCTTTGAGTATGTGTTATTTTGAATTAGTCTTTTGGGTTGTATATAAGTTTGGAGTTTTGATTTTGGGTCTACCGAGCCTGTTAAGGTAAACTCTAATGTTAGTTATTTGTATTTATGTCTATATCAGACTCGTGATGTTTAGTATTATGTAATAAAGGAGTTCACCTTAGTGATGTTATGTAGTTTGGTGGTTGTTGTCGTTTATGTTTTCGCTGTGTTATCCACTTTAAGTAGAGGTAAGTTCGGGGTTGATAGTTGTCGCTGAGGTTAGATGTGACATCTATTGGCCGGTTGCACCTTCTCTTGGGTTAAGAATAGATGGCTTGGGAGGGGGTATGACATATTTTCTCTCAATTTTCTAAAGACTTTCATGTGGATTTGGTTGTCGAACAACTCTTCATCATTTGATATGTGGATGAGAGGGTAAGGTAACTTATTCTAGCTTAGGCGTGTAGAAATCTTCTTTTATCCTTTAAATTTATGAGAGCTTAAACTTGTTTTATGTAATCTTTGGTTCAATTCTTTTCTTTAATTATTTTTTCTTATATGTTTGATGCAAGAGAATGTAGGACTTTCACTTTGCACTTAATCTTTGACTCATAACAATTAGATAAGATTTGGTTAGAAGTAATAGGTTAGGTTAGCTTCTAAATCTACTTTGATGCACATTCATTCTAATTAACCTAGAATTGAATATGTTGAATGTCAATTAGACGCATGGAAATTAGGCCTTCCACCTAAGGATCTCTAGAACTTAATGTTATTAGGAAATTCAATATTGAATGCTTAATCAATATTGGATTAGAACAGTAAAAACTTTGGAACAATTTAGTTATCTCAGTAATTAAATTGGTTAGGTGAAAGTTGCATATAGATAAGTGATGATAGCTCAATGGATAAATTCTTTGGAGAAGGGAGAGATATATTTAACCCAAGCTAGGCATTTTACTTTTTTATCTTCTGCAATTTACTTCCTTGCATTCATTTTCAATTCCAACCCCCCCCCCCCCAATTATCACTTTAACTAAATAACTAACCTTGAGAAATTAATCTTTCATGCAAATTGACTCGGTCTTGCATTTGTATTAAAACACGTGCAAAGAGTAGAGATGACCCTTAGACGAGAAGGTCACTATAAATAGGGCTAAAAAATCAAAGGAAGAGAGAGTCTTTTGTTCAAAGAGTTAGATTTTTTGATGAAAGGGAGAAGAGGAAGTTCGGAGTACGGAATGGCAGGATGAGAGAACTGCTAGGGAGAGGAGTGCATAAGCAAAGAAGGAAGGGATTAAGGCTAAGTATATATGTGTGAGTAATGAAAATAGATTTGATGTGAATTCTAAGTTGTCATTTATTATTAATTCTTTATTGTGCTTGTTTATGAAATATGAATAAATGTTGTGAATGATTCGTCCTAAACTCAAACGAAAGCCCCTATAGAAAATGTTGTTTTTTAGTATTTCTTATAGGTAGAATATTTATGAATCTCTCATCAATTGAAAAAAGATTTTATGGATGACTTCCATAAGTAGTTAATGTCGTGTTTTTAAACTTGATGCGTGCAAAAGGTATTTCTATTGATGATTATCTGAAAGTATTCATTCGTAAATGCTTATTATATGATATTGTTACTACTGTGGTATTATGAAATGGGAAGCTAACCTTTTTTGTTACTGTGTGTGATGATGGCATGTCAAGAAGAGATGAGACCTATCACATGACGATGAAGTCCGCATGTTAAGAATTACTACTTACGTTATTTTGGATCTCTTGTGTTTTCCCCAAAAAGTTTTCTCGAAGTCCTCACTCACTAAGTCTGTTTGAATTATATTTTAAGTGTTTTTCCCTCCCCAGGTTGTTAGGCATTGAGGTCATGCAAAGGTTAGTTCTAAGGCTATATGGAGCTAAGGAGGGAAGACGGAGCGTTTCTATAGTTTTACATGGCGCATTAGCTATACACCTGAGGAGCCGGTTGGTAAGGCATCACACTCCTTATCACGTATGGCTCATCTTAGAAGGGAAGCAACTGCAATGCCTAGGTGGACAAGGCCAAACTCGGAAAGCCAGAGAGCCAAAGAGCTTAGTTAAGACAGGTAACCCTAAACGCGGTCCGTTAAGAGAGGTCTTTACACCGAGCAGTGTTTAGTGGAGTAAAGATAAAAGGGTTATTGAGAACTGCTCTCAAGTTGGGATGTTGACAACTCGAGGAGAAGGGGTTGAAGAAAGAGGTCTCGAACTCTTGAAGACCTTAACATGAAAAGTTGCACCTCAGGGGCAAAGAGAGAACAAGGTGTATTTGAAGGAATAAAAGCCCTATGGCAGCGAAAGAATTTAAAGAACCGCTTCTCAAATTAATTTGGGAATCTTAAAAAACCAGTACATTGGCAAAATTTTAGAATCAAAATTCTAAATAAACACTAAGCATGCTTTTAAATTAAAAGATACAAAGAACTTACTTTAGATGACGTCTCTGAATCTACAAATCATTGAATTGGGGACACCATCCGTCAGAGACCTTCCTATCCTCTGGGATGAGATTGGTTTGTGGGAACCAATTGGGATGGGAAAAAAAAGTTTAGAGAAACTTTTTTCTTTTTGCAAAGAGAAATTGACTTTTTTCTTAATCAATTTGGGTTAATAACACTTTATTAATAACGGTCAATGGATTATATTTACAATCCACGAGTTTTAGGACATAAATCTCAACAGTATTACTACAAGATAAGGCAAACAAGCTAGATGACAAGTCAGAAAATTTGTGACCTAGAGTTTATGTTAAGTCTTATTGTAAGGGAAATTCTAAGTTTTGTTTGTACCTTATTTGTAAAAGTGTTAAGTTAATAAAGAAAGAGAAGTTGTATCCATTATGTTGCCTTACCTTGTCTATGTCGCATAAGTAGTTGAAGAAAGGATTTGTTAAGCTAAGTATTAATAGGTAGGCAATAAACCTAAGCTAATAAGAGTTAAAGTTGTACGCAGCTGAGTTGTGTTAAGAAATCTTGGTGTTAAGTCTTGCCTTTAAGTAATTGTAAAGAATTTGTTTTGCTTACTAAGCATTCAACCATATCATGCGATGTGATATGTGTTGAGGGCTTAGGCGACACGCCTCCACTGGGTTGCAATAAACGACTCTAGGGTTACTATTTCATTGACTCAGCTCATTGGGTTAGGCCTTCACTAACTTGGATATTGCACTCACCTTCCTTCTGAGTCTGGTCATCCGCACTAAGGAGCGATTCACTTATCAACTAGCTCTTCAGGGGTAATAGAAACTTCCATAGCTAAAGCACAATGTAAGACTATAGAAATACTTGGTCTTCCCTCCTTAACTTGGCTACACAACCTAAGAACTAACCTTTGCATGACCTCAACGCCTAACAACCTAGAAAGAAGAAACACTTAAAACATAAGTCAAATAGAGTTAGTGAGCGACGGATTTTAAGAAAATCTTTTGGGAAATCACAAAGAATCCACAAAAAAATAAACATCAAGCCATAATAGAAATAGGTTCTTCACATCAAACAGTTAACACACAACACATAACCACAACAGTTCAACAACCACACAGCGAGTGCTACAATGCCATACGCTAAAAATATCTCACCACAAGTCCATCCTGAGACATGAGAATCTCTTCTTGCTTAGACCTGAGATTCGCTCTCACTAGTGTCACACGAGTTACCTAAGATATGCAACAATGTCTCGCTACATTTACCTTCATAGACCTAAGAGTTACACTCCACCAGCGTCTCAACATCATAGTTCTCTGACCTTCCTCAGCAAGCAATGCAATGTCATACATTGGAATCATTTCACATCAACTCAGCTCCAAGACTTGGGATTCTTCCCCCCGCCAAGATTTGAGAGTTACACTCAACCAATATCATCGAGTTTCCTAGGACTTTCACCAGCCTCTAGCCTCCCAATCTCATCACAACTCGCCCGATCTGGAAATTCTCCACTCGCTTGGACCTGAGATTAGTTCTCTCCAGTGTCACGCGAGTTTCCTGAGATTTCGTCCAGTATCGTGCGATATATCAATCCTCATTACAAATACAACCACACAAACACATTAAGGAAGCACAGTATCACTACTTACTCATAATACAGATCAATCACATATTAATAAAGCATTTAATAACATCATCACAAAGAAATAATACTTCAACATATAACGTTAGATCATCCTTTTCAAAACGAGGATCATAGCAATGGTTTTAGAAATCATACAAGAAACTGAATAACCATTTACTACCATTTATAAATTAGATTTTACCATGTTTCAAAGAATACTTATGTTCATAGAAACATTTAGCCTTTCACTTATTTTTATAAAACATTTATGAAATGGTTCTTGCCAGTTACAAATATAAAACTATAAACCACTTGGACATTTACGGATAGGTAATAAACCATATTATTACTTTCAAACAACTCATAAAACAATAGTGCAGTACATGCAACCAGCATGTAAATCATTTTTCCTCGACTTTTTTTTTCTTGGGTCCCAATTTCTTCTTCACGTCTGACAGCTAGAGGAACCGTTCGTTCAACATTCAGAACTTTCTCCTCTTACTCTCCTCTTACTCTTATCAAAAAAATAACACTTTTCTTTAGGAAAAACTGTTGGGATTGACGCCCTAAATTTTGTGGTCTTGTAGTTTGTAATTGTATATATTATACAAATATTTTATTTATCTAATAAAATAAAGTGTGTTATTTTATTTGACATTTAGTTGCATTAACCCACAAAACCAATAAACTAACATCCAATGTTATCTTATATAACCTAAACATGTATGTGGAGACATACAAGTGGATCATGTTTAAATGATAACCTAAATGGTCTGTAGTAGATGGATAAGGCTGGATACCTTATCCTGGTGACACTACGAATACGGTCTACTTTGTAGTTGTTACAATTGTTCTAAAGTGCTACAAATAATTTGATCCTAATTATTCATGTCGAGACATTAGAGTAGGGGTATTCTATACAAATTGTTTGTATAAGATCGGACCATGAAATGAATAGTCTCTCTTATTAACACCGTTACTAGTTGAGACTACATTTCATTAAGATGACCATAGGTGACTTGACCTGAATCCTGAGTGAGTTGTGAACTCCTGCCTATGAAGGCAGTCCTTTAATTTGCATGGGTGAGAGTGGCCTATATCGCCGACTCAATAAGCCTACCATTTTGGGAATTCGTTTGATTAGGGAGCTAGGAACACAACTACACAAGAAGAAATTCACTCCTTCTCTATAGATAGAGTAAGTAGAGAAATTGCTCTCTTAAGGGCTGATTCCAAGGCTTGAATAATGTGGCGCCACACCCTCTCTTGGCTCGAGAGGAGTTTAGTTATAGTGGGACTATAACTATTGTTCATTAGAGGGATTGATGGTACTTAAGGAGTTAGATTACCTACAGGGGCAAAACGATAATTTTTGGCCTAGCTGTACTAATGAGCAATTTGTGAAGGGTCATTGCCCTGTTGATTGGTTATATCTAATGGACACAAAAATATATCTACAAGAAGAAGAGTGCAACTATTGGTCTTTAGTGGAATGACTGATAGTTAATGAATAGTGATTAATTCAATTAAAGAGTTTAATTAATTAATCTCACATCATTAGAGCTTTAATTTGTAGGTCCACAAGGTCCCCTTGTTAGCTCAATAAAGATAAATGAGAATCAAATTTATTTTGGTTTAATTTGATTCGTTCAAATTGATTAAAGGGAATAAATTGTATATGGTACAATTAATATAATGTATTTGATACATTATAATATAAAGTTTTGTTGAGAGAAGTTAATATTTGAATATGATTCAAATAATAATAATATGAATAAGATTCATAAATAAACTATAGATTAAAAATTTGAATTTATATTATATTTATATTAATATTAATTTAAATAAAAGAATAACACCCAGAGGAGTTATTCTACGTAATGGGAGAGGGGGAAGTTATTTGATAACTTCCTCCCTCCATCTCCCTTCATCTCTTTTGGTTAAGATATAGAAGAGATGCATGCAATCTTTTCAGTATAGATTTTTGACGATCTATTGCTTCCAAGAAGAAAAAATCTCTCTGCAAATGTTTTTCCCTTTAAACAAATCAAAAACATAGAAGCCCCACAAACTCTCTGTTGTTTTTTTATCTTGAGGATAACAAGGAAGACTTCGTGGTGTTCTCCTTGTGGTGTTCTTTGGGAGGTTTGAGAATTCTTAGGAGGTTCTACAAAGGTTAGTTTTCTTTTCTTCTTTTCCTCCATAGAAGCATGTTTAGGTGTTTCTCTGTGTTTCAAGTTGAATTTCTTTTGCATGGCGTTCACATGCTTCCGCTATGGGAATTCTATTCCTTTAAAAACTTCCCCTTTTCTTTTGGTTTTTCAGCCCTATTTATAGAGACCTTTCACATCCATGGTCACTTTTGTGCTTTACACTTGTCATCTTAGCACGCACCGAGTTAAGCTACCAATCCAAACTTGACACGTTGTTTGTTCGTCAGCAATGATTTGACTTTTTTCTTGAGATGCACACCTTGTCTCATTAGGAAGCCAAACTCTTAATTGGACGACTATCCTTGTTCTCTTCTTAAAGAAGCTGTCGTCGTTTCTTTTCCCACAGGGAGTTGTCATGTAGCTTGACAAGACGTTTCCTTCCTCGCTTCAATCTCTAGAGTATTGATACTTCTCATAGTATCCTGCCAATGCCTCAATTAGCACATTGCCTTTCTCGCCATCTATTTCTATCGTGTTACTCATCTTCATGCGATAGAGTCCTTTGGCTATCGATTTTCTCTTCATGTCACCTACTTTCCTTTGCATCCTTCCCTGTGGGATGTCTCAACACTTACTCAAACAGCTTTCCAACAAGGCTTTCCCAAACATGACGTCTTTTCCGGATTAGGGACTTACAGAGTTTTTTGTACGTATGACCACTTTGCAAGTTCCTTTATGATTGATGACCCACCTCTTACATAAGTATGAAATCTAATATTTTGATGACATTAGATCCTACAATCATATTTTTACAATCTATAGTATTAGGGATGAAATCTCAATCACGATGAACGTAGATTTTATCACAGTTTGTTACGATCACGATTTTTTAGGATTTTAAAGTGAGATATTCATATAACTTATCACGTTGGGGATGGTCATATGTAGCCCTAACATGATACAAGCCCTAGCGTGAGCTCATTTTTATTGTTATAGTTTTATCATAAATGTAGGTGCTAAAAAGGCTTATAAATAATTGACTACACACCCACAGATGTCATACAGATAGCTTAGACAATATCTATGACAATAAATCACCAACAAGAAAAAGTAAAGAAAGGAAACACAAAATTTGGTAAACCAAACCAGTGAATACCACCTACGTCTAAAGGTAATGTACCTAGGACGAAAGATAACCCATTAATATCAAAAGTTAAGAAAATTAGAATACAATACTTATCTATGTTAACCACTACAGTTACTCTTATAGAGCTTAACTAAATTAGTACGTAAACTCTTCCTCGATGTGAAACTTCCTCTCAAGGAACTTAGGTTTCCACTAAGTATAACAATATTGATATCTTCACCTCGCCTCCAAAGATACCTTTTCTTGTCACTCAACAAAATCCCTTTGCTGAAAGATCTTAGGCTCCCTCTAAGATAGAGAATCTCATCCTCTTAAGACCAAGAATCCCTTATTGATGCCAAATATTTAGGCTCCTCTTAAACCGGTAACTCTTCAATATGTTACGAACAACGATATGAAGAACTTTGCAGCTGAACAAGGTGAGCAAAGAGAAAATGTTATGAAGAACATAGCCGCCCTATGAAAAACTCTTGCTTAAAAACAAACTTGCAGCTTGCATAAAGATATGCAATGTAGTTTGAACAATAATTGCGTTCAACTTCTTCAACAAACATATTCCGCAACCCTAAAAGTGTTTCATAATGTACTTTAAATAATCTAATCCATCAAAGAAAATAATATTCAAAAGGAAAATATCACCACAAACAGCTGAAAAATATATTGGAAAATTAAGCAGTCACATATTTCCATAAATGAAAAATATTTGTAAGAAGATCTTCTGATGTTAAAACATGATGTTAATATTTTTCATATGACAACGTACAGAACAAACTATCGCCTTTTAAAAATATAAAGTTGATGGATATAAGTCATGCACCGCGAAATTAAGGATCAAGATTTTACCCTAATTGCTTCTAGTTAACATGCATAACCCTAAACTACAAGAAAAATGGCTACGACGACAGTTATTTTCTGTCACGAAAAAATCCGTGACAGTTATTTACAGTAATAGTATCGCGTGTCGTGGAAAGTCCTTCTATGACAGTTCCAAAAAAATATCACAATATGTGTTTTCATGACAAAATATAAATGTCATTAATTTGTATTTTATGACAACAAATAACTGTCAAATAACTTTTTTGTGACAACAAATAACTGTCACCATTTACATATTGACGACAGTTACAAAAATGTCACGAATTCTTATATTATGACCTTTTTTTACTGTCATTGATTCGATTTTGACGACAGTTATGAAAATGTCACAAATTAATATATTACTACATTTTTTTTCTGTCATGGATAGACCAATCGTGACAGTTTTTTGTAAAATTTAATTGTCATTGATTCGATTTTGACAACAGTTATGAAAATGTCACAAATTAATATATTACGACATTTTTTTCTTGTTATGGATAGACCAATCGTGACAGTTTTTTATAAAATTTAATTGTCATGGTTTCGATATTGACGACAGAAAAAAATGTTACGAATTTGTATATTACGATATTTTTCCCTTTTGTGTATTCCTCAATTCCTGTTTTTCTTACCGCTGAACCATTACACTACCAACTTCAATAACAATAACAATAATACATCACACCCATACGAAAACAATAAGTCAACACTTTATAAAGATACACTTTGAAGTATTCATACATCCATTGACTAATAACCATTTGTTTAGTTCAAATGTAGTTTCCATAGAAAAAAAATATACATTGACATTGGAAGTAAGAAGCCTAAACTCAATACATTAGAAGCAAGAGTTGGTTACCAACCATACAAAAGATGTTATATCAATCAATTGCTCCAAATTGGCTTCAATGCTTCAAATGGATTCTTCCAAACCTAGAAAGAAAACAAAATCTCATTTAGAGGATGATTAAAGAACATTACCTATGAGGAGGTTCTACTTAAAGCTATTTAAAGGTAATTAAAGAACATTACCGTTGATGTAAGATTGAAAAAAACAATATTGAGCTACTTCTGTGATAACATTTTCAGCCCCCTCCCCCTAACCCTTCATTCCAGTCCCCTCCCAACACAATAAAAAAGCAATGAAAATGGCACACACAGAACATATGTCTTCAGTCAATATACCATAACACAATGTACCAAATACACAAACAAAATCCAAATACATTATACCAAGAATATGAACAAAACAGAGAAAGAAAGAAAAAAAATTACATGATGATAGTTTGATTCTAACTAACTTCCTACAACCAGAACAATTTACATGATGATAGTTTGATTTGAAATAAGTGAAGCTGAAGGAAACATTTTGTTGCACCAGTGAAGATTGGTCTTATATAGAAGGTTCAATCAAAACCATTAAGAAAGAAATATTGAAAGTATCAATAAACCTGTGTATAGATGGTAGCATTCTCCTGGTTGAACACGGCCAGCCCTTCCTCTTCTCTACAAGGCAAGAAAATAAAACGAGGAAATTAGAAACAAAGAAAACCCCACTCGAAAACTATCAAGGGATGAACTAAGATCAAATAAGACTTATGTGGATTGAATAGCATATTAAACATCCTACATGCTTCCCTGTTGTTTCCCAAGTTAAAACATCCTAAACCAGTCATTAGTCTTCAGCGTCCCCCCTCCCCCCAACCCTTCATTCCAGCCCCCTCTCAACACAATAAAAAAACATTGACAAGGGGCACACCTTAGTTACCTACAGCTTGCTATAAAATAGGCATATTTGGTCTAAAGAATACCATTATAAACTAGTAATTAGTTTTCAGCCCCCCCTCCCCCCAACACAATCAAAAAGCATTATACCAAGAATATGAACAAAACAGATAATGAGAGAGAAAAAAATGTACCTACAACCCTCTCCCAACACAAACAAAAAGAAGTGACAATGGGGCACACAATAGTTACCTACAGCTTGCTATAAAAGAGGCAGATTTGTTCTAAAGAAAACCATAAAAAACCAGTCATTAGTCTTCAGCCCCCCCCCCCCCCCCCACATTGAATTGAGTGACCCAAGACCAATAGGATCTAATCCAGAAAGAAACTCTGAACAGAATTCAACAGCCTCCTCACATATTTGTGCTTCTGCAATGCATCCTTCCGGTCGAGTTCTATTACGAACATAACTTTTCAAGACTTTCATGCATCGTTCAAATGGGTACATCCACCTCAAATATACAGATCCACAAAGTTTTACTTCTCTCACGAGATGAACGACAAGATGAACCATAATTGTAAAAAATGAGGGTGGGAAGTACTTCTCAAGATTGCACAAAGTAAGAACTATATCTTCTTGCAATGCATCAAGCTCTGAGACAGAAAAACTTTTAGCGCAAATGGCATTGAAGAAGAAGCACAATCTACTGATAGTGTACCTCACATTCTTCGGTAGGATTGAGAGTATTGCAATTGGAAGCAGTTGTTGCATTAAAACATGACAGTCATGTGATTTAAGGCCGGTCAATTTTAAGTCATCCAAAGAGATACGACTTCTAATATTTGATGAATACCCTTCTTGAACTTTAATATTGGACAAAGTCTTACAAAACTGATACTTCTCTTGTCTTGACAATGTATAGCATGTTGCGGGAATGTAAGTTCTATTACCTGTAAACGTTGGTGCCAATTCTAGTCTAATTTTCATTTTAACTAAATCAAGTCTAGTATTCATCTCATCTTTACTTTTTCCTGGTATATCAAGCAATGGCCTACTATGTTCATGCATACATTCTTTTCAATATGCATTACGTCTAGACAGCGTATATGCAAGTGTTTCCAATATGGTAGTTCACAAAATTTTGATCTTCTTTTTCAATAGTCATTGTTACATCCATTATGTAATTTCTTACCACACTTCTTCCCACATGAAAATACCATGTCTTTCAGTTTGAAGTACATGGCCTCTCCCGACAGGGGTTGTGGAAGGCTTCCATGCTCCTGCTTACCATCAAAAATCTTTTTTTTGTATTCTATATGGATGATGTATTGACAAATACTTCTTGTGTCCCATGTATGAGTTTTTTTTCATGTTGTAGTCTTATCGAAGTAGTCTCCTCTCCACATATTGGACAAGCCTTATATCCTTTCACACTACAACCGCATAAAATTGCCGTATGCTGGAAAATCATTGATCGTCCACGATAAGACAGCCCGCAATGTGAAATATTCTTCTTTATATGCATCAAAACACTGAACTTCAGCTTCCCACAAAATTTTGAGGTCATCAATTAAAGGTGCTAAGTACGTGTTGATATCGTATCCCAATTGCTTCGGACCTGATATTATCATTCTCAGCATCAAATACTTCCTTCTCATACACAACCATGGTGGAAGGTTGTATATTGTAGTAATAACAGGTCAACAACTGTAGGTTGTTGATAGATCTCCAAATAGGTTAATTCCATCAGTGGACAAACCCAAACGAAGATTTCTTGGTTCGGACCCGAAGGTTGGCCACATGTGATCAATCAATCTCCATGATGGAGTGTCAGTCGGTTGTCTCAAAATACCATCAACTTTTCTATTCATCGCATGCCAACACAAGTTCTTAGCATTCTCAAATCTCTTAAACATTCTTACAAATCTTAGAACTATTGGGAAGTACCACATCTGCTTGGCAGCCACTCCACTTCTTTCATTGTTTGAGTTTTTAGCAATCTTCCACCTTGACAAACCACACTTAGGGCATTTTGTCATGTTTTCATACTCTTTTCTATACAAACAACAGTCATTAGGACATGCATCTATCTTTTGGTAACTCAGTCCTAAGGCACCTAGTGTTTTCTTCACTTCATATAAGTAACTTGGAATTTCGTTGTTTTCAGGTAAGAGATCGCTTATTATGGACAATAATTCAGATAAGCTAGTGTTACTTCAACCATACCTAACCTTTAAGTTGTACAATCTCACGAGGGCTAACAACTTGGTGAATTTCTTACATCCTGGGTATAAGGGTTTCTTTGCGTCATCGAACATAGTATCGAAGGTATTGGATGCATTAGAAGATTGTTCGTGAACGGAATTAACCATATTAACTGTATTAAATAAATCATCGTTTTCATCATTTTCGTCCACTGTATTTTCCATTATGCCGATAACGTTCTCTGAGTTCAAATCTTCACCATGCCAGAACCATACCTTGTAACTTTTATCAATGCCATGGGCATACAAATGATATCGAACTATTGAGACATCCTTAAGTAAACGATTCCCGCAATTCAAACATGAACATCTAATTGAATTAGAACCTTTGGCATGACTCAGACCAAATTGAATGAACCTTTCAACTTCCAAATCGTATTCTCTAGACATCCTGTTTTCCATCATCCATGACTTGTCCATTATGTACATGTATAAAAATTCAATCTTCTAAATGAACCTGATTACAAAAAAGATATTGGCCAACAACTTAAGGAAATCAATTAGTAATTATATTCTACAGTACACCGATTTCATATACAAACTTGGGAATTTCTTAACCCATTGCTTCATTAACGTTTCAAAAAACTTGGAAAAAAGAAATTCAAATCAAATAACTGCATCCATATGCTTTAGCAAATGAACTTGATGTATTTTACACTTTCGTTTTTATAACTTTTTCGTAAATTACTATGCGTCTATTTAGCATGGAACAAGTTATAGGTGAATATAGCTTTTGAATATAGGTGAAATTTTTTTTTGACAATTCAAACACTTCCTTTGCAACAACTTATAAAGTTGTATTTGAAAATTATAAAACCAATTCAAATGAGAATTACAGTTTTGTGATGAAAACTATTTGTAAGGTGCTTTAGTTTAACAACTTTGATTAAATATTTCAAACATGTATAAACAGAAATATTACAAACATATAGACGAGAGATGCACAAAAGAGGAAATATATATATTAAAAGAAATAATAACATAAATGAATACGATTATCTTTAGCAATCAAGAGACAAATAGTAAGAAATCCTGCTAAATATTGAAAGAAAAACTTGGACAAGAGAGAGGGGAATAGTAAGGTGAAATTATTCAAAGTTCTTATCAAAGGATTCTTTTAGTTTGAATTACTTTAAAAGAAATGGAGGAAATAAAAAGTTATTGAATAATTACCCAACAAACTAACATCTATGAACTGTTTATTAGTTAGTGGTTTCACCTAGCTCTTGCATCTAAGGATTCTTTGCTTCGCCAAAAGCAAATTAAAGTTATTGTCCTTTCATCTCATGCTTCCTTAAAGTTTAGTCTAACAACTTTGATTAAATATTTCAAACATATATATTTTGAAGGCTGCTGATGGAATATCAAAATCAAATCAAACACATACTATGAAGACAATAGACTCAACCTTAAAGAAAATCAATTTAATTGTTCCTAAGAGTAAAGTTTAGAAATCTTCATTAGACATATACATTCCAAAAACAAATCAAACATACCATTAACAATAACAGTAACAAATTTTTAAACAAAACAATTATTTCATTAAACTACTCCTTTCTTCACATACAAATTCAACAGCTATGGCTTCTATATGAACAAACAAACATAGGCGGCAAGAAATTTTAGCTCAACCCATATTTCAAATTAAGCTAATGACCCAATGTACACTATCTAAAACTCCTCAACACTGCCAGAAATTTCAAGAGAAATCCACCGTTTTCTTTAGGGATTTTACTTACCCATATAATAGAAAATCAACAATTAGAAAAGAGAAAATGGGAAGAACTCAAACTCATTAAACAATCCCATGGAGTTGCATGACGAATTAGAGACCATATAACAGAAAATCAATAATTAGAAAAGAGAAATTGGGAAGAACTCAAACTCACAAAACAATCCCTTCGAGTTGCAGGAACAAATTAGAGAGAAGAACTTCATAGAGAGAGAGAGAAAGAGATAAGGAACAGAATCTTACCGGTGAAGGGGGTGACGACCACGGTTCGAAGTTTGAAGTGATTGTGGAGGTTTGGAGAAGACGGGCACAAATTGAAAAGGTTGAGGAGGTTGTGGCAGAGCTGGATTGAACGACGGGCACGAGGGGGCGGTGGTGGCGACGGGGTGGAAGATGGCCGGATTGGGGATACTTCGTGCACGGGAGGAATGGGAAAAATTAAGGGTGGATTGGGAAAAAATTAAGGGTTTAGATTTGGGGAAATTGTTTTTTTTTTTTAAATATAAAGTTGTAATTTTAATTTATTCTTTTTTTTAATATAAAATAATAAATTATTTAATGGTAACATTCTATGACATCAAATAACTGTCGCAGAAAGTGTTATCCGAAAAATTTCGTCTTTTCCCGCCAAAAACGCGAAATTTTTCAATTTGTGACAGTTTTTTCTTCTCCCTTCCATTTTGTGAGATACACAACTGTCATAGTAAACAAATTTTGTTGTAGTGAGATTACCTTTGTAGCTTAGCTTACGAATTACTCGTCTTCTCCCCAATCATAAACTTATGACCCGATATTCTTCGGACGTAGAATTGAATTGTGGAACCCAATTGGTAAAGGATTTGAGAGATAAAGATGAAAAATTTGAAGGATTGTAAAGGAATTGAAATTAAAAACTGTGGTGAATATTTTTTAAGTAAATAATAGAAATGACAAAAAGTTTTTCTCCATTTGAAAATGGACTTTTAAATAGACAAAAGTCATGTAACAATTACATGTGTAAACTCATCAAAGCTCAACACCTCACATTCCATTAGCTCTCAGTAGACTCGGTGTCCTCACAATGAACTTCCACTTAGCCCACTAATTAGTTAGTAGAATTATGCAAAATTGCACTTTATCTTAGTGGGTTTGGTGTCATCACCATGAGTATTCACATAACTCACTAAGAGCTAGTGGGATTATCTAACAAAATATTGAATTTTCCACTAACTTTAGTTAAAGGGTAAAATGGTCATTTGACCAATCAAGTCAAAGTAAAACTTTGACCTTTTCAAGTAAAAAGTCAATATTTTGACTTTTATATTTTGTCTGTCTTAACTAATTCCGACCTCCTGAGCATAAATCTTCATTCATTTTTTCAAAATTCAAATAACGTTTGATATAAAGTCAGTCAAAGTTTAACTTTTCAAAGTAAAAAGTCAACATTTTGACTTTTACAACTTTGACTATTTTCATCATTTTCGAACTTTCGAATGTGAATTGCATTCATATTTTTTATATTTAAATATAAATCTCTATCTTTAAACTAAAAAACGAATGTTATATGACATATATTAGTTGGTTTCTCTCTCCTTACCTAATTCTAACTATTCGAACTAATCCAACATACTGTTCTAAGTTAATTCTTTATTAGCTAGCAGGGGCACCAAATGGACTTATAGATCATTGACTCCAAAAATTCGAGATTAGCTATCTAAACTCTTTTAGACTAAGCTAATCAACATTTGTTAACTAACGGGTCATTCCACTAAAGTCTCGTAGTTGCACTTCTCTCACTATAGATATAATTATGTGCATAAATATAACCGTGATTAGCAAGTTAATCCTTCACACATTGTTTGTAATCTTGTTTGGGTCAATATTACCATTTTACCCCTGAGATTTCATCTTGCTCCTTAAGTCTCACTGATTCCCTATTGAACAATTAGTTTAAGGTCCAACCTATAAATCAAATCCCTCTCAGGCTAATGAGAGAGTGAGGCCCCTTGTTCAAGACTTGAATTCAATCGTTAAGGGAACAACCTATCTACGAACCCCATGATGAACAATAGAGAATTATGTCTTGCACCCTATGTTTCAAACTATCCACCCAGTCATACCCCTGAAACGGGAAGCTTATTGAGCCAACGCTGATGAGTTGCCCTCACCTATGCAGATCTAAGGATAATTTCGTGTGAATAGAAGTTCATAGTTAGCTCAGGATTAAGATTAAGTTACCTAGGTCATCAATAATTAAAATAGTTGGTTTTATACAGAAAACTGTATTATAATGTAAAAGTGACTATTTAATGGTTCAGTCTTATGTAAATTCTTTACATATAATGCCTCCACTTTCATGTCTCCACATAAACAATTCATGATCATATCGTTTGTACTAACTACAAAGCAGACAACATCCATAGTGTCCCCAAAATAAGACATCCAACCCTATTCATCTATTATAGACCGTTTAGGCTACATACTCAAACTTGATCCATGTTTACGTCTCTACATAAAGTTCAAGTTTACTCTAGATAGTCTCGGGACCTTAGTTTATTGAATTCAAGATTATAATATTCATTTTCACTAATAATTTGTCAATAACAACTTTATTGAAAAAAAATATAAATTCTAGTTACAAACTACAAGTTTTAGGACATAAATTCCAACAAAAGCCACAAATGAAATCTTTAGCAGGTGAAAAAATCGATCGTGGTCACGTTAAGGTTGATATACATATGGTAATCTCTAACGCGATGAATTGTAAAAGCGCAATAGTGGTATCTGACTAATAAAAAGATTAAAAATCATACTTTCATGAGGGGTGTGTCATCAATCATAAAGGCGCTCCCAAAAAGATCGTCCATTAATTCATGCCACTAAATGCATGAATTTGAGATCTTATTTGTGCACTTTAACTTTTAAAAATGGATTCTTACATGAGTTTCCTCCCAACTTTAGTCTTAGTTTGTTCACTAGGTTTTTTTTAAACCAAACTCATAAACAAAAACATCTAAATAGGGTCTTCAACAAAAGACAAATCCAATCAAAACATGTTCACTATGAGTAAGTGTGCTTAAAAGATGTCATTTACCGATTTGGTAGATTTTGGCAAGTTTGTAGTCGTTTTCTGCATTTTTTTTTGTTTAATACACCCACAGCAGTAAAATAATGTTCTCCCATCAGTGAACCAAAAAATTTCAGAATTTGAATAAGTTAAAAGTAGTTTTGATTTTCACAATCTAGAAAGTTGTATATCTCTCCTTTCATCTGGAAATCACTTCGAATTTGAGTCTTGGTCTACTCCAACTACTTTGATGCTTATAAAAGGGTGAGAAGCCTTCCATTTCAGAAGAACAACTCACAATAGCTGAATTTCTCACCACCTTTGCACAATTTCTACCATTTTATAGTAGCCTTCTTAGATTTCTCTCAATGTTCCAAGCCAGTAGCCTCAAGAACAAAATTTCCTATGTGGCATAGCGACTCTATGATTTCTCATCCCATGAAAGTGTGTGTTAAGGGACGATTTCACCTTGCAAAAGGAAAAATCAACCTAGAAAAGATTTAGGGTCGATTTGGAATGACTTTAAAAAAATGTTTTCTAAAAAAATGCATTTTCATTTAAACATTTTTTCTAAAAACTTTTTGAAAAAAAAAACACCTGTGTTTGGCAACTTTTTTTTCAAAAGTGTTCTTAGGTAAAAACTTGTTTGATTTGTAATAGAGTAAAAGATTATATATATATAATTTATCCATGGATATTTTGCTAGAAGTTCGACAACGATCATCGAGGATGGTGGCTTAAGGTGGTTAGGGACAATCGTTGTAAAATGATAATCAGAGGTTGGTGACAGTGGTCATTGGAAGTCAAACAATGACAATCACAAAAAAAAAAAAAAAAAATTGATCAACACCTTCGGCTATTCTCAACACCTTCGGCTAAATTTTGATCAACACCTTCGGCTAAATTTCTCTAGGTGTATGAAAAATGTGGATGCCCTAGAGTCTTTATGATTTAAGTAATATTGCACTTCACAACAACCTATTTTATGTAGTCTCTTCACTGAAATGGAAGATAGGATAAGTAAAATAAATTGGCCATTTAATTTAACATTATAGTAGAGTTCTAGTGTTGAGAAGACTAGAGTGTAAATGGATGTCAATGTCACAAGGGGATACGAGACTAGGAGATGAGAAATAGAAGTATCGGTTGCCTTACAAATAAGGGACATGTAGGATAAAGAATTTAAAATTGAATTAATTTAAGATTCAATTACCCTTATAAACATTAGGTAGTATTCTATTCATGCATATTTCACTCTTTTGGTGTACTATGGTTGCCCAACTTAAGGCATAGAATCCAAAAAGTTGAACCATCGTTTACCTTTGTTCGATTACTACTATTTACGGTCTTTAATCTAAATTTTCGCTCATTCACAACATTCACTCACAATTCATTTTGATTACCTTTAGCTTCATTAAGTTTACACTATTGAGCCAGTTAAACTTTGTTAATCATGTAGGTTCAATACTTAAAATACTCAAAGATTTTCACTTCTTCAATAGTTTACGCTTGCACTTAAACTTCTCCTACCTAAATCATTTTGTCATTCATATTCTAAATCAATCCTCCATACAAAAACCTCTCATCCATAAAATAGAAGGGTATATTATTAGTATTTTTATTTATTTATAACTTGGATAAGTGTTATAAAATAGATGAAAATCACAACAAATTTTGGTTCCATTTCTCGAGAAAGGGAAAAATTAAAGAAAATGTCATTGACACGAATTTTGATTTTCTTTTATTTTCCCAATACTACACTCTTAACTCAAAAGTAGTTATGATGTATGTTTGGTTTAAAAATTTGAAAAAAACAATATAAAAAAGAATACTTTTTAGAAATATGTTTTCTTTATTGAAAACCCAAAATTTATTATTTGGAAAAAAAAAAAGAAAAAAGGTTTGAAACATGATTTCCAAAATACAAGTTTGGATAGAAGTTGAAAGAGAGATATTTATTGGATATGTGTCAGAGAGGGTTGGGGGCAACTGAACGTGCACCTCTCTTTGTATTGGAACCACGGATCTCTCTATTCTAAATATCCATTCCCCCCTCCCTCTCTCTCTCTAAATACTCAATACCTCTCTTTTCAATTTTCAATTACCAATAATAATAAACTACATTTTTTTTTTAATCTTTTTTTCAGATTTTTCATTTTTATTAAGGATATCCACACAAAGTCTTTTTTGTCTCAATTTTTCCAAAATGATGATGGGTGTAAAAACAAACTTGGACAAGTGATGTAAATATGGAGCATTTCCAAAAACAAATAATAATAACTACGTTTTTCTAAATTATAAAAGTAGTAAATTTAATATGAAAAAAAATAGATGTTTTTTTTCTAAATATTTTTTCACTTGCTGCAATTTTTCTATAAATTTTGTTATTTGAGTTAAAAATAGACTAAAGGAGGGTTTTAAAAATATTAAAGGAAAGGCGTTGATCTGATGTCTTTTATAAATTTCTATTCAATTTTTATTATTTTTTATTCTAAACAAAATTGTTACATCAGTTAACTTTATTGTTATTTTTTTTAGAATTAGCGTTTTGAATAGACAAATTTCATTCCCATAAATTTAAGAAAAATGGTGGTTGTTTTTGGTAGTATTGTTCTAAAATAACAGTTATTGTAATTGCTTATAACTTTCTCATACAACAAATTTAGAATGTATTATCCTACTATATATCTTTATGTATTATAGTGTATGTATTTTAAATGATAAAATTATTGAAAATATTTTTAAATAATATAGTAAAATTTCATAGTTTATCAGTAATGACTTAACTTGAATAAGTAATATTAAAATAAAGATTGACGGATAAATATGAGTGATTTGAACTTAAAAATTTTGTACAAATGTTTAAAATGTTGGTTAATTATATGTTGGCATCAAAACTCATTAATTTAGGGTGAGAAAATAGAAGGTATGAATTCCAAGTCTGTAATACAATATTTATTATATGATGATCGAGTTATGCTTATATCGACACTTAATCTAAATATAACTTTCATTACATTCTCTAAAATTAAAAATTTATATTTTCATGGATAAAAATTATAAAACGAGACTAATAAATATACATCAATAGTAACAAATTGTTATATTTGTAAATATTATAATTTGATTTAATAGTATATGTTCATTTTTCTTAAAGCAGAAAAACTAAATAGCTTTAACATATAAAAGCTAAACGGACAAAAATTTATAAACGTACTGATTATGAACTGTTTAATGTAGACAAAATAGACACAATTATTAAAAGTCAGACTTTAAAGCTCCTTTTTTTTTTCTTTTTCTTTTTTTTTTTTCAAATATAGTATATTTCATTGTATTGAGATTAAAAATAAACATAAAATTTGGATTCTATTGATATTATTAATTGACATTTATAAATGTTTATTAGAGAAAGGAATGATAGAGAATGAGAGAAGCCTCCCGGTGTTTATCACTATAAAATCTAAAAATTTTATTCTATTTTCTAAATATTTTATGGAAAAGTTTCATTCAGAGTAACTCCTTAATATCAAATATCAAATATATTTTATTATGGGGTCTTGTAAAAAAATATAACAGCAAACATATTTATATAGAAAATTTTCAAAAATAGAAAAAAAGACATATAGGCCTATAATGGAAAATTTAAAAAATGTCCTGATTAATAGGCAGACGTTCGTAATATATTTTGGAAACGATTGTTTAGTATTTGAAAAATGATAGTTTTGATTTGACTATTGTTTGTTACACGATCGTTTAGATTTGGCTTCCTAAATCTAAACGATCAAATCTAAATGTACGATTTTTTTTACACGATCGTTTAGGTTGATCATTTAAATTTGAGTTGCCAAATCTTAACAATTTTTTTTTCAATATTTTTTTGTACTTGTTTATATTTGAAAAACGATCCTTTAGATTTGATTTTATTTAGAATTTTTTTTAAGATTCTTTGTACGATCGTTTAGATTTGATTATTCAATATCCGAACAGTTTTTTTTCAAAATCTTTTATATTTGAAACAACCAAATAACATTTTGAATTTTTTTTTTTAAAATAGATCTTTTATATTTGGTACACGATCTTGAACCATATAATAGTTTGAAAAAAAATAAAATAAAAAGAAAAAAATTGCAGAAGAGGAAGAAAAGAAATACAATGTAAAGGAATGACAAACCTGAAATATTTAAAAAAAATGGTCAGTTTCATGCGTTTTTTCATTTTGTTACACGGGCCATAAATATTTTACCGGTTTGTTATATTTATGAAAATAAACATTTTATTTTTGCTATTAAAATTTAAAATTGTTCAAAAAAATATATTTTTCATTCAAATTAAAAATGAAAATTTATAGGTATGATAACTTGATGTAAAAAAAATGGATGATGTATATGATATAGTTTATAATAACGTTTGATATTATATATTAAATTTATACCATCTTAAATTCCATTTTAGGTCAATAGATGATTTAAGATGGTATAAAAGTCTTCAAAATGCTTTGGGCCTAAGCTCTTGCAATATTAGCTTCCTTCCCAATAAATGTTTATTTCCATTTGTTGGGTCTTCTTCGTATTTCAGGTTCACAAGTGAGCGAAACGTTAGATATTATGATAAATAGCTTTTGAATCTATTGGTAATTTAAAAAACAATGTAAAAAATATCATTGTGTGACCACTTATTTTGATCTAAGAGTTTGTCGTTAAAATCATTAAATACTTACACAATCAAATTTTTATATATTATACAGTGGCGGATCCAAAAATTTTATATGGAGGGCACCAAACACTATATAATAAACACACTAAAAAGTGTTAAAAGAAAATATCTCGACGTTTCATTGATGAAATATTGTTAAGAGAGTAGCTTTGTTAATTTCCACTAACTTTCGTAGCAATAAAGAAAGATTATTAATTTCCACGTAACTTTTTGTAATGTAAATATGTGGATTTAAAATTTGCATAAAAAAAGAAAAGAAAAAAGACATAATAATACATTTTTCATGAAATATTGTTAAGAGAGTAGCTTTGTTGCGTTTTTTTTTTAAATTTTTGTTAGATAACAAATGAGAGCTAGAAAATAAGTTCGATGACAAGATTTGAACTCACAATTAGAAGGTTGTGCAAGGGACATAACCATTACAGCAGAAACAGAATTTAGACAAAATGAATTCAAATTTAATATATACTGTAATCTAACACTTCAAAATTAATATTAAAATACAAAATCAGATAGTATGAGGGGAGCATGTGTCTCTTACCTAAATCCGTAGGTCTTTTAAATTTTACATAATAACTATTACATCAATTTATATTTTATTTTAGAGAAGAACTCTTTCAAAAAGTGAAAATGAACTTTTAAAAGCCCCAAATATAATTCAAATCTATTTAAGAATCTAACATGAATGAATATTATTTAAATATTCATTGAATAAAAAAGAATCTAAAACAAGCATGAATGAATTGTTCGTTATAATATATGTTAAATTACACAAAGAAAAAAAGATAATCATTGAATTTTATTATTTGTTAAAAAAAAAAACTCAAAAGTTTGAGTAATACTTTTTAGAGCAATTTTTTAAAATAGTAGATTTTACGAAATATCTAAAAGCTATAGCAAATTCTATCACTGATAATAATTGATATGCTATAGTGATAGAAAACTATCAGTGATAGAAGACCATCAGTGATAGAATCCAAAATTTTGGTATAATTTATAAATATTTTATTTTTTTTGCTATTTTTAAAAATACCTCTACTTTTTATCTTAGATAGATATATTGAAATTAGAATACTTTTGATCTTTTATAGATATCTCGAAATTAGAGTAATCCATCTAACACCACTAAAATTTCAAATAAAATTAAAAAGTTAAAAGACACTTTTTGTTTATAAACTTTTATAGAAGTATTAATTTAGTTTCTAAACTTTGGTTTGTAATGTTTCAATTTCTAATTTTTCAGTTTCAAACCAATTTAGTCCATGAACTTTAGTATCTAACAATTTAGTCCAATTTTTAAATTTGTAACAAGTTAGTCTCCAATATAAACAAATTTCATCCAAATTTGATGTTCATTTTTACTATTTTATCATGTTAACATTATATTTTATAAAGTTATTGAGTCCCTAATTAGTTTATTGATTTATTTATGAAGAAATCTCAATAAAAATTTTACTCATTTCTATAATACAGATTAAATCGTTAAAAATTTTAACGATTCAAGGACTAAATTGTTATAAATTTTCTTTTGTCAGTTGTCTTAATAATTCATCTAGTACTTCGAGTGCAAGACCGAAACAATTGACTAATAAAAAAATATGGTTTAAATACTATTTTAGTTTATATAGGATTAATTTTATTTATTATTGGTCCTTAAATTTTAAAAATGTTTATTTAAGTTTTTTGTTTTCAAATTTGGTCTATGTACTTTTAAAATATTTATTTTGATACTTGTACTCTAGGAAATATCCATTTTGGCAATTTGATTTTCATTTTTACTTTACTTTGAAGAGATCAAAATTGTCACTTTTTGAAAGTAAGACTAAAATGAATCAAAATATGGAAAATAGGAAGATCAGAATGAACCTTTTGAGACTATAAACAAATATTTTAAAATTGCACAACCAAAATCAACCGAATTGAAGGTATAGAAAGAAAAAAGAAAAAATTATTTGGAAAAGGAGAAAAACTTTTTAGTGGTATTTGCAAGGAGAAATGAAGCATAATTGAACCCCAACCAAAAAACAACAACAATCACACTCAGCTTAATGTGTCTTATTAGAGATATGCATCCCAAAGAGCCAAAACCCACTCCCCTCCTCTCTTTCCATGGCCTTCACTTTTACCAATCCCCTTGTTTGTTCAGTTCACATGGGTATGGGAGGAGCTTATAGGAGAGAGAGAGAGAGAGAGAGAGAGAGAAAAAAGACAAGTACTGTAGTGGGAGAAAGCAATTCTACTGAGCATCCCCACTATAAGCTCCTCTCCCAATAAAAACCACACCCCCATCTCTCTTCTTCCTCTTCTTCTTCTTCTTCTTCTTCTTCTTCTTCCTCCTTTAATTTGTCATTGTTTCCCCTCACAGGTATTTCTTCTTTCTTTTGGATCTTGATTTCGTGGTGTTTTTCTCTGTTTTTTTGTTCACCCATTTTGGGGTTACCTAAACAAACCCCATTCTTCTCTTTTTCTTTGGGGGGTTTTGAAGCTTTTAGTTTAACATCTTGATTCTCTCTTTTTATGCCTATGTTTTTTTAGTATCAAAAGCTACATAAGAAGAATACTTTACTTTCCCCTTTTTTCTTCTTCTTTTTTTCTGTTTTGTTGTTGGTGATGGTGGTGGTGGTGGGTTTGAAACTTAAATGCTTTAACTCAAACACACACTTTGTTGTTTTTTGAAGTTTGTTTTAGGTGATGATGGATGATTATGAAGCAACAAGAATTGTATTCTCAAGGCTTCAAAATCTTGACCCTGAAAATGCTTCAAAGATCATGGGGCTTCTTCTTCTTCAAGACCAAAGTGAAAAAGAAATGATTAGATTAGCTTTTGGCCCTGAACCTTTACTCCATTCCATCATTTTCAAAGCTAGGAATGAATTGAACTTCAACCCTTCGTCTGTTTCTTCTTCTTCTTCATCATCATCATCATCTTCATCTTTAAGGCATAAACTCAATCTCCCATCTCTTGAAATTCCACTTCCAAATCATTCTTTTCCAAACCCAGATGATGAATTTCTCATCACACCCACCAATAACAACAATAATCCCAAACCTTTTTACAACACCAATGGAGGAGGAGTTGGAGTAGGAGGTGATTTGGTGGATGATTTTCAGTTTCAAGATCATCATCATCAGCATCAACATCATCTCTCTTTCCTTACAGATTGCTCTGTAAATGAAAACCCAGATTTCTTTTACCCTGCCCCGGCAAGTCCGGTCGGCGGAAATTGGCCGGAGGAGGGGGGTTTGGGGCTTGGATGGAGGCCGTGTCTTTACTATGCTAAAGGGTTTTGTAAGAATGGAAGTGGGTGTAGGTTTTTTCACTCCGGTGACGGTGGAAGGACGGAAATAGTTGAAGAGTGTAATGATGTGGTTCTACTCCGGTCGAATTCCGGTGTGCAGCAGAGAATGGGAGTGGGATCTGTTAATGGTTTTTTTTCTTATTCGCCGACAACGGCTTCTGAATTGCTTTTTCAACAGCAGCAAAACGAAATGCGAAGGTATTTTCACCTTTTCTTTTCCTTTAATTACCATATTAAATATATTATTCTTTTTTTTTGTTTAATTGCATATTTAGTCCATACCTTTCGAAAATTTGTAATTTAACTGAATTCTTCTTTCTCTTTCTATTTTTTCTTTTACTTTTTAGGCTAATTTACATATAACAAAATTTGTGTTTGGTGCTAACGTTGAAAATAATGGATCTTTAATTTTTTAATTTTGTGTTCCAGATTATTTTATCTAATTAACATTTTTAAAAATTTACCTATTTACTGGGCATAAAATTAAATTAAAGTAATAAAATTTTATAAAAAATTTAAAATTTTTAAATTTTTTAATATGCTAGAAATTTATTAGAACCAAAATTAAAACAACCTATTTGGTTAAAGTTTCAAGTGAACACAAAATTGAAAATTTGTGCCACTTTCTTTTTCTTGTAGTAATTTTTTTTCAACTAATGTATTTGATCATTTTTTAATGTAAAATGTCATTTTAAGAATTTGGTAATTCCAAAAATAACTTTGGAAACCAAAGATGATAATTGAAAATCACGAAATGGTAATGCAGGGCGGTGGCGGGTTTATCGATGGGGGAGGAATCGAACAACTCAGGGAGATTCCGGCTAGAAAGAAGTGATTTTTCGGGCGGAGGAATGGGGAATCCGGCAGCCAGACAAATTTACTTAACATTCCCAGCAGAAAGCTGTTTCAAAGAGGAAGATGTGTCTAAATATTTCAGGTTCTAATTTCTACCATTTTTGTAATAATTCTATTTTCTTTTGATAAAAATATAAGATGTCGGATTTCACAATTTTTCATCAAACATTTTCAAAAATAGAACTCGTTTTTTTTCTTTATAAAAAAAATGGGTTTAAAGCTTTCGTTTTTAGTTTTGTGTTTTTTAAATTTATGATGGTTTCTTCTCAGTTTTGTTTTTCACATTTCTTTAAAAACACTTGAATTTCTAGGGTTCAAAAGCAGAACCAAGCATTTTAAAACTACTTTTTCTAACCCAAATTTTAAAAGTAAAAGCATTTTTTTTAAAACCTGCTTCTTTTTTTACTTTTCAAAACTTGAGTTTGTTTTTGAAAGTATTGGTTGAAATTTGATATGAATATATATACACATATATAGAGGTGAAAGTAGTTTTTAAATGATGTATGTATAAGAGAAATAAGCTTAAATTTCACCAAACCAAAAAGTAAAAACTAAGGCCTCCTTTGATTTTTTTTTTCTTGTTTGAAAATTAATCCTATTTCTCTCCTTTTCTTACATAGGTTAACATCTTTTTTAAGTACATGAGTCAAATTATATATATTTACATGCATACATGGATGCCTACATTTTTTAGTTTTCAAAGTTTGGTTTGTTTTTTGAAAACATTGGTGGAGGTATAATAATTATCAAACAGACCTAAGGTTCCTATGGGTAATCATTTGATTTTTGGTTTCATATTTTCTATGTAATCATAGGAATTCTTAACCGAATTACACAGACAAATATAGTTTTGAAAACTACACTTTTAAGTTTTGATTTTGAGAACCCTCCTAAAATATAGACAACAAAACATACAAAAATAGATGAAAGTGATGTCTATAGGCTTAATACTAAGAAACAAAATAGTTTGCCAAACGATCCTAAATTGTTATCGAGAAGCTTGACTTGGATTTTAAAAACATGAAGGCAATAAAATGAACAAGATTAACTAGTGAAAATATTGCTTGCTTTTTCAACAACCAAATGATTATCAAACATATCGCAGTTACATTCATTTCCAAACATTATGCAAATTATATATTATATTTCAAATAGTAGGATTGTTTTTTTGTTATTTTGGAAGTTTCATGATTCTAATGTGAGAATTTATATACATGTAGTATTTATGGACCAGTTCAAGACGTGAGAATCCCATATCAGCAAAAGAGGATGTTTGGATTCGTAACTTTTGTATATGCGGAAACGGTTAAGCTTATCTTGGCTAAGGGGAACCCTCATTTTGTATGTGATTCTCGTGTTCTAGTTAAGCCTTACAAGGAGAAGGGCAAAGTCCCTGACAAGTTCAGGTTTTGTTATTTCCCTATTGATATTACTTATGGCACTTTTTTCACTGTCAAAACCACTTTCCACTCACCCCCGTCTTGTTTGTGAATGATTCCAGAAGTTCAAATTTAAGTGCTTTGTGAGTAAATACTTGTAGAGTGCTTTTGAAATTATCAAAAAACGTCATTTTAGCAAAGTATTGTGAGTAAATACTCAATATGTACCTTCTCACACTACACTTTTTAAAAAAAAAAGGATTTTCTTTTGGTGGAAAAAGTTCTTTTTGGTCCTAAACAACGCCTAAATCTTTCCTTAGTCATACTTTCTCTTGTGTTTATTGTATTTTGATTCCTAAAATTATTTAGCTCGCCTTTCTTTTTTCTAGTCCCTTTTCCCTATCCAATTGAAATCTTATATTTAAACTATAATTAGGAAACAACAACAAATGGAAAGGGGAGACTTCTCACCTTGTGGTACTCCTACTGGTCTTGATTCTAGAGATCTTCATGATCTCCATCATGGTAAGAAATCAATTCTCTCTCAGTGATATTTTGTTGCTTCCAACATGCAAATTAGCTGGTCCAGGATGGTCTTATACACTCACAATGCTTTACAGTCATCTCCTAAACTCAAATGTATGGGAGTTCGGAAGTATCATGTTTAAGGGTTTGCTTAGTAATGTTCTAGACTCTTTATTTTGTTTCTCATTTTATAAGCATTATTTAAAAGATGAAGCTGGTCTAATTATTAAAATGATGAAGTTATAAACTCGAATGGTTTACAGTCATGTCCTAAACTCAAACGTATAGGAATTCTGAAGTCTCATGTTTAAGGGTTTGTTTAGTAATGTTCTCGACCTTTTATTCTGTCTCATTTTATGAGCATTGTTAAAAGGATGAAGTTGATCTAAGTATTTAAATCATGAAGTTATAAACTCAAATTCTTTAAGTCATGTCCTAAACTCAAATGTATAGGAATTCTAAAGTCTTATATTTAGGAATTCGAACACAATCTAGCAGAGGGAAACATAATCCAAGTGTATAACACTTATTTCTACAAACATGGGAAATAAGAAATGGATAATAAGAAGCAAGAGCATAATTAAACGAGCCTCAAGTTTAGCTGCAAAAGTCTCTCGAAAAGTCGACTTTGTAACATGTTTTATAATGCAGGTGCAAGAATGTATTACAACAGTCAAGACATGCTGTGGAGGAGGAAACTAGAGGAACAAGCTGATTTGCAACAAGCTCTTGAACTTCAAGCTTTAAGAGTAATGAGTTTGCAACTAGCTGATGTCAAAAAACCTCTCCATCATCACACTCCTCTTTCAACATATAGCCCTATTCCTTCTCCCATTCCTTCTCCCAATCCCTTCAATCAAACTCTTTTCCATTCAATTCCTACCAACTCACAACTTCTCCAAGGTACATTTACTCTCTATTTTGCATAGGGAATTTTGAATTTCACAAGTTTTTCATTCTAGCTATAATAATTCACCTGTCTTTTGTAGAGAACGGGTCGAACCATTTGCCCGAGATTCGTGTCGAGCCTCAAGTGATGAACAATTTTGATTTGACAGCTGATAGTGATAGTAGCAATGGCAAGGAAACTGACTTGCAAGAAACTAGGTACTAAAAGGTTCTATGTTACAAAACATTTTTTGTTTCTGAATTTTCATAAGTAACAATTTTATAGTTATACATGATAACAATTTAGTATCTATACATTCAAATTTATAACAGTATTTTATCAAAACAAAAAAAAAATTATAACAACGTAATCCTTGTCTCCTTGAACTTTAATAAGAATTAGGCTTGTACTTTCAAATTTGCGACAAATAAATCTGTCTTGAATGGTTTAAGTTAAGGAAATTTCTTGCATGTGTAGATTATTAAACTGGTTGGGAATCAAAATTATTTATGAACTATAAAAACTAAGTTGCGTGATAAACATTATCACTTTTGTTTCAAAATTTAAAGTAGATAGACTAAATTGGCACCGAGTAAAATTTAGGGACTGAGTAAACTATTGCAAATTTATCGTTATTAACCAATCGGTGATGAAAATGTTCTTTTAACGAAGGTTCTATTAGGTGGTGGTTATCATTTTTATAAAAGCAGCAAAAATGTGCTGAAGGAAGGTTTTAAGATTTTTCATTCACATTTCTTAGCTGATCAGAAGTAAGGGCTCTTAAAATTGCAGTTTTGATCGTTTTTCTTGTGTTGTAGTTTGGAGCATAATCTTCCTGACAGTCCCTTCGCCTCTGCTTCTTACACACCAAGCGTTGTTGAGGCCGACGAATCAGATGCCTCGACTGACAATCATTCTGCAGCTTCGTCCTTCATTCCAACATCGAACCTTACTGCACCACCCTTCAAATCTTTCAACTGCCAGTAAGCCTTTTTTCTTGCCTTGATCCCTTTCACAATATATCTCTCATTTCTTGCAGTTGATGAGATCTGTGTATCAATTTCAGGTACTCTTCTGGCCATGGAGCCATTGGTTTGTATGCAAACACGGGCGGACCGACGTGCAGAGTCGTAATTTAGCTTCCCTTTAGCTAATCGTGTAAGTTCTTCCTTCAACATTCTTCAATCTGCAAGTTTTGGTTTTGATCCAAACAATATTGTTGTATTGTACAGAAATTTGAAGAAGTGTTGCCATAATCACCAAAGGACCTGAGAATCACCATAACAATAGTATTTATTTAAAATAACAAAAAATCATAGGTATGTTAAAGTCTCTAGATGGAGCCACTGAACGAAGTTCTCTATAAAAAGAAAACTCTTGCTGTCTGTTAGAGTTGGCGTTCTTTCGTTCAGTTCATCCCGGGAAGTCTCCCGACAAATGTGAAAATGGGAGGTCATTCTTCTATGAAGATTGTTGTTGTAGTAGTAGTAGGAGTAAGCTAGTTTTAGCTTAATTAGTGTTAGTTGAAGTGAAGACAAAAGTAAAAGAGAAGAAACAGTAAAAGGAGTGTAAAATGGCAAAGAGAGACATTGGATTGAATTGTAGTTTTGGCTGGTTTGGGCATTGTAATTCTCTTGCCAATGTAAATCTTACAAGCGGAATTTCAAGAAAGCCAACATGTTCAAAATTCAGTCTTCTTTGTATATCAAAGTGTTGATGATTAAATGATAATAGACCTTTATATATATTGCTCAATTGAAATTTCATCCTTATTTATGATTTGTTTACTTTATTTTGATTCCTGAGTAATTATTGTAAATAATAAAATTGTTGGGATATATTTACAAAATGAATTAAAATTTCACATTTTATCCGTTTTATTATTGATATAATATGAAATTTTGTAAATATTTTGATTTATTTTCTATATTTGAAAAATTTTCCATTCTTAAACAGGAGAGAAAAAGTGTAATCTTTTCTGTATAATTTTTTTTGAGATTTTGTTTGGTTCATGGGATTCTAATGGTAGAAAAAGAGTAATCTTTTATGTATAATTTTTTTGAGATTTTGTTTTGACTCATGGGATTCTAATGGTAGGGGAGCTCTTAATTATCACTGATGTAGTGTTCGGAATATAATTTTTAGGGGTATATTATTTGGTCAATTTGAGTTGGATTGTGTTGGTACAACATATTAACTCCACAATCCAACTCAATGTTTGGCTTACTAACTTCTAAGTGTTCGTGGAGTTGAGTTGATGAAATATACCTTCTCACCTCAACTCTCCCTCTTTCCAGGTTTCAATGGGTCCATTTATCGGTGACTACCGTTGCTACACTTGGAAACCAACTCCGATGACACTAGTTTTGCATGCCCAATTTTGATGACCAACCCTAAGCTTTGACGCCACCTTTTGATGACAAAATTGGACGGCAAACTCCGACGACCAACTTTGTGTGACTAACTTCGAGTTTTGACAACTATCTATGACTACAAACTCCAGCAAAAACCACCTTCAATAATCAACCTCAACATCACTTTTACACGACCAACTTTGGCTTCAACAACCACCTTTGATTGCAAACTATGACAAAAATCACCTTTGATGATCAACCATAATAAGAACCACTAACGATTAATACCAACTTTCACCTCAGACAACAAACTATAGAGAAGATCACTTCTAAGGATCAACTTAGCAATGACTACATTTAGCAGCCAGATCAAATGGTCAACCACAGTAACTAATTTTAACCACTAACTTGGTTGTTTATCCTCAATGACGAACATTATTGACCCACTCGACCAAAAACAAACAAAACAAAAATAACAAATATCAAATATCAAATATGTATATATAAAAGGAAGATTTGTTTTTGAATTCTTTTTAGCAAGAATTAGTGAAAATGGAGTTATAATATGATGATCCTCAAATTTTGGAGGAATTAATATGAAATTATTAAAGTGCGGAAGCGTGGTAACATTTCATTGGCTGTTAAAGATGATTGAAGTATGTTCAATACAAAAAGTTTCATGAGAGGGAAAAAATACAAAGCAACAATAGAAAGAATAAGAAGATGATGGAAAAGTTCATGAAGACAAATTAGGAGCTAACATTAAGAAAATGAATAGTGTTGATTTATTTGTAATTTTAACTAGTTTAGGTATATACTTTCAAACTACGATATTAAGTTTCGATTGACATGTTGATATTTTCACATTTTCGTGTCTATTATATATAAAAAAGAAATCTATTGAACACAAAAAAATAAGCATCAAAATTTCCCTTATATAAATAAAATAGAATAATATATATGTTGACTTATTAACAAAATGTTTATTTACTTGATTGAAATTTAGTTTTTGAATTTTTTGTTTTCATAATTTTTTCAAAAATATTTTAAACTAAGATCTTGATATTTTCACTAACATCAATATGTTAAACATCGCTTTTAACTTGAGTTTTTTTTTTTTTTTTTTTTGAGTGTTGGACATCAGAACTCTAACCTCAAGGTGATAATACATATTTGATGTCACTAGAACTATGCTGTTTTTGGACACTAAAGATCGGTTTGTTATGAATCTTTCACATCTCTACTTAAGTGCTTGAATAAAAAATAAAGTGTAAAAGTAAAGTGAATTGATCAAAGTGAGCTTATTTTAGAACGAATTAGCATGACCTACTCCAGACGTGAGAAGTTTAATCTCCCATCTTTATAATTATTGTAATAAGAAAATAGCATGAATTGTCACATCATGATTGTTATTAAACTATAGGGAGAGTACTAGGATTCTACCTATAATTTTTTATTGGAAAAATCAATTCTAAACTTTTTTAAATGAAAATTTTATACAACTTTGATGTTAGGTAGCGAACCTTTAAACTGAAAAAAGGGATCATTTACACTTTTTATTACCATATTTTTTAAAATCTCTTTTGTAATTAAGAAATGTTTTTTCATTTTAATAAACTAAATATTATCAAGCGTATTAAACTGTTAAAAAGTATGTACAAAAATAGTAAAATGTAAATATATCTATATATATCTGTTATGGAAAATTTGTTATATTTATAAATAATTTTTACTTATATTTTGTTATATTTAAAAATATATTTAAATAATGATGATTTTCATAAAAGAAAATATTACACCGTGAAAAATTTACTATATAATTTTCTTTTGTAAAATCATTAACAAATAAGCAATAATGGCTAAATATAAGGTTTATTGAAAATATATAAACTAAAATGGGATATTTAAAAGTAGTTCTAAAATTGAAGGGAAGAGATGAAATCTGACCAAAGAGAGATGAAGAAGATAATGAGGTAAAGAAATATGGTAAATAATAATAATAAAAAAAGTAGCTATTACTAACTTGAAAGATCAATGGTATATACATGAGAAATTAAAAATGTAAATTGAAAAAAATTATTTTAAATGACAAAGCTATCGAGAATATTACAAATACAACAAAATTTTTGTAGTCTATAATTACTATACAGTAATACACATCTATTAGCATTTACAGTGATATTTTGTTCTAATGAAAAGATTAATCATTATCAGAATTATCAGAATTAGTTAGTTAAAATTAAATTAAATGTAGCTGAATTGATATAAAATACATTCCTACTTATATAATTGAACTAAAAAAATATGACTACTTAGATACATTATGTAATCAATCTATCTTTAATAGAAACAAATAGACAATGTCAGATTGTACCTTTTGAATAGTGGCAATAAATGGTGTTCACTAAATAATGTCACATGTAATAATGGTTGCAGCAACTAATGCAAAGAGATTGTAGCTAAAGCCTTGTCAACTCATAGTGAATAGTAAGTTACATGAAAATTAATAATAATTTCAATAATTGTGGTACAAAAATACCAAAGTAATAGTTGGTATAATAGGTTGTTAAAGACTTGTCAACTCATAGGGGACATGTAAAGCATAATCATGGGGAACACATTACCTTTAGTATGGATGAGCTTTCTTTTTTTCCTAACCCAATTTCTTTATTCTTTTCGCTACGTATTTCTCACTTTTGCTCTCCTCCCTTAATTCTTTTTATTATTTAACCAATGAAATTTTATGAGTAATTAACAAAATCTAAAAATATTTACGGCTCGTATAACAAAATAAGAAAAATCTATGACTTGCGATCATTTTCATAAATTTCATATATGTCCTGCTGTTCACATGAGATTTTTAAAGAAATTTGGTTTGTGGAGTTGAACTTGAGTTGGTGTTGTATTTATGTTGATTCGATGCGATGTGGTTCAATCTCTAGAATTTGATCCTCTGATTCTCTCTCGATTGAACGTGATGTCCTTGAAGTTGGTTGAATGCCTATGCTTGATTTGAGAAAGCAGAGCACGTGATATTTTTGAAGTTGGAGCCTTGGAAGAAAGCATGTAATTTCAAAGGAGTTTCAATCTTCGAGGGTAGTCAACTTTAGGAGTTAGGGAGTCTTTTGGCTCTTGGAAGAATTCTCTCTAGACTTTCTAGAGTAAAATTTTTATCTCCTTATGAGAAGAACTTCTCTATTTATAGAGTTCTCTAGTGGGTTTTATGGACTTGAGTCTGGTTGGACCATGGACCAGACCCTTGGACTCAACCACATGAATTTGGGTTATATTTAGCATTTGAGCTAAATTAAGCTTACTTTTGGGCTCAATTGAACTTAGCCCAAGTAAATAATATTTAATTGGACCAAAATAATTAACTTGTCCAATAGTCATAATGAAAACATGTGGCATCATTAGAATTGGCCAATTTATGTTTTCAATTTTAATTTGGGACACATGTCAATTTTTTTTATTAGTTCCAAATTTATTTATTTGTATTTTTTTCATCATTAATTTAGTAAATGATGTGACAATTTGTGATTAGTCTCAAAATTTTATATTCAACACCTGCAATTTATATCTTCTTTGCAATTTATTAATCTCAGGTCATATCGGTGTAATTAAGGCCCGAGAGCGAATAACTAAAGGTGAAGTTTTTCATTCCGAGACATATCTCGGAGTTTTCTTGGTCGAGTTGAAGGGAAAAGTGGTTTTTGAGATGAAATTCGGACCAACTCGAAAACTTCTCGAGTGAGATTGGGAACAGAGAAGGATATTTAAGGATTCTCAAGTAATTCGGGCTCGAGTTCGACCGAAATTGAAGGTAAAAAAGGAAATATGAAGAATCTCAAGCTATCTTGAAGCTATTCCGACCAAGATTGAAGGTAAAAAAGGAAATTTGAAGGATCTTGGCGCTATCCAGAACCTGTTCTCATCAAGAGTATCTACACGATGTGTTCTTTAATCCCGAGGCATCTTAGGGCATGGTATGCCTGAGATCGTGTATCAAAATCTATACGATCTTTTTACACGATCGTGTATCGCACGTGTGGTCGATTTATTGCGTGTTGACATAAATAATTTTGATATTTTATATTATGGGTTTTTTTCGTTTTCAAAAGTTGTTTTATATTATGGCATATTGTTTAGCATTGCCACCATCACTCTCTGCAGTTCATAATGTTTTTCATGTTTCGATGTTGAGAAAGTACGTGGCAGATTCATTTCATTTAGTGGACTACGAACCTTTGGAAATTGAGATTTTGGCTAGAGAGGTCATGCTTTGTAACAGAGAGATTGCATTAGTAAAAGTTTTGTGGCGAAATCACAGAATTGAAGAGGCTACATGGGAGAGAGAGGATGTCATGAGAACTTGTTACTCAGAGGTGTTCGAGGATTAGAACTTTTGAGGAGGAAAGTTCCTTAAGGAGGAAAGAATGTAACACCCCAAAATTTTAGGTATTTACGCTCAACCAAATTGTCTTATTTTATTAAGATTTTTAAATTTTGGGTGTTATTTTATTATAGTTTTGTGTGGAAGAGAATTTAATTTGGTGAAAAAGAAAAAAAAAAGTGAAAAAGGAAAAGGAAAAAAAAGTAATATTAGATAAATAAATAAAATTATTATTATTTATTTTAAAACCCTACATCGTTTTGCGTGCCCCATTTTTCATCCCTTTTTCTTCTTTGTTATTCTACAACCGCCAACCACCATCTCTCTTCTTCTTTCCTTATTCGATCAACTTCATAGCTCTCGTCACCGGCAACCGACGTCAACTGGTCACACCCTCACAGCTCATCGTCTTTATTTTTCATTGAAGTCGTAACCCAGCCGAAGCTTGTAGTCGTTCAGATTCTAGCCCTGTACTCATCTGCTTCCCTCTCGTCTGACAGCCGCGCGTTGTGAAGTCCTTCGTCCTTAGGTCTTCGTCTGTTGTCGTTTTGCGCTAGTCGAGCTACCCCCATTCGTCGAAGTTCAAGCTTTGCATCGTTTGGGTCTAAGCCGAGCACACGTTCCGCTCCGTTCTTCCTTCGTTCACGAATCGCGGCTGCACAATTTCTTTTCTTCTAGTAGCGAGTTACAAGCCAATGTCGTTTGGTTGTTTTGTACACTGTCGTTTCTGCCTTGCCACGAGCCGTCGAAGTTTTTTTTTGGTATGATTGAAGTTATGGATTTTGTTGTCGTTTCATAACTAATTTAAGTGTTATAGTTGGATTAATTGTTTGAGTTATCATGTGTCTCTTGAAGGTAATATTGGAGAAGTTGTGCTTGAATCCTTGAGTTTTACCGCAAGCTTCATTGGAAGTTTATTTTTCATTTGACATAGGTAAGTTATGAATTTCAAATTGGGTTTAATCAAGTGGACGTTATTGTTGGAGAAAATGTTGAGTTTCTTATCTTGATGTTTAGGTTATTTTGTTGGATTTTAGTTCAATCAAGAAGCTTAGGTAACGTTAAGGTAAGGAAGTTTCTTTTACTGATCCCTATATCAAATTGCTAAGTATTGACTGAATTGAGGATGGTTGACTGTTAGATAGTGTACTGTTAACTGAATTAGATAGTGTCCTGTTGACTGAATTGACTGAATTGAGGTGGGTGACGCTTATGTATGAGTTTAATTGTTTGAGGAATCGTTATGCTAATGATTGATTATGTACTAGTATGGGTAAATTGACTATACATGTGTTGAACTGAAATGATGATCTGATGGTAGCTTGAACTACATTTTGAGTTGACTGTTTAAATTGTTAGAATGGATTGAGGGGAAATTGTTAGCTTTATCTATGGGGTAGCTTGCCTTGCAGGTGTCCCACGGGATCACCACCTGTTGTGCATCATTCGAGAGCACTAAACTGATAGATGCATCCTTCGGGAGTACTAGACTAATATTTGTATCCTTCGGGGGCATTAGACTGATTATATGCATCCTACGGGATCACAAGATTGTTATGATGCAAGGTACCTCCCAATAGGAAGTTAACAGTTTTGACCCCTAACGGGACCTATAGTGGGTCTCTTACTGGGTATATTTATACTCACTCTTTTATGTTTAATATTTTCAGGCAAAGGTAATACGATAGATAGACCGATGAGGGACAAGAAGGACACGTGATCACAATAGGGGAACTTTCTTTCAAAATTGCTTCCGCTTAGTGTTTTTACTATTTTCCAATTTTGAGGATTTAACATGACTTTCATGTTTAGGATGGTTTGTTTTTAAGTAATTTATAAACGATACTTTAGAAATTTTATTTTGTTTAAAATAGAGTCCGAATGAAGTTTCTTTGATAATGATTGTTTCAAATAAATTTTATCGTATTTCATGCCAACCAAAGTTTTTTGTTTAAAATAATGACTTCGACTTAATCTGAAAAGTTGGGTCTTTACAGACATAGAATCTAAATCTATTACTATTCTTTATAAATAAACGATGATATTTTGCTCTATTTTGTAAATATTTTAGTTCATTTTGATATATTTGAAAATAGCTAATCTTTTGTTTAAAAATAAATTATATTTATTTTTTAATAATTTGATTTTCATTTTTCAACTTTAACACTTCAATTCTTTAACTATATTTCAAAATAAATAAATAAGTAAAATTTTAAAAAATTAGTCACTTAATTCAAGACTTGTTTAAGAGGGAAAAAAGAAGATAACAAAATAAAGAGATTGGCAGAGGATGTGTTTATAAGTTTAATTTTAAAAATAAAAATTAAAAAGCCAAATGAATATTAAATGTGAACTATAGCATAAAGATTTCTTGTCTAGTATCTTTTACAAAATCTATTTCCCTTTTCTCGTCCTTTAGTATGGTTTACACACTTCTTAAACAAATATTTGCTTAAATTCTAACAACAAAGGGGCGAGATTTTAGAAATATTAATAAAATAAGGATTTTTTTTAAAAATAGTAGCTTTTACAAAATATTTACAACTTATAGCAAATTCTATCACTGATAGTCATTGATATGCTATAGTGATAGAAGACTATCAATGATAGAATCCAAAATTTTGTTATAGCTTGTAAATATTTTAATTTATTACTATTTTTAAAAATGTCCTATAAAATAAAGTAATTTTTTTAAAAATGTCTATTTATAAAAAAAATTGGCAGTTCTAATATTCTGTTGAAAAAGATGAAAATTATGAAATGAAAATATGAAAAGAGAAAATGAAAAATGAAACATTTTAGTCAAAATTTTGAAATTGTTAGCTTAGGAAATGATGTTAGGACGAGGGAAAAAACTAATAAAATACTTACAATTGTAGAAAACCTGCCACTACTATTACAAATGAATAACTAGATTAATTAAACATAATAACAATATTGAAAATATAAAGAATTACATGGAAAACTTCAAACCATAAAACAAAATCATGAGAAACAAAAAGTTTTAATAGACATCTTTCTTCAACATCAATTACAATAACATTTTCTTAAATTATTGTAACATTTACACTACTTAGTTATATACCAACTTAAAGTGCTTCAAATTTAAAGAGCATGAAATCAACAAAAAAAAAATATTTATTTATCGTGACATCATCCATGTTAATGTTTTTTTTATATATATTATTTAGTATAACAAATGATAAGTAAGTAATTGTTAATATAATTACTACTGAAGGGTCATTTGACACATTCTCATAAATGTTAATTATATTATTAATTTTTCTCATTCATCAATTGAAGGGGTGTTTGGAGCTCCAACTTGGAATGATTTAAGCTGAGTGGACTATAACATTAATGGTGTACCGAGTATTTGGGGCATGTGTTAAAATAATGGGAAGTAAGAGTTATTTTAACCCGCGTTTTGATACAGTAAAATTATTTATATCCAGTATTAAATAAAAACTAATAATAAACTCTCACTCTCTCCAATATTTTCAATAATTGCCCTCGTTATTGTGACCAACTCTAACAATTATCTTTAGCTAGAAGCCAACTTTAGTGAAGACCACATTTAACACCCAATCTTGGTAATTATCACCTTCAATCATATTCCTTCGGTGGCCAACTCCATTAAAGAACACATTTGATGGGCAATTTTGATGATGCCCACCTCAGGTTTACTATTACCTCGACAACTAACTCTGAAAGTTACCTTCAAATGACCACCCATTCAACCATAACCTTGATGGCCAATTCCAACGGGATCACCTTTGGCCAACAATGTAATGGACAATCGTCTTTTGCGAACAACTCTAAAGAATATTTCCTTCATTAATCAATTTCGATGATTACCGTCGACGACCAGTTCATAGTATTCAATAATATTCTAATTTGTATAGTAAATTTGACATTAATAAAAGCATTTTAAATGTATAACAAATTAAACAAATTTGTATTTATAAGTTTTAGGTAATGTAAGATATCAAAACATCTAGAGGTGTCTAGGCATCTGAAGATACTTTTAAAAGTTATAAGAGACCTTTCGACAATTTGTATGCACTTCTAAAACATGAGTTTTTGTGATTCACATGTTGAGAACATGCTTTATTTATTTTTTACTTTTTTACCCTTCCTTTATATATACATATGTATCCATATATATGCATTCATTATACATTTATTTATGTATGTGTATATATATAGGAAAGTTGTAGTGAGTAACCTTTTGAAGAATATAATATAACAAATATAATATATTCTTTTAAAATTTTGCAAATGTGGCAAAATCTCACTTTTTAAAATATTCTTCGTCTAAAATTTGTTATTATTCTCAAACTACCTTCAATAACTTATTTCTTCTCCCACTTTTTAAGGTCCTAACCATTTTCTCTCTTATGGAAAAAACAATTTGTTTCTTCAATAACGTACATATTTCTTCCCCCCTCTTTTTAAAGCCCTAATCATCATTTTTTATATAGGAAAAACAAATTGTTCTTCCTCATCGAAAGATTACAATTGGTGTCGAAAATTGGTAAGGGAGTTTTCATCATCACTTTTTCCTTCTTCTTCTTTTGCAAATCACTCATATGAAGATTTTTTAAGTTTTGCTTATTGTTTTGTTTTTTTCCCCTGGTTTTGTAGTGGGGGTACTGCTACTGTGCATCCATGAATTCTTCTCTTTTATATTGTATTAAGGCCTAATCATCTTTATATATATAGGAAAAACGAATTGTTCTTCATTGTTATTCTTCATTGATGGTGTCAAAAATTAATAATAGAGTTTTCATCATCATTTTTTTTTTCTTCTTACGAAGATTTTTTAAGTTTTGCTTATTGTTTTGTTTTTTTTCCCTTGGTTTTGTCGTGGGGGTATTGCTAACTATGCATCCACAAATTCTTCTCTTTTATATTGTATTAAACTTGATTTTAGGATTTCAATGTTTACATTACTTGCAATATGAAATATAATGGTTGTTGATCAGAGTAATTTAACTTCGTTTGTGTGATTGTCCTCTACTTTCTTTGATGTGTATTTTGGAGTTGAATCTGATTACAAATGATTTTGTTGTGTACTTATATAATTTTAGAGGATAAGTCTGTAATTTTGCATTTTGAACCTAATTTATCAAACTAATTTTGCTATATCTACGAGAACCTCTCTCTCTCACACGCATACAAGCACACACGCATACACGCACGCGCACACACACAAGCATGCACACACACATGTTACAAAGACACCACATACCTCTATTTATAGGACATGTCATGGTTGGGTTACACTATAGAATTCAATGGGATGAATGTTACAACATGGAATTGAAGGAGAGTTATAGGAAGATTGGTAACCTATTGTAGGTTATAGATATCTACATAATTATATTTACAATACTCCCCTTAGATATCCATATTATGTAAAATAAATGCCTCGTTAAAACCTTACTAGGAAAAAACCCGATGGAAAAAAATCCTAGTGAAGGAAAAAGAGTACATCATTTTTATATATTAATAACCGCCTCATTAAAAACTTTGCTAGGAAAAAACCAAATGGGAAAAATCATAGTCAAGGAAAAAGAGTTCAATATTTATACTCCCTCTTGTGAATACATCATTTGAGTTCTCTGAGTCGTCACATTTCAATGTTGTGCATCAGCTTTTCAAAATTTGATGTGGGTAATGTCTTTGTAAATAAGTCCGCCAAGTTGAAGAAATTCGTTGAACACTGATGTCACCATTTTCTTCAAGGTCATGTGTATAGAAGAGTTTTGGTGAGATATGCTTTGTTCTATCTCCTTTTATATACCCTCCTTTGATTTGTGTTATACATGCGGTATTGTCTTCAAATAATATTGTTGGTAAATTTTTACTGAAAGACAAAGCACATGTTTCTTGAATATGATGAGTCATTGGCCTCAACCATACACATTCTCTACTAGCCTCATGAATTGCAAGAATTTATGCTTCATTTGATGAAGTGGCCATAATGGTTTGCTTTACACATTGTCAAGATATAGCAGTTCTTTCATATGTAAACAGATAACTTGTTTAAGATCTTGCTTTGTATGGGTCAGATAAACATCCAATATCTATATAACCAGCTAGATCAAAGTTTGATTTGTTTGAATAAAACAAACTCATATTAATTGTCCCTCGAAGATAACGAAGTACCTGATTATCTTGATTCCAATGTCTTTTTGTTGGAGAATAACTATATCTAGCTAATAAATTTACTGAAAATGCTATATCTGATCTCGTGTTATTAGCAAGATACATTAGTGCACCTATTGGACTAAGGTACGGTACTTCACAACTAAACAATTCTTCATTATCTTCTCTCGAGGTCGAAAGATATCCTTTTCCACATCTAGTGATCGAACCACCATTGAAATGTTCAATGGGTGTGCTTTGTCCATGTAGAATCTTTTTACAATCTTCTCTTTATATATCGATTGATGAATAAAAAATTCATCGACTAAATGCTCAATTTGCAAGCCAAGGTAAAATTTTGTTTTGGCAAGATCTTTCATCTCAAATTATTTTTTGAGATATTCTATTGTCTTTGAAAGCTCTTCAGGAGTTCAATTTATATTTATATCATCAACATATATAACTATAATAACAAATCCTGACTGTGATTTCTTAATAAAAACACATTGGACAAATTAGATTATTTTGATAACCTTCTTTCAATAAATATTCACTTAAGCGATTGTACCACATTCGTCCCGATTGTTTCAATCTATATAATGATAATTATAATTTGATTGAATATAATTCTTCAGAGCTTGAATTATATGATTCGTGTATCTTAAATCCTTCAGGGATTTTCATATAGAATTCATTTTCCAAAGACGATCCATACAGGTATGCTGTAATTACATCCATAAGTTGTATGCCAAGCTGTTCACAAGACCAAGAGAATGAACCACCCTAGGAAAGTTCAATGATTTAACTAATCCAATTTCATTTGCATTATGCCTTATTTGCAAGCTAAGACAAAACGTATAATCTCAAGTTGTGATTTCTTTTAAAAGCATATGGACAAATAAGGGTTATTTTTATACCCTCATATCAACAAAAATGTAATAAGATGAAGATATTTGTCTGAAATATTTTATAACTCTCTTGTTGTTGAATCATATGATTTTAGAACCTTTAATCCTTCAGGGATAGAATTATTAATAGATTCATATAAATGTATAATGACTACATTGATAAGGTGTATCAGTGTATGTTAAGCTTTCCATACACAGTAAGATATCTTAGATATCTCATGGTATTGTATCCACCATAGGAGAATATGTATCTCTCATATAACCAGTATTAGTTCTTTGCGATAATTATTATAGAACTTGTCCCACTTTCTATTTGTTTTTCTTACAAATACTTATTTGTAGTCTAGATGTTTGACATTCTCTAAATGTCTAAACTACTAGTTCTTGCGATTTGAAATATAAGTTTATTTTGATTAGATTGTTTCTTTTCACATAAGTCAATCCTTTCTATGTCGCGATAATGTTCAATATGTCTAAGTACATATTACTTATTTTCATAAATAATATCGTGAGCACATTGTATGCAAAAATGTTGTCAAGTTATTTAAGTACGATTCCATTTCTTGTCATGGCATATAATTTTATCTCTCTTTACTATCCTTATTTACTTTAAGATTCTGATGAGTACTCATATTCAGGATTTCTTCTAGAACATCCATATTCTTAACTGAGCCATTAATTGACTACTTCTTCTTCGAGGATCTTTCTCTTTGAAACTCGCGTTTGCCTATCATGCTTTAAAGGTGTAGTATTGACAACTATTGCACTGGGATATCATTCTTAGATGATATCTTTGTAACCACTATAACTCGGTCACTTTCTTACAATTGTAAATGTTCTGTAAATGCATTTGCATTTGATTTTATCACTACAAGAAATAGGGTGTTTTCCGGTGCAGCCCCACGTCGACAAAAACCCTAAACAACGTCAGGAAAGGTTACCTCGACATTGATGTTGACATCGTAGGTATGTTAATGATACTCTTCCCATTGCAGATAACATGGACAACGAGAAAGTGTTCGTCGACACACGTTGTCAACACGTCGCGGAAGGGCTTCCTCGACGTGATTTATAACGATTGATCCTATTTCTATTCTTTCTACTTCCCAATATTTTGAAAAAAAAATTCAATTTAGAGATAATTTATAATGATCAATCCATCGAGAGACTAAAATTGGAAGTTCGATCAATCTCTAATTAAAGAGTCAAGAAGGAGACGAATCAAAAGAAACCCACTAAATTCTTCCATTTATTTATGTCCTTGTCAGATATGGTTGATGTTGCTAATAAATTAGTCTATTTTCAAGCGATTAATCGTTTTCGAAGAATAAAATTGGACAGAGAAAGGGACGAAGATGAGTGATTCAAAGAAGAGAGAGAGAGAAAGTACAAGGAATGAGAGAGGGAGATGAGCGATTTAGAGATAATTGAGAAGTAAAAGCAGACAAATTTATATAATATATGCATATCATATATTATTCTTATAATCAATCTCTCTAGATGATATCAATTATAACATATGTCTTCCCAATTTACTAAACTTCTCTTTGATAGATTTACAAAGATAGTAAAGTATATCAAGACTATCAAGACTATCAAGACTATCAAGACCAATCAAGACTATCAAGTCTTGAAGATATATGGTTTACTTTTAAGTATAATACGCATAGATGTACTATAGGCAACACATAAATATCAATGATTCTTATTCTCTCCAAGAGATTAAAAGGAAATCTAAATATTTCATCCATATATGAATGAGTAAAAAGAATAATCATCACTTCAGAAGATTGTAAGTAATTTGTGATATCCAAATAATATTATATTTATAAGGTTAAAATAAAAATTATGATATTTTCGAGAGATACAAATAATTTCTCAAAATTTGTTTTCATACATCGCTCTCATTTTCATCGTTAAAGATTTTAATTTTTCAAAGAGACTCTTAATATACGACAAGTACAAAATTATTAAGTACAAGTTTATTGTATCTTTTCCAAAACATATTTAGAAAATAAAATTCTCATACAAATATGTATGGTTCTAATCAAATAAACACTTCTTCTGTATTAATATAATTTTGATCTTACTAAATATTGTAACATTCACTTCAGGGAATACTATTAAATTGTTTGATCGAAATTTACCATTTTTTTATAGAAACATATGCTCAATAGCTAATATAATGTTTCAAACTTTCTCTCTCAAATTGTTATTGTCAAGAGCAAAGATGTTTTGACATGTGCAACTACGAGTGCACGACAAAAGTAATGAATACTAATTGATTTATGCAACATCAGGTGCATTAAATCAAAATTGGGTTTAAGAAGTAATTAACTATTATACATAACTTTCATAAACTTTGCCATAAGAGAATTTAAACAAATATATATAATCACTATATATAAAATTTTAAAACTCACAAAATTCACATGAGAATAATTAAAATATTCAACAATCAAATAAATTTCAACGCAAACATGAGTAACAAACAAAATTAAAGACAATATTGAACATTTATTCTCATATTTGAAAAGTAATCTTAACATATAAAAGATAAACACTATATTTGTAAAAAAGAATGTGATCCAATTAAGAAAATAAATATCCTAATTAAATTTGCCATATAAAACAATTATATTAGAAGATATGAAAATATAAACTAAATCAGAAACCATCCAAATCAAATCTTTCAAATATAAAAATTATATTTGAAAATAAGACATGATTTACCACCTTAATCTAAATAACATTTAAAACATTTAAAACATACATCTAAAATGATATAGTATATTTGACAAATCTATAAGATTAATTAACTAAAAATTTAAAGTCAAGAAATACTTGATTCTCAATGTTTTTTTTTCTATCTTGAATCACATAAAATAAGGTTGTTTCTCAAACGTAAATTTTATTCTTCAACAATATATAGATATTTTACCCGCAATTCATGAAATGCTTGTCCTCAACAAGAAAAGATTGTGATGAAGACTCATGCTGTATACATTTTGTAATAAGCTAATTAAAAGTCTAAATTTCCAGAGGACGAGGTTTGAAATCTAACAAGTATATGCCTAAATAAAATCAATATGATTGAGAAACTTGAAGACAAACAATGATCTAAAATTCACTTAAATACAAAGTAACAGTTCTAAAAAAAATTCTCTGTTAAAAACTCACAAATGTCTTTTAAGCCATAACACTCAATATTTAATGATCACATTAAACGTTGTATGGGTTTTACAATGTTATTAGATCAAATGTAAAATATAAATATATTTTAACAGTCAATTTGTAAACACATAACTTTACATATATGATTAAAGTAGAGTACCCGCATTCTTTGAATTTTATGTTTAAATTCAAGAAAGATGAATAATGATGGTGAGAAGATAAATTATGAATACACCAAATACATATATATGCAAAGTCACCAAAATTAAAACACTTATCATATTTGAATGAGATTATAAATACCTCAAAACTATAGAGAAGATTCCAGTGGATCTTTAACATGAATCAAAACCAATTTTTTACACAATCTTCAAAGTGGTGAGACTCGTGTTAATAACGTGTTATAAAATAAGAACAAAGAAACTAAATAAGAAGAATGAAACAACCAAAGAGAATAATAGAAAAGAAAAAAAGTAGATAACAATTGAACTCAATTGTGGTGTGTCTTACAAAAGCATCATATATCTCTATTTATAGGACATGTCATGGTATGGGTTACAGTATGAAATTCAATAAGACGAATGTTACAACATGAAATTGAGAGAGAATTATAGGAAGATTGATAACCTATCGTAGGTTATGGATATCTACGTAATTATATTTACAATATATATATATATAGGAATACCATCCAAAACATTCCTATGTATGACACGCATGTATGTGCATGTGCATCACTCTTCTTTATTTGTGTTGTATAATTAATAAAGATAAATATTGTCAACTATATACAATATTCTTTTCCGTCATATCATAGTTTTTCAGGAACATATCAAAATTAAAAATTAATATTGATTAAAATCTTAAATTGAGATAGATGAAATTACATATAAAAATTAAATAGTATAAATTATATTTTAATTTAAAAAATAAATTCAAGATAATAAAAACAAGTGTGTTATATAAATTCAACTTAGGTACAAATAAATGAATAGTTATAAGAGTATTCTTGCAACATTGTGCAATTTTTAGAAATCTTACAAAAATAAACACAACCCATCCACATGAGAACTTCCCTCCCCTGACCTGATTATTCAAGAATCAAACATTACAGATACCTTCCAAAGCATTCCTATAAAATAAACATAATTATCTAAATAAGTCGAAATATCATAACTTTCAGCAAACAAATATTTTTGTAATCTTCATTAAGAAAAAAAGAAAAAAAGAACATCCCTCGATCAAGTACGTCTATCAATGATAAATCGTCGTATTTATAAGCAAAGTTGTGATAGTGAAGGATAAAACAAAAATGAGCTAGCTGAAACAATATTTCCTATAATTTTCTAACCGAGTTTGAAATAAAATAAAATAAAAAATCATTAAAAAAGAAAGGAATATTTTTAAAGGAGCATTTTTAAAAATAGCAAAATAAATTAAAATATTTACAAGTTATAACAAACATTTGGATTCTATCACTATAGCATATTAAAGATTATCAGTGATAGAATTTGCTATATGTTGTAAATATTTTGTCAAATTTGCTATTTTTGAAAATTCTCCATTTTCAAATATAGTCAAATGAACAAAAATATTTATAAAATATAACAAAATATCAACAAAAAAAAAAAAACTACTATTAGTATTTAATTGTATCATAATAGACATATACATAGCCAACGTGAGCTTAGCTCAGCTGGCACCTGTATGTACCTGTGGACAAGAGGTCCAGGTTTAAGATTGCGATATTTTACTATATTCATTAATATACCGAGCAACTTTGTTATTTAAAACCATTTTCATGAAAGAAGCACATGAAGATATATTTTTTAGGGGTATTTTAAAAATAACAAAATAAATCAAAATATTTACAAGCTATAACAAAATTTTGGATTCTATCTATGATAGTCATTTATATGCCATGGTTGTAAATATTTTATAAAATCTACTCTTTTAAAATTTTCTCTATTTTTTATTTGCTTAAGCAACATAGACATAAGTGCAACCGGGAAAGCATCAACAGTGAAAGAATTATGTAACATTATGCAATTACATGCTTGCAAGTTTCTTTTTAAAAAGTGGTTATTATATATGCTAATTGAGAGTATGTCTATGTGTTGTCTTAAAATGATTATGTGATGATATATTGATTGTGATTAGTTTAATGAATAAAATATATAATTGAGTGGCGCCACGATGGCGAGAAATTCATAAAGACTATAAAAATAAGGGAGTATGAAATAATAATACAATGCAAATTTGGTACCATTTTGCATTGTCCTTCATGTCCTCGCCTTCACGATCAAGTCTTTCTCTTTCTACATCTCATTTTCTCTCTTTCTTTCCCGCCTTCCACGGAGCTGTTTGAATTCTTCTTCCTCATCATCAACATCATTATCATCATTATCAAACTCTTCTTCTTCTTCTTCTTCGGATTGATCATTCAACTCTTTCCATAGGAGACGATAAAAATTTAATCCGAAACTATGAGTGAAACCATCGAAAATTACTTGAGAAAGAACTTCGACCTCGACTCCAAGAGTCCGTCAGAAGAGGCTCAAATGCGATGGCGATCTGCCGTTTCTATTGTCAAGAATCGCCGTCGGAGGTTTCGTATGGTTGCTGATCTCGAAAAGCGCGCTAAGGCTGAGGAGAAACGCAGGAAACTCCAGGTTATCATTTCCATTAACGTTTTCTCGTTTTGGATCTAACTTATTCTTATTTACGTACGGGCTTTTTTTCATTTTCGTTTTGCTTTGTCAGATCTTGCATTTTTGTTGTTGTTGTTGTTTGCTTCCTGTGTTTTTAGTTCAAGAAGGTTTTGTTAATTATTTTACATGATTGATTTCATTGTAGTGCATAAAAGATTGGTATTGGTTTGCTCTTTTTCGATTTTGAAATTGATTAAACGATTGTAATTAATCGTAGACGAAGAATTTGGATATGGTCTTTGAATGAGAAGTCGTTGAAGGAAATGCACATGTTGTTCCGGTCGAATTAAAAGGACGTATTTCTTTCTCCACAAGGGATTGGCAGCCAATTGTGAATAAATAATAAAAGTCAAAAGGGAGAACTAACTCCTTTCGGATTCTTCCATTTATTTAATAAATTGGAGCTAGTGGAAACACTGTCGTAGTTATAACCAAATTAAGAAAATTTGTGGAATAAAACATTTTAAAAAAATTAAAGTGGAGAATGAAAAAAAACATAACATCATCTTGAAGCTCCAAGTCTTTGGGATTTAGGAAGTTTCTTCGCAATTTCCTTGCATTAATTTCTCGTCATCTCATTACCAATAGGACCACGACGAAGTGTCCTGGCAAATTTAGGAAGTTTCTATTTTAAACTCACTGTGTACTATTTGACTTCTATTGCATGATTATTTTCCCATAATGCGGCATGATTACATTTCTATTACATGGTCAATATAGTCTATGCATACTAAAAGCTAGAAGCAGGTCCTAGTAGTGATTTAGAAGCTTCAGATATGATCATCGGATTACTTTTCCTTCTTCTCCCATTGTTGTATCTGAAAGATATACAAATCTATTCTTCTCTCCAGTGCGTCCGGGCTCATAAAGGCACCATTTGAGTAACTAAAAATGGTTCTAGATCAGGGAAGTAGCGACTTGAGATAGCCCTTTTGATGTAATTTCATTCTCATTAAAGTACGTATTCTTGCTTAGGCTTTAGAACTGAATTGATTGATAGCTCTGGCAAGTGGTTTTGACTATGGTAGTGGGCTTAGAGTTATTAAGTGGTATTCTTAAGTGAAATACCCTTTAAAATACCCTTTTTTATGAGAATTTAAAAGAATAGTAAACAAGTCTTAAGCATTCCATGCTTACGTGACCGCAAAATAATAATAATAATAATAATAATAATAATAAATAAATGAAACTTTTTATTAACTATATTATTCTATATATTAGTGCCATGTCAAAACAATGTTTTCTTTTTCGTTCTTTTGCAAATAAATTTAGATTGCATGTATTTTAGCTTAACTTGTTATTCGGGTTACATAATCGGTGTAGATTTAATTGGAGATCCATTACTAGTTCTCTGCGTATCCATAGGATCATAACCATTGTCTATCAGTGTGAACAAATGAAAATATTGGAGAACAAGGAGCATAAAGGCATCTGATTAAGACTATTTTTTTAGTTCAACCAATTGCCAAAAAACAGTTAGTTAAGACTTCTTGCTTTTCCTGCTTTTCCCTGTCTGCTGTACAGGAAAAGATACGAGTAGCTCTATACGTACAAAAAGCAGCATTGCATTTCATTGATGGTATGTCTTCTGATTCTCTATTACGGTATCTTATATTCACTGCCTATGCTCGAAGTTTCAAAATTATATACTAATACACACATACACTTCTTTTCACTATGTACCAGCCGGGAAGCGAGGTGACTACAGGCTCTCCACAGAAGTTAGGGAAGCTGGTTATGGAGTTGAACCTGATGCATTAGCATCCATGGTTCAAACCCACAACACCAAGAGTTTGGAACATTATGGGGGCGTTAGGGGATTGGCAAGAGAATTAAACGTTTCTTTGAAAGATGGAATTGTTACAAGTGAAATACCTTCAAGGCAGAACATATACGGCATCAACCGTTATGTTGAGAAGCCTTCAAGAGGCTTTTGGATGTTTGTATGGGAAGCCCTGCATGATTTGACTCTTATCATTCTCTTGGTTTCTGCTGTGGTTTCCATTGGCGTTGGAAATGCAACTGAAGGTTGGCCTAAAGGCATGTACGATGGACTTGGAATAATAATGAGTATTTTTCTGGTCGTGATAGTAACGGCAGTGAGTGACTATAATCAGTCTTTGCAATTTAAGGACTTGGAAAAGCAGAAGAAAAACATTATCATTCAAGTCACTCGAGATGGATGCAGACAGAAGGTTTCTATTTACGACTTGGTGGTTGGAGATATTGTTCATTTGTCTATTGGAGATCAAGTCCCTGCTGATGGCATTTTGGTGTCAGGCTACAGCTTATCAATTGACGAATCGAGCTTATCAGGTGAAAGTGAACCTGTAAATGTAGATGATAATAGGCCTTTTCTTCTAGCAGGGACCAAAGTGCAGGATGGATCTGGTAAAATGCTAGTTACCTCCGTTGGCATGAGAACTGAATGGGGAAGATTGATGGTCACTTTGAGTGAAGGAGGAGATGACGAAACACCACTTCAAGTAAAGCTTAATGGGGTTGCGACAATCATTGGAAAGATCGGCTTGGTATTCGCGGTGTTAACATTCATAGTTCTGATCTCAAGGTATTTTGTGTTCAAAGCATTACACAATCAAATTGAGCATTGGTCCTCCAAAGATGCGTCAACGCTTCTGAATTACTTTGCCATTGCAGTAATTATAATTGTTGTTGCAGTTCCAGAAGGATTACCTCTGGCCGTAACACTAAGTCTTGCCTTTGCCATGAAAAGGTTAATGAAGGATAAGGCACTTGTGAGGCATCTCTCTGCTTGTGAGACTATGGGTTCTGCAACCTGCATTTGCACTGATAAAACAGGTACATTGACAACAAACCATATGGTCGTGGACAAGATGTGGATCTGTGAAGAAACGAGGACAACAAAAAATTCGGACGATGAAACTGCTTTGAAAAGCTCTGTAAATGAAACGGTATACAATCTCCTTATACAATCTATATTTCAAAATACCAGCTCAGAGGTGGTCAAAGGCAAAGACGGCAGAAACACCATATTAGGCACTCCAACTGAGACAGCATTGCTAGAATTTGGCTTGCTTATGGGTGGTGCTTTTGGTACATTGAATGATGAGTATAAGATCGTCAAAGTGGAGCCATTCAATTCAAATAGAAAGAAAATGTCTGTTCTTGTGGCTCTTCCAACTGATGGCTTTCGCGCATTTTGCAAGGGAGCATCCGAAATCATTTTATCCATGTGCGACAAGGTTCTCAGTGCAAATGGAGAAGCATTGCCTCTTTCAGATGAAAAAAGAATAAACATCTCGAATATCATTTATAGCTTTGCCAACGGTGCTCTTAGAACTTTATGCATCGCTTACAAGGATATAGAAGTTTCTTCAGCCCCTGACAAAATTCCAGATAGTAATTTTACTTTAATAGCGGTTGTTGGGATTAAAGATCCTGTACGTCCGGGTGTAAAGGAGGCAGTTCAGGCTTGTTTGGCTGCTGGAATAACTGTAAGGATGGTGACTGGGGATAACATCAATACGGCTAGAGCCATAGCCAAAGAGTGTGGCATTTTGACAGAAGATGGTTTAGCAATAGAAGGGCCAGAGTTTCGCAATAAAAGCCAAGATGAAATGGAGAAGTTAATACCAAAACTCCAGGTTTTACATATTATAAACAAAAAAAAACCTGATATTCATAATTAGAAAAGAAAAGAAAAGAAAAGAAAAGAGAAAAAAGACGTGTTGCCACCTTGTCTTTGATTTTTATTTGTTTGTTTGTATCTGTAGGTGATGGCTCGATCATCTCCTCTTGACAAGCACACGTTGGTTGGTCAGTTAAGGAAAACGTTCAAAGAAGTGGTGGCTGTCACTGGTGATGGTACTAATGATGCCCCTGCTTTGCATGAGGCAGACATTGGATTGGCCATGGGTATTGCGGGAACAGAGGTTTGTTTACAAATTATACACTTGCAAGCTTTGTATTGCTAGGACCAAGTCAAAACTGAACTTAGCTTAGCGGTATTTGATATGTAATTTTTTTTCGAAGTTAGAGATTTAAATCTCCTGTTTCCATTTATTATAGTTCGCATAATTGATGTAAAGCCTTAATTGATATGTTCTCTCCTTGAGGTTGAAGGTTCATATTTTCATTGATGGATGGGTTAACTAGAATTAAATGCCCATTAATAGAATTCACTAGAGAAATTAATTATATTATTTTCATTAGGTGAACATCTTTCCGAAAAAACAATATTCCCCTCTTATATTACCCCCAAAATTTATGGAATTGGCAACACTTTGATCGGAAATTCACTCCAAAAGATCGAGTCAGTCTACGAGAAAAAAATAAAGGGGAAAAAGGCTTACTGGGTAAGGAATTCAATATATAAAATTACATCTTAGACCTTAGTAAACGACAAAGAAGGTGGAAATTCGTGATTGCTTTCAATATTATTGTAAGAACTAAGTCATCTAAATCATTGGGCCCTGGGAACTGGAAGTTTCGTACTTTTCTTTTTAGAAACTCGCATTATTGACGCTTCCGTTTGTCTGCAAAATGGATGCAGGTTGCAAAAGAAAATGCGGACGTAGTCATAATGGATGATAACTTCACAACCATTGTTAATGTTGCGAGATGGGGACGTGCAGTCTACATCAACATTCAAAAGTTCGTTCAGTTTCAGCTTACAGTCAACGTAGTCGCTCTCATGCTCAATTTTATATCTGCATGCGTTTCAGGTATGTAAATCAGTTCATCTCTCTACCTTCTTTATCATATCCAAAAGTTTATAAAACTTGACTTGGATTCTTTAAACATTTTGTCAAGAAATTGAAAATCAGCATAGGATTGACCTAGATATTTACATAGTTTATTAGCCGTTAAGAGACAAATGAAGAGCAGTTTATTCTGAAAAAAATATTATATTATAGATAAAGAGTTTATATAATGCACTACATGTTAACTGATTTGAGTTGTTTTATAAACTCAAGTAAAGGGGAATATGAAGTTTAGAGAGTAATTGAGTGTTTCAGGGTCTGCTCCACTAACGGCCGTTCAAATGCTATGGGTGAACTTGATAATGGACACTCTTGGAGCTCTAGCTTTGGCCACAGAGCCTCCCAATGAGGGGCTGATGCAAAGAAAACCGATTGGGAGAAACGTTAATATCATCACTGGGATTATGTGGAGGAACATCATTGGTCAGAGCATCTATCAAATCACAGTGTTATTAATCCTTAGATTTGAAGGAAAGCGCCTGCTGAATCTCACTGGTCCTGATTCAAGCATTATTCTCGACACCTTCATTTTCAACTCCTTTGTGTTTTGCCAGGCATGTCACTTTCTCTCTCTTACCAAAATCCATACTTCGACTACCTACTTTAAAAAAATACTTTTTGTTTCTGAATTTAAAAAAAATAACAATTTAGTCTCTAATCTTTAGTAACGATTTAATTCATATACTTTCAATAATGTAATTCTCGTTCAAATTGTTAAACAAAATTGTTATATAATAAAATTGAAGGATTAAATTGCATGAAGTAATTATAAACTAAAGATTAGGTAGACTTCTAAGTTTAAAAGTTTAGGAAGAGGAGCACTGACTTTGGGTGCCTAAATTGACAGGTGTTCAATGAAATAAACAGCCGTGACATGGAAAAGATAAACGTGTTGAAAGGGATATTTGGGAGCTGGGTGTTCATTGGAGTGATGGCATCAACAGTAGGATTCCAAATCATAATAGTGGAATTTCTTGGGACATTTGCAGAAACAGTGGGATTAAGCTTGAATTTATGGATAGCCAGCATTGTAATTGGAGCTTTGAGTTTGCCAATCGCAATGGTCTTGAAATGCATTCCTGTTTCAAACACCAAAACAACTTCCCACTTCCATGATGGTTATGAGCCTCTCCCTACTGGTCCTGACTTCGCTTAATTCATTCATCAAACTACTGATTCCATTTCAAAGTTTCAGGTTAGTCGTTTCCTCTTCCCAAATCATATATTTTCCTCCTCTCTTCTTTAATATTCTCTCTTCCTTCTTCTTCTTTTTTAACACTTCACTTTTTTATTTGCTTTATGCGTGTGATTTCCTATCTGAACCTTTGTTTTTCAATATATATATACACACACATTAACTGTTCATATTTGGGTATGTATTTATTTAAATAGCCCCCTCCCCCGTCTTTATTCTACATTTTAATCTCTCTTTCTTCTTCTTGTATAATAATAATTGCTCAAATGATATATATATATATATATTTTACATTTTAAAATAAGGGTGAAGATTTATACTTGCTACTTGACAAGTCATTAAATGTCTAAGTGCCCTATACACACACACACACAAAAGAAAAAAAAAACTGAAATTTTAGATTCAATTTCTATTTATTAGATCAATTTGTTTTTAAAAATTTGAACATGTCTAAGAGTTAAAGACATATTGAGATGTTTTTGAAAGTTAAAGATACACTAGAATACAAAATTAGTAGTACCAACCTATTAAGTATTAGATATTTCTTTTTTAGTGTATTAAATTAATGAATGAGGTAGTCAAACATTATATAAATTGAACTGTACTCATTTTAATCTATTAAACACTTTTATAGTTCAAATAGACTCATACTTAACTAAACGTGAAATGATTCGATCAGAGACAATATTGGAGAGAATATAGTCTTAATTTGTTTGCTAATGACAATTGTCTCATCGTATTCTTTTTTCTTCAAATTTCAATGACTTCAATTATAGGTGGAAAACCATAAATGAATTACAATGGGGATTTTATTCTACAAATATTATTTTAATTTGAATTATTCAATTATGTAATGTCAATGTTATTAATAATTTAAAGGTCGAGATTCTTTTGCATTCCTTTTTTATCTTCTAAAGTATATTCCATCTTAGCTTTTAAATTAGTGGCGTTCTTAAACTTTCTTGGTCTCTAAACTTTTAAAAGGACTAAATAGGCTCACCGTTTAATTTTGAATAAATTCCTAAACTTTACAAAATGCCCAACTAATCACTAAGACTTTTATTCGTAATGGTTTGATATTTGATTTTAATTTTTAAAATTGTACTTGTTTTCTTACAAATTCTTGCTCATATTGTTCATATTCCCTATATAAACATTGACTTATTAGTCCATTTTTAAAAACAAAAGATAAAAAGAAAAAATGAATACCAAACTAGAGCAAAATTTTTAATTTTATGTTTAATAGATATTTGGTCAACTCTTAAAATTGGTGTATGTATATTTAGCACAAAACCAATAGTTGTTAGGCGAAGCTTATTTGGCATTGTTGAATTTTATATACAAAATCTACGTCAATGTTAGGAAAGTTTATAAGAGTTCAAAATTAAAAGTTTTAAAATTCATTAGACACAATTGATAGGAAACAACCAAATGTCTTATATACATATATGACTATTTTTTTGAAGTCCAATAACATATCCAACCCCGTGGATTACATTTGCAATTGTTTCAACCTAAACTTATTCTATAAAATTTTATAATCATGTTTAAATGCTTCTTTGTACTAATTGGCAATAGAAAAGTTCTTTAAAAAAAATGGAAAAAAATGATAATCTAAAGTCAACCAATTAGATAAAATGAGGGTGTATAGGTAAAACAAATAATTTTGTCGACTCTTTCTTTGATATATGTGAGTGTCAGGCTAGTTTATGCGTAGCTCAACTAATCTAACAAAACAACTCGTCGGACTCTTTAGAATTTGAGGGTAAAAGAAGAAACTCACATTGTGAGACCCGCTTCTAATTTGAGTATAAGTAAAATCTAACTAAATGTTTTGAAATTTGCGTTTTGGATAAGATGATGCGTTTTGAAATAAGACTTCACGATAAGAAGTTGGCGTTTGATTCAATCTGCTGAAAGGATTAAGTGATAAAATTTTATATGGTTAAGTATAAGTTTTGCAATTAAGAAGTTAGTTCGCGAGGAAGTTTTGAGAAAAGAAGGATTTGCGATAAAAGCTGTGAAGTCTATGTGTTTACATGGGAAAGAGTCTTCGCGAGAAAGTTGGGTAGTTTGTGATAAGAGTTACGCGTTAAAACCTTCGAAAGTTATGTTAAGTGGTTAAAGCTATTTGCAGAATGAAATTAGGCAAGAAGAAAGGTTTGATGAGAAAATGTCAAATATGATTTGATAGGGTTTAACATGGATTTAAGAATGGCTAACATATATATTAATTTTACACGTGTGAGATTTTAAGTAGGAGCTGACAATCGGACAAAGAACTAAAGATGACTAACCTGGGTTAAGGAATAGTATAAATAGATGATTTGGTTATTAAGTAAACACTAAGATTTTGTTAAAGAGCTAAAGTGTTATTGTTTTGCTCTTGCGAAAAGAGAAGAAAAACAAAGTGTTAAGTGCTGTCGTTTGTTCCACAAGAAGGCTCTGCGAAAAGAGAAGAAAGAGGAGGATCTTTGGTAAAGTTTGGTAAGTGATCTTTTCTTTTAAAGTATTTATATGATTTCAAACATGTTTTCTAATGCTTAAAGCTTGATTTGATGACTATGATATTGATTAAGAAATGCTATTCAAACCATTAATTACTTCCTTTGAATGAGCTAACTGTTATGTGCATATAAGGCTAAAGGTAGCCATGTAGAAAAGTCCTGCATGGTGGAGTGAAGTTGGCCAATGTAGAAAAGTTTTGCATTGTGTTAGGCAGCCTAAGCAACAAGGACAAATCTGTATATTCTCGGATGCTGTTGGCACAATAATCTAAACGCGAGGTAATGAGACCAAGCGTAGAGAGCGATTCGGGATCCTTGGCAAAAGGAATGATTGTGATTTGCGAGTTGTTATAATTCTATTGTAAAAATGGTTACATGCATTTTGATATGTTTTGCAAAATGATGTGTTTATTGATAAACTGATTTGTGTCAAAATTTATGATTTGACGAAAAGGATTTATCAAAGGGTAATGTGAAAAGGATGTCATAAAACCTCACTAAGTCTTTTAGACTTATGTTTTAAAATTCTATCTTCTAGGATTGGCGTTAAGGCTGAGTAAGAGGAGGGGAAGGAAATGACTTACTGGACGAGAAGCTGCCAGGCCTTTTAAGTTTTAGTTTAAGTTGTATTGTATACTATGTATGAAACGTCTGTTACTAATAAAGTTTAAGTTTTGATTATGTTAACTTCGTTAAGCTTTATCTCCTAAAGTATGTTGTTTAATGTATTGGACGTTTAAACAAGGTAAAGAATTTAAAATGAGTGTCTTTGGCATTTAATTGCATCAGAGATGCTCAAGTATTTGGCGTTCAAATTGACTTCCGTTACGTTATGTTTTTCGCTTGGTAGTTTAAAAGGAGTTGAGTTTGAGCTAGGCGATAAGACCAATTTCAAGGTTTTAAGCTAAATCGAATTCTATCTGCATTATTTCCTGCATTCTGGTTGTTTTGCGAATCGAGCTGTGACAATTTGGTATCAGAGCATGATTTTGGGAAACCTTGGTGGTTCGAAAAATATGTATTTGGATTTAAGTGTTTAAGTTATTTTGTAGGAAGATTTGAAATGACATGATACCACCAAGAAGAGCTATTAGTAGATCAAAGGAAACTACTGAGCCACAATGAATTCATAGACTTATTCTATAAACCTCGGTGCGAGAAGAGATCAAGAAGATGATGGAAACGTTAGACATGCGCAATGGAATATGCATTTCTATTCTCATCCTTGTTCGCGGGATGTCTCATACTTATCCAGACTAACTGTCTAGCAAGGATCTTCTTCTGCAGAACTTCCTTTCTCCAAATCAGGGCCTCGCACAATAGGCCTCATAGTTGGGCCCTTTACCAAAGGGGATGTATAGAGAAGGAGATGTTCAAGGAGCTCAGAAAGGAGAGTAAGCGAGTGGAATGTAAATGTCACGCCCTGCTCCAATATCACTTAACATCTTTTAAACTTAACTTTAGAAATCACCACGTACCAAAAATAAAATCAAACAACTTCTCTTATTAACTTTAAATCAAGAGTTCTACAAATTTCACTTTATATACATTCTTAAAACAAAAAAATTATAACAATTAAAGCTGAATTCCTTGTTTAGTTTCCTCGGGTAGCAACTCGTCTCACCTATCCCTACTTGGCCTTAACGTTTGATCACTTAAGGAGGGAAACGTAAAACGTAAGTCAATGACTTAGTGAGTGATAGTTTTGAAAAACTTTTTGGGCATACAATACGTAAATCATTTTCATAAAATAGTCTTCAATGCCTCATTTCAGTAAATCATAAAACACACTTTAGCTTTTCACTATTCCTTTCACCAGAAACATGAATTATTTCCATGCATAGACTACTGTGATGACTTTTTCATCAACAACATCCCTTAGAGAATTTCTTGGTTCATTTTCACTTGCTCAGGCCGTTAAGCACAATATACATTTTTTATGCATTGGTCAGCTTCATTTTGCCATGCAAGCCTTTTCTACATGGTTGCCTTTACTCATTATGTACACATAACAGGTAGCTCATTGATAGGAAGAAGACTAGTGGTTTTCTCACAAACATAGCATACAATAAACTTTAGTTACAAAGTAGCAATAAACTTTCTTAATAAATCAAACTTTTCATATACAACGACGTGAATCACATCATCACAGAACATCAAGAACGTTAGAAGAAAGCTTAAAATTAATTTTACTTCAGAAAATCACTCACAAATTTAAGTTTCCCTTAGCTCATAATGTCTTGAAACCCCAATGCTTTTTTTCACCAAGCTTATTTCTTTTACGGTAGAATAACTCTAATGATTTTGTTTGTAATCCTCCTTCTATCGTCCTTCCTCCCTTGTTTATTTTAATTCAAGAATGGCATAATCATTATTTAAGCTTCCAAAACTCGCCAACTCCTGTTTAGCTGCAAAATGCATGAAATTTAATTAAGACACGTGGATTTTTGGTCCAAACACAGCCCAAGATCCTTCGAGATCTTTACTTTTTTCGATCAAACACGATCTCGAAATTACCTGATTTCCCAATTTCATAAGCTTTTGTTCTTCATCTCAGTCGAACCAGCACCAAGATTGCCCCGAGCTTATACTTTTGTCCTCAATTTAGCCTAAAATTACACGCATATGCTTGAGATCCTTAAATCCAAAGCATTATGTCTCTCCTCTCGGCCAGCACAACCCCGGAATAGCCCCGCGATCCTCTAAATTTCCTCTTTTACCTTCAATCTCGGCCAGCTCAAGATCGATATTACTTGAGATCTCCTTAGATTTGCTTCTCTAAGTCCAATATTGGCTCAATAAGCACCAAGATTACCTCGAGATGAACCTTCTGCCTTCAATTTCTTCCCGAGATTACTCAAGGTTGCCCTGGATTTCCTTTCTTTTTTAGGTACGGGTCTCACAGTAAGTTTTTCCGTTAAATATGGTCTTTTCTATTTAAGTCGTATCATCTACTAATTATAATGGTTTTGCAGATTCTCAATCTGTTGTTTTTATTTATTCAGAGGTTCTTGATTGCTCGCTTGGAGATGTGTACTCATAGATTTACGACTCTCCCTTATGCATTATTTGTATATGTCATCTCAACATTCTCACTATTTACTTCATTCACCGTTCACTTCTTCTTAGATATGTAAATTTCTGATTGCAGGTTCACCTAAACTCTAGTTAGTGCGACAACATATACATTAAGATATATGGTAAAAAAAGAAGGAAGCAACATTAGTATGATGGTGGGAATCAACATTCATGGATGCGATCCTTGGTTTGTAAGAGAATCGTACACTAGGGTGGACAGATGTAGACTATATTTACTCCCCTATCGACTATCATTAACACTAGATGATGTTGGTAATCGATATCAACCAAGGTCGAATCCTTGTATATGACTTTCTTCCCTTGTACATCTTTATGCACAATCCCAATAAGTTCCTTGTGCATGCATGTTATCCCTTCAATAGCAGAATTTTGTTATTTTCAGGAGACGAAGTCGGACCTCTAACTTGACCCATGAATGGTTTATCAAAGTAACATGGACAACATTCAATGGCCATCATTCTAGATTGTAGAATTTTTTTATTAAAATTTTTTTAATACCATTTAATTGGTTCTAGTTTGTCTACTTTACAGCAAGAGAGAATATTAGAATTTAGGTTTCAATATGCTGCGAAACTTTGGGCGTCACATTATCTTTAAATATTGTACTCAAACATTTTTAATAGAATTGTGCTTTATTGTTGTGATATAATTTATTCATACGGAGCAACAAATAATTGAGAATTAACTAGCATGCAACGTGTATTTAATAGAACCAATTTAAGTTGTCTGAGTGGAATAGTTGAGTAACTACTACTCATAATCGGGTAGCAAGGATAAACCAAAGGGCTATTTCAATGAGGATTTAGTCCTATTACTATTATTAATAAGAATTAAACAGAATTGCATTCATATAGAGTAACGAGAAATGAACGCTGATTAGCATATAATCAACAAAAAAATTACATTAAGGGAAAATCAAGAATTGAGTAGTTTGTATCGAGTATCGAGTAATGTGTATTAAGTTATCAAATACAGGGAAGTCTTTACATGTGAATAAGGAACGAGGAACGAGTAGCATGCATCATGTACAAGATAACGTGTAATAGAGAATTTATAGTGAATTAAATGTTTTCTATTCAAATAAATATGATTAAGTACAAAATGTGGACTGAGGAATGAGGAATGAATGTTTCTATATATAATGTTTAGAATTTACATGAATGGAGTACAAAATGTTTTCAATCTAAATGAATAGGAATTAAGTCCTTACAAGTGTAGAAGACAATGGATAACATGAGTTGATATTGCACCTACATTGTACATGACTGAGATGGTTATGTACGTCTGAGACAATACGATGTCGTGTTTAGGGATTGTTGCACCATTTTCAATTGTGACCTGATTGTCCATAACATTCACACCTTTTTGCATTGGATCGTTCTTTAGTAGATGGTATTCGATTTATCATTTGTTGACCAACCCAATCAACCTTCTTTGGTGGAAGTATTTTCACTTTAGTATTATCAGTCGGCTTCTTCCACTTATAAATACGACCAACTGAGTTTATTAATTCCATATACGAAATGATTAGTGACTCAACGTTGTACAACCTATTGCACACAGTGAATGACTTGATATTGTGTTCCCTAGTTGTAACAATAGCTTGTGAACACAATATCTCTAAACACTAAAATTGAACACACGTACATTATTTAGTATGGAGATTGACAATACTACCTAACCACCATCTTTAACCTGAAATTTGTAGCAATCAATTGAGTTCACTTAATCTCGTCTCGCCACTTCAGACCTGGTTAATATCAATTACACAACATACTTCGAATGAGCAGATATCTTAGTAAACCAATAGTTTTGCTGCTCATAAAACCATCCTTGTAAAAGACTTCTAATGTGCTCCAACAGTGCTGTTATGGATGATTTCCCTGAATTGTCTATAATGGAGTTGAAGCACTTGGCAGCATTACTGGTTATGTTCTCATATTGTCTTGCATACTGATAACACCTTGCTCAACATTCAACATTAGCATCCTCCAAATACTAGGGGTGTTCAAAAAACTCAATAAACTGATCAACTCGGACTACCCAACCCAAACCGTAAGGGTTGGGTTGGGTTAAATTATGTTTTAGGTTGGGTTGGGTTAGAGATTTGAAAAAAAAAAATGGACTGGGTTATCGGGTTGGGATATTAAGGGTCGGGTTGACCCAGTTTTAATAGATATTAATATATATATATATATAAACTTAAAAAAAACCCTAGATTAGTTTTTAACTCTTTTTCATTTTTTTCCTTTCATTCGCTTCACGCAATACGTAGGTCGCAACACGTTACATGCCAACACTATGCACAGCACAACCTTCCCTCTCAGTTCTGGTCGTTCCTCTTTGCGTGTTACCGTTCTCGTTCCCCCTAAACCCTCACATTCTGGCAACCTCACTTTGATTTCTTCCACAAGTTTGCAAGTCTGTGATTTTTGTAAGTTCCAATCCCTCACTTTTGTATTTAGATAAATTAAAATATTTAAATCAAGTCTAATTTTAATTTTCTTAACACCTTTCAGCTTCAAATATTTGGGTTTCTTTAAAACTTGTCACCACGGACATGGTATTGGATACGGCAGAATCACCATTATCTAACTCTATGGTAAGTTGAATGTTTTGATGCTTAACTTTTTTGTGTCAAATTTATGTGAATTTTAGGAATTAGATAGGTATATGTTTTAGTAGTTGGAATTAGATAGTTGTTCGAAATGTTTATAAATGGTTCATGAATTAATATCAAATGTCTACTAGACCGATTTGTGCTGACATGAATTTTGATTTGCTACACTAAACTTGCCGCACATGATAGGGAAAACTGAAAAGTTGGTTTATGTTGGTGTTGAAATTAGATAAGTATATGTTTAATTTGTATAGGTTGGTGTTGAAAGTTTCGTTGGTTTTTGTTGGTGTTCGAAGTTTAATTGTTGTATGTTTTATTGCTTTATTTAATAGATGGATAACAGTAGTGAGAATGCGAGTGCTACCGATAATAATGAAATGCCTCCTCCCCTTCCTTTTTCTCCTTCTAATACAAGTCAAACTACAAACCATGTACCACCTCTACCTCCCAAGTCCAAAAGAAAGAGACCTAATAAACAAACTTCTTCCGTGTGGGATCATTTCACAAAAATGGAAGCAAGTGTTAACGATGGAGCTAGGTGCAAGTGTAATTATTGTGGCAAGGATTACGCATGTGATAGTAATAATTGTGGAACTAGCACTTTGTGGAAGCATTTAAGAAATCAATGCGAAAAGTATCCATATAGAGAAGAGAATAGAGGACAAACCACCCTAACTCTTATACCTACAAAGGATGGGAAGGGAGCCAATGCTAGTAATTTTGTGACTACATTGTTTAGCCAACCAGCATGTAGACTAGCATGTGCTAAGATGATAATTATGAATGAGTTGTCATTCAGATTCGTTGAGACTGACGATTTTAGACACTTCTGTAGTATTGCGTGTCCTAGATTTGATGTTCCATCGAGAGTAGCGATTGCTAGAGATATATATCAACTATATATAGAAGAGAAGAAAAAATTGAAATCATTTTTACTTAAAAGCTCTCAAAGAATTTGTCTTACAACGGACAATTGGACTTCACTATAAAATGTGAACTACATGGTCATCACGTCACATTTAATTGATTCCGAATGGGTTTTACATAAGAAGATTTTGAGTTTTTGAGTTGCTAATCATAAAGGAGAGACTATTGGGAGGGCAATTAAAAGTTGTTTGTTGGAGTGGAGGATTGACAAAATCTTTACAATCACGGTTGATAATGCAAGTTCCAACGATGTGTCTATTTCATATCTTAAGAAAAGACTTAAAAGTTGGAAATCAATTGTTTTAGATGGAGCGCTATTACATATGAGGTGTTGTGCTCATATAATTAATCTTATTGTAAATGATGGACTGAAAGATATGCATGATTCTATCGCTAGTGTTCGTAATGTTGTGAGATATGTACGATCATCACCTAAGAGAATGGAAAAATTTAAAGCATGTGTGAAGCAAGAAAAAATTCAGTGTAAGGCCCTTGTTTGTTTAGATGTAGCTACTAGGTGGAATTCTACCTATTTAATGCTTGAACATGTAGTTAAATTTGAAAAAACTTTCAAAATTTTAGAGGAAGAGAAAGAGGACTCAGATTTTGTTGAGTATTTTGAGGAAGATGATTGTGGAAATAAGATATTGGGGCCCTCAAGTGTGTCTGATTAGTTGACAGTGAGTGTGTTTGCTAAGTTTTTGAAAGAGTTTTGTGAAACCACTACAAAAATAAGTGGATCTTCATATGTGACTTCTAATGTTGGTTATAAGGAGATTAACAAAATTCAATTTGTTTTGAACAAATGGAGCAACAACAACAATTCTGTTTTTAGTTTGATGGCTATGAATATGAAAACAAAGTTCGATAAGTATTGGGGTTCACTTGAGAAGATGAATAAGTTTATTTTTGTCGCTATGGTGATTGATCTTCGGTACAAGTTAAAGTACTTGAATTATTGTCTTTCCAATGTTTATGAGAGTGATGTTGTTAAGGATGTAGTTGAGAGCGTGAAGATATATTTGTATCGTCTTTATGACTTTTACAAATCACAAAATAAACCTTCCACTCGAGGTGGTCATAGCACCGATTGTTCTTTAAGAGAAGAAGAAAGCTCAATGGAAGTGGAGAATGACTTGACGTTTGTCTGACAACGATGTAGTAGATAGAGATGAATTTGATAATATGTCTTGGTGGAAAATGAATGGATACAAATATCCCATTCTATCAACAATTGTTCGAGATGTTTTGGCGTTTCCAATATCTACGGTGGCCTCTGAATCTGCATTTAGTACAGCCGGAGGATTCTTGATTCCTTTCGAAGTTCTTTGACTCCTAGGACAGTTGAGACCTTGATATGTACACAAAATTGGATTCGAGGCGGTTCGGAGTTATTAGATCTTCATCCACAACTTGAAGAGTTAGAGACTTACGAACATATTGAGATAGGTAATTGATTGCTTTCTTTGTTGTACATATCTAACCACTAACATGAATTATGCTAAATATATTTTTATTTACTTTTGTATGATTTTTTTCTAGGGAACTCGTCATCTTCTATTATTTAGAACTAATGAATTGGATTTGGGGTAAAATTATATTGATTATTATTAGTGAGTTTTTCTAGAATTATATGTACTTATATTATATGCAATTCTTATTACTTATATTATATGTAATTATTATGTATTTGTATTTTTTTCAGGCATGGAACCAAGATTGCAAGAAGAACAATCCCCCAAAATTGTGGCACACTTTGGAATTGGATGTGAAGTTGTAATGTTATGTCTTATTGAACTTTGAATTTTTTTATGTATTTTAATGGACATTATTTAATTTTAAACTTTTGAATTTATTTTTCAATATTAATGGACTTGTTGAACTTTGAACTTTTAAATGTATTTTTAAATGTTAATGGACATTTCTATTTTATGTGATCGTTAATTTTTGTAAGAATTTGAATTTTTTAATGTATTTTTAAATTTTAATGAACATTCCTATTTTTTGTGATTATTAATATTTTTATGATTTTGAACTTTGGACATTATTGTAGATTTAGAATTTGAAAAGAAAACGAAAATTTTGGTTGAAACTTGAAAGAATATGGATATGATAAAATTCAATTCTTACACTTATATAATCAATATAAAAATTTTAAAAATAATTTAATTAAAAAAAAAAGTCAACCCGCCCAACTCAACCCGGCCCAACCCGAATATTTTGGGTTGGGTTGACCCTTCAAAATTGAACCGTTAGGGTTCAAATTTTGCCAACAATTTTGCCAACTCAATCACTTTGGGTTGGTCCATATTTTTCCTACAACCCGGTCCAACCCGGCTTATGTACACCCCTACCAAATACCATGCAAGTGAAATATTATCATAGTATTCTCATAGTTAACTATTAAAGTTAACTGATAGGTTCCCACAGCTTCAACTGGGACTTTGACTTTGTTTCCCATAAAGATGAATCTCTCATTTGGGTTTGTAGTTCGGATCGTAAGGAATCCCTGCATCGTATTAGAAACATGAATATAACCAGAATCAATCCATCATGTATTATAAGGAACTTCAGTTAAGTTTGATTTGAAACATACTAAAGCATTATGCTTACCTTTATTCTAGAACCATGACTTATGTTTTAAACAATCTTTCTCATAATATGCAAGTTTATTACAAAAACGACACTTATCCTTAATCTATTCCTTTTTATGGATTGGGACAGATAACTCTTTTATCTTTAGTTATCCATGATTGCCCTTTCACCATTTTTTCTAGGTTTGTTTCCAGTTTCTCTGTGACCCATGAGATTGGAAGAGTGAAATACTGGTTTCTTAAGTCTCACTTCCTCTTGAATGAGCAAACTTTGTAATTCATGCACATTCCATTTATCTTTTAGAGTGTTATAGTTCATGTGGAATGGATCATACCCCGAAGGTAAGGAATTAAGGATAAATGTTACCAAAAAGTTCTCATTAACTTCCATTCTCATGGTCTTTAATCTTGTAGCCAAGTTCGTTATTTCAAGGATGTGCTTATGTATAGTACAAGAACCATTAAACTTGATGTTGGTTAAAGTACTCATAAGTGTTCAAGCAAGTGACTTATCAGCCGACTCTAACTGTTCATATTTTTCCACATATTTCATAAATTCCTTAGCATCTTCAATTTTCTTAATTGTAGACATGATATTGTTTGCCACAGTCATTCATAAACATTAAGCTTAATCTATTTGATCTTTTCCAAGTTTTATAGAAAGATTTATCCTCATCACTACTAGCAGAAGTGTGACGACCCAGACTTTACAGATCTTGTCTAAGTCGTTACGTTTACTCAAAACCGTTTGTTGACAAAAGACAGCAAAATTCAGTTGAAAACGAAGGAAAATTTTAATCGGGCCCTATTTCAAAAATACAAAATTTCAAATGCTGCTTACAAAAAAAATTTGACTATTTGTAAACTTAGTTCAATCAAAATATTTTCAAACCGTCAACGGAAGCAGTTAAAAGACAGTCCCCTATGACAAATCACGATTCCTTCTTGTCCCTCGTCGGTCTGCTCCTCGTATTACCTTTGCCTGAAAAGTTAAAGATAAAAAGGGTGAGTATTAATATACCCAGTAAGAGACCCACTACTGGTCCCGTTAGGGGAAAAATAAATTATTAGCTTCCTATGGAGTACCCTGCACAGTCACAGTCTTGTGATCCCGTAGGATGCACATAATCAGTCTAACGTCCAAGGGACGTATGAATAAGTTTAGTGTTCTGCAGAAACACATATCAGTCTAGTGTTCTGCAGAAACACATATCAGTCTAATGCTCCCGAAGGATACACATATCAGTCTAGTGCTCCCGAAGGATGCACATATCAGTCTAGTGCTCCCGAAGGATGCACATATCAGTCTAGTGCTCCCGAAGGATCCACAAAAGGGTGATAATCCCGTAGGGCACCCGCAAGGTAACTACCCACTAGGAAACCAATAATTTACCCCTCAGTCCCTTCTATACATTTTAACAGTCAATTTACAATTCAGTCAAACGTCCTCATCACGTGAACTTTCCACTTAACCTCAAACAACCATTTTTATTCCAATCTAACCCAAGGTTCGTCAAAAACACGTTAGTACATCAGTCGACAACAAAACCAATCATAACATCCACCTCAGTCTAAAATGGCACGACCATGATGTCTCTTCCGTTCACAATACACTACCATAGTCGTCTACCATACATTCGATTTACACAACAATCTACCAATTCAAGCCACACATTATATAAGCAACATCTACGAGATTCAGTCATTCCCACATCCTTACATTTGTACATATACATACCCAGACAGTCATAACATGCAATCAACCACAAGTCCACATCCAAACATATACATCATAGTCGTCATCCCTACTCAATCAAGATATAACAATACGATCTATACAGTCAATACACCCAAATATTTTTATTGAGTCCAGTAGAAAGTCCCTTACCTTATCTCAAAGTTTTATGCAAACCCCTTGGTCGAACAATTTTCCGCAATTACAACCTAGACATAACAACAGAAATCAACATATTTTTTCCAAGTAGCTCCAAGCATCTAAATCACCCATGTGAATTTAGCACTTACCCAGTTAGTGGGTGAACGAACCCACACCAACTATAGAGAATTTCAAAGGATTTCGCTCGTCGACTTCAATCGGTACCTTCAATAATCAAACATTCCTACAATTGATTAAACCCAATAGTAGGATTCATCATTATCCATGAAAACAACAAAATCCAAAATTCATTCTTACCACACACAAACCCAATACTTCACAGTAAGGCAGAAGCGTCTTCGAATAGGTGAAATCGATGTGGGCAAAACAGATTCAAACGATAACGGAAGTGGACGACAACTTGCAACCCACGGCTGGAAGATGGAGAACCGCGCGGCTGGGCTTCACGGATGGAGATGCTGCGCGGCTCAGACCTGGCGCCTTCGGTTTGGGACGCTGGGCTTCGTCGGATTGCTGGGACGCGACGTGCGGATGGTAGCAGGCGTGAGCGGTTGACGGACGAATGACTGTGATTGTCGGTCGGCGTTCTTCTTCTGCATCTCCGAACGGCGCGGCCAAGGGGGATGCGGTGGGGGTTGGCGTGAGGTTGAACGGAAAAGAAAGAGGAGGGAGGCCGGCGACGGCTAGGGCAAATGAAGGAGAAAAAAGAAAAGAAAAGATGAGGGGGGGTTGTGCACGAGGAAGAGAGAGGGAGAGAGAATTTTTTTTTCTTTTTCTTTTTTTATTTCTAATAATAATAATAATAATAATAATAATAATAATGATGATGATGAGAATAATAATAATAATAATAATAATATATTATAATTATTAATACAATTCCATTTTCTTTTTCTTTTTAAATCCTTTTCCTTTTCATCAATTCATTTTCTTTTCCTCATCAAACTTCAACATACAATACACCCAAAAATAGTTTTAAAAAAATTATTAATTTAAAATAAGATAATTACGCTTTAGAATTACATCAAAACTTTGGGGCGTTACAAGAAGTAATTGTACTAGGTTTCTCACTTGAGAGTGCTAAATCAAGATCCAAAATTCCAAGATGGAATTGGATTTGTTTGCACCAATCAGAGAAATTGAGTCTGTTAAACTTGATTATAGACATATCATGCACATAAAGAGAAACGGGAGCAGATGCTCCAATTACAAAATAAATATGTTTATACATTATTGCCTTGAGATATAAACTTAAAGATACAGCATATATTATGATAGTATTAAATAACCATTAACTTATATATTGAAGTTCTTCTTTGGAAGACACAACAATGTGCAATATTTGTACTTAACTGATGCTAGATTTAGTTTCATATAATTGGTAATTTAAATGCTCAAATTAGATACATTTGTTATCTTTTGATATACTAATAATATCTAACCAAACACCTTAATTAACCACAATAAGATTCAAAATTATAAAACTACTAATTACCTTTGGACAAGTTACATATTTTATAATAATGAAAATTAATATACTTATGACAAATCATTAATGTTTTATAATATCATCTCATTTATCAGCATCAAATAAACATGAGTAATTGAATCAACTTTAATTTGATGTTTAAAGATTTACCGATTTGGTCACTTTGATGACTAAAAACCTGTTCGTAATATAGGCATCATGATAAAACAATTCCAAGGGATTTACATCGCAATTTGCAGTTAGATATTGCAGTAATTTCATCAAAACTTCATACAATCATACATTATTCTTCAAAATTTAATTGTATAATTTAAATTTCAAAGTTAAGTGGGTACTTTAAAACATAATATTTGCATAACACATAAGTATAATTAATATATAGTCATCAACTTGAACATAAATAAATATATGCATACTATATAGTGTAACTTTTGAAAAATCATTAAAATCTAGATTTTAACTACATTGTTAGCAACATCCATATCTTAAATAGATTTTAATTCTTTTAAATTCTTGATTACTGATTAAAACACTTATTATCTTTTAAAACAAAGGAAGAAAAATAATAATAAAATTTAATTTAATTAATGTCGGTGTGGTTGGCGATGAGATGTGGTCGGCGGTACAAGCACAAATTTATAATTTAATTAAAATTTGTTTTGATTAATTAAACTACAGTATGCATATTATAGGACTAATTAAGTAATGTTATAATAGTTATAAAATTTGATAATTAGAAATCGTCAACCTATAATAAAGAGTTGCATGCAAACGTAGGATCTTAGGATTAATTTGATTTAATTTTAAATTGTTTAAAATTAAATAGACCTTAGATCACATTAGTTCTAATATAATTAGAATTATGTCTAAGTTTAATGAAACTCAATAGAACAAATAGGATTTAAGATTATAAGGAAACTCCACCGGTAAAGTTTTGTCTAAGGCTAGAGGTACTTAAGTTGACGATCTATGAAACACCTTCTATCTGAAAACTCAGTTGGAACCGGCGTTGAGTTAACCTTATTTCTATTAGCATAAGAAGCCCCTAGGTAAATTAAATGGTTTAATACACCAGGAAACTTTAAGAGTGAATAGGATTTAAAGTTATAAGAGAACTCCACCAGTAAAGTTCTATCTAAGGTTGGACGTACTTAAGTTGACGGTTTACGAAATACCTCCTACCTAAGAACTGACCCGGAACCGACGTTGAATTAACCTTATTCCTATTAAGCATGAGATGCCACTAGGTAAATTAAATGGTTTAATACACCTAGAAACTTTAGAGTAAAGTTTTTTTATAAGAGTTATAATAAGAATAGACTTAGATAGATTCATTTAGCCAGAATTTAGCTAAGGACAATAAACCTTAAATTAATAGAACATTTTAGTGGGAGAAAATGGTATATATTATATATTAATTTTTAGCTCTCACGTGAGATTCATACTCAGCTTTGTGTCGCCCTGGAAGCAGCCTCCCTTCAAATAGTGTTTCATAGTAAGAAGAAGAAGGACGTGTGCAACGTATCCTACAATCTCCACCATTAGGTTGCACCGTGAGATTTCTATGATCCGCTTGCGTGTCGTTCTAACGTGATCATCCCTTCGGAGGGCCTAATTGTAGAAGTCGGAACAACGTAAACTCCAGAAATGGATATGGTTTCTTAGGTTAATCTTCAACAGTTGTCTTTCCTTTTGGTAGCCTGTTGAAGCGTACCTCTGGGATCTGAAAATGGTAGGATCACACTTACGGAATGAATTAAGTTAGTAAATGAATCCTTGATCGAACAACGGTAGCTAAGAACTATAATAATATGAGTTATTCTGGTATTAGTTATTAGCTGAGATTGGCTTATTTCAGAAAAGGAGTAATTGATCACCCTTCAGTTGTTGTTGCTCTAAACTTCTGAAATATCGTTGCAAAAACTAAATCATTTGCTTGATTAGGGTTCTTTGATTGCTTGTTTTTGCTGAATTGATTGGATTATTTTGTGTAATGGATTAAGACAAAGATAACTAATACGGTTAATTGATTGTTTTAGCATGTTTTCTTCAATTATTCAACTGCTTAAAAACGAAAAATTAACCAATAAAAATTATGCGGCGTGGAAGTTAAACTTGAATATGATTTTGGTTAATGATGATCTACGCTTCATCTTAATGGAGGAATGTCCTCCTTTCCCTGCTCAAAATGCATCTCAGAATGTCAGGGATGCATATTACCGTTAGACAAAGGCAAATGACAAGGCTCGCGTCTATCTTTTGTCTAGTATGTCTGACATACTAAGCAAGAAACACGAGACCATGGTCACTGCTCATGAGATCATGGACTCTCTCCAAAAGATATTTAAGAAGAATAAAAAAGGTGGTAAGTATGATTTACTTGTCTTAGAAACATGTTTAGTGAAAATGACTAAAATGCCTGGATACTTGATTTAGGAGCCACTAGCCATGTTTGTTCTTCTTTAAAGGAAACTAGTTCCTTTAAGCAGTTCGAGGAGGATGAGATGACTCTCAAGGTTGAAACGAGAGATCTCATTTCAGCTCGTGCAGTGGGAGATGTTAAGTTGTCTTTCATAAATAGATTTTTGTTTTTAGAAAACTTGTACATAATTCCTAAGATTAAAAAAAATCTTAAATCTATTTCTTGCCTTATTGAATAATCATATAATGTAACTTTTTCTTTGAATGAAGCGTTCATTTCTAAGAATGGTGTACATATTTGTTCAACTAAGCTTGAAGACAACTTGTATGTATTAAGACCTAATGAAGCAAAAACAATTTTCAAACATGAGATGTTTAAAACTGCCAATACTTAAAATAAAAGGCAACGAAATTCTCCTAATAACAATAACTATCTTTGGCACTTGAGATTACGTCACATTAATCTCAATAGGATCGGGAGATTGGTAAAGAATGGACTTCTAAATGAGTAAGAAGATGCTTGATTGCCTCCAAGTGGAAAAGGTTATAAAATCTCAATCTTGTTTTGAAGGAAAGATTACTAAAAGACCTTTTACTGGAAAAGGTTATAAAATAGCCCCTAGAATTTATACATTCAAACCTTTATGGTCTGATGAATGTAAAAGCTAGAGGAGGTATTGAATACTTCATCTCTTTTATAAATGATTATTCAAGGTATGGTTATTTATACTTAATGGGGCATAAGTCTAAAGCTCTTGAAAATTTCAAGGAGTATAAGGCTGAAGTTGAAAATCTACTAAGTAAAAAGATTAAAATACTTCAATATGATCGAGGTTGAGAGTGCATGGATTTCAGATTCTAGGACTATATGATAGAACATGAAATTCAATTTCAACCCTCAGCACCTGAGACACCTCAACAAAATTTTATTTCTCCTTTTTGATACACCATTTTGTTGTGTATCAAAAAGGAGAAATAAAATTTTGTTAGACATGGTTTGTTCAATGATGAGCTATGCTCAATTGCCTAGCTCGTTTTGGGGGTATACAGTAGAGACTGCAATTCATATCTAAATTGTTGATTACCCTAAAGAAACGAGAGGTGGTCTATTCTTCATTTCCCAAGAAAATAGAGTGTTTATATCGAAAAATTCTACTTTCTTGAAAGAAGACCACATGAGAGATCATAAACCACGAAGCAAATTAGTATTAAGTGAAGCTACTGATGAATCAACAAGGCTTATTGATGAAGCCAGTCCCTCATCAAGAGTTGATGAATCTAACACATCAGGTCAGTCTCATCCTTCTCAATCGTTGAGAATGTCTCGACGCAGTAGGAGGATCGTATCACAACCTAATCGTTACTTGAGTTTAACTGAAACTCAGGTTGTCATATCAGATGATGACGTTAAGGATCCATCATCCTATAAACAGGCAATGAATGAGGAAGACAAGGACCAATGGGTCAAAGCCATGGACCTTGAAAATGAATCTATGTACATCAATTCAATGTGGGAGCTTGTAGATCTACTTGAAGGGATTAGGGTACAAGTGGATCTATAAGAAAAAGAGAGATTCAACTGGAAAGGTACAGACCCTCAAAGCTAGACTTGTAGCATAAAGGTATATCCAAAGGGAAGGGGTTGACTATAAGGAAACTTTTTTTCATGTTGCTGTGTTAAAGTCTATAAGGATTCTCTTGTTCATAGCCACTTTTTATGATTATAAAATATGGCAAATCGATGTCAAGACTACTTTTCTGAATGGCAATCTTGAAGAGAGTATCTTTATGTCCCAGCCCCAGGGGGTTCATAATCCAAGGTCAGGAGCAAAAAAATTTGCAAGCTGGATCGATCCATATATGGGTTGAAATAGGCATCTAGATCTTGGAACATTAGATTTAATATTGCGGTCAAATCTTACAAGTTTTGAGCAAAACGTTGATGAACCTTGTGTATACAAGAAAATCAACAAAGGTAAAGTAGCTTTCTTAGTACTTTATGTGGACAATATCCTTCTAATTAGAAATGATGTAGGATATCTAACTGACGTTAAAACTTGGCTAGCAACCCAATTTCAAATGAAAAATTTGGAAGAGGCATAATATGTTCTAAGGATCCAAATCATAAGGGATAGTAAGAACAAAATGTTAGCACTGTCTCAGGAAACCTATATCGATAAAATATTGGTTCGATATTCGATGCAAAACTTTAAGAAGGATTTATTATCTTTCAGGCACGGGGTTCACTTGTCTAAGGAACAGTGTCCTAAGACACCTCAAGAAGTTCTCATATGAGACGTATTCCCTATGTCTCAGCTGTGGGCAGCTTAATGTATGTTATGCTCTACACTAGGCCAGACATTTGTTATACAGCAGGAATAGTCAGTAGATACCAGTCCAACCCAGGGTTAGATCAATGGACAACGGTTAAAATTATTATCAATTCTTTAAGGAGAACGAGAAACTAAATGCTTGTGTATGGAGCTAAGGAATTGATCATTACAAGATATACTGACTCTAATTTCCAAATCGATAAGGATTCTAGGAAATCTACATCGAAATCAGTGTTCGCCCTAAATGAAGAGTTATGGTATGGCGTAGCATCAAGCAAGGATGCATTGCAGACTCTACTATGGTGGCTAAGTACATCGCTGCTTGTGAAGTAGCAAAAGAAGTAGTTTGGCTAAGGAAGTTTCTGCATGATTTGGAAGTTGTTCCAAACATGAACATGTCCATCACTTTATATTGTGATAATAATGGGGCATATTGTTGATCCATTTACAAAGACTCTAAGGGCTAAAGTGTTCGAGGATCATGTAGAAAGGCTAGGTCAACAAGATATGTACATTAGGTAATCTAGAGCAACTGGAAGATGTGTAATGGGTATGATGATGGCCTAGTTTATTGTATTTGTATATATACGTCTTGTGTAATATACTTGTACATTTTATCATTTCCAATGTCAGAGGATTACTTTATTATGTATATCCCAAAGAGACTAGAGTTTTAGTCCAAGTGGGAGTTTGTTGAGATTTATGTCCTAAAACTCGTAGATTGTAAATATAATCCATTGATCATTGTTAATAAAGTGTTATTATTGTAATAATTGTTATTAATTATATTATTAATTTTGTCTTAATAACCCAAATCCAATAAACTAACATCCTAAGTTGTTTAATGAGTCTTGCACAGTATGTAGAGACATATAGGATCAATGTTCGAGATCAGCTTAAAGGGTCTTTAGGATAAGGCTGGGTACCTTATCTTAGTAACACTATGTACATGACTCACTTTGTATTTGATATAAACACAATGATCCAATGTGTTCGTGTAGTTGACATGCGAGTGAGGGTATCCTATTCAATGAGTTTGCATAAGATTGGACTACAAAATAGTAACCACTAGATGTAATTCTGTTAACTAGTTAGGTTTCTATTTCATTAGGATGGCCTAGGTAACTTAGTCTTAATCCTGAGTGTATTATGAACTTCTGCTTGCAAGGGATTGTCCTTTGATTTGTACGGGTGAGAGTGGTCAAACCGTCAACTCAATAAGCTTATCATTTTGGGGACAAGACTAAGTGGAGAATAGGGAATATAATTACACAATATGAAATTCACTTCTTCCCTACTTTAGGTTAAGTAGATGAATGTTCACTTAAATGTTGTCTCCAGGTCTTGAACAAAGGGCCCTACCCTCTTTATGGCACGAGAGGGGTTTATGTTTATTGGTAGAACCATAAAGAGGTTGTTCATTAGAGAAGCAGTGGTATTTCAGGATTTGAGGTAACCTAGGGGTAAAACGGTAAATTGACCTAGCTAATGTTACGAACACTCGTGAAGGACTTACTGTTATTGATCTATATTCGTGGACACATAAATATATCTACAATGAGAAGAGTTCAGCTGTGAGTCTTTAGTGTAGTGTACACACAATTAATAAATATTGATTAATGTGGTTAATGACTTTAGTTAATTAATCTCATATCCTTGTAGCTTCTAATCTCCATTAGGTCCCCTTCCTAGCTCATAAAGGGTAATGATATTTATTTATATTGATTGTAATTTGAAATGTTCAAATTTACTTTGGGAATTAGTAAAATGTACAGTGATATATTATAATATAAAGTTTATCAAACTTCATTATATAAATTTAATTTTGGATATCATTCAAAATTAATTTATCATAGATAAAATGTTTGAATAAGTTCAAATAAGTTAAATATAAGATATTTTATTTAGTTATTAATTAATTGGAGAATTAATTAATAGTTTAGTTTAATATTATTTAATTAAATTAATATAAAACTATAAGAGATTGGAGAGATATTCATTAAATAAGATTTAAATGAAATATATTAATTAATTATGATTTAATTAATTATTAACTAATTGATTAATGGTTAATTAATTAGTAGATTTAAAATATCTATTAATTTAATGTTTTTAAAATTAATAGAATCTCACGATTCTCTCCTACTCCGTTTTCTATTCCAAGAAGGAAAGAAAGTTATAGATATCTAGAAGAAGATGGTTTTATTTAACTAATTAATCAAGGAAAAAAAACCAACACTTTTGATCTCTGCAAAAAGATAAAAGTTTCCCTCAAATATCTCTAAACTTTTTTCCTTCCCAATTGGTTCTCGCAAACCAATTTCATCCCAGAGGATAAGACTGTGTCTGATGGGTGGTGTCCTCAATTCGATGGTTTGTAGTTTCAGACACGTCAACAAAAGTAAGTTCTCTGTATCTTTTATATTAAAAGCATGTTTAGTTTTTTTTATTTAGAATTTTGATTCTAAATTTTGCCAATATACTAGTATTTTGGGATTCCCAAATTAATTTGAGGAATTGTTCTGTAAAATCTTCTGCTGCCATGGGCTTTTATCCTTTCAGAATAATTGTAAACTTGGTTTCATTCTGTTGATTTTATTTTTGTGAATCCTTTGTTTTTGTCCTTGTTTTTCAATACAGTGCAATACTAAAAATGATCCATTTCTTCATTGAATTTTGCATGTAATCTTTGTAAAAATCTATGAGAAAATTATGAATCTTTTTATGATGGATAACACCTCTCTTCCAATCTATGTGGAAAGTTTGAATATTTGTTAACTTAACTCTCGTCATGACTTGTTAGTTTTTACTTCAAATTGAATTGTATGTGCCATGTCTTCTTAGGAATTCAAATATTTTGTTAGGTTATCTATTTAATCTGCATTTTTCATCAATTTCAATCGATTCATGGTACAGTTGTCAAGTTGTTATTTTTCTAGAGATGTTTATTAGTTAATCTTCTCATTGATTTTAGATATGCTATGGTATCAAAGATAGTAGATGGGTATTTTCTGAAGTTTCAAAAGAAATTTTTTAATTTTTTATAGTTATTGCCATTTGAGTATTGATGTCTTCAACTAAATGGCTTGTTTGATGAACTATGCTTAGACACCACTTCTTTCATTCTCTTGTTAGGTTGTTGCTAGTTGTTTTTAAATGTTGTGACTTTGTCTCATGCCTTCCCCCTCCCCTACCATGACATTTTAATAGTTTACCATGATTTTTTTGTTAGAAACGTATTGAACAAAATTGTGTGGAAATGTCTTCTGCGAGTAGTATAATTGAAGATGCAGTTAGTAGAGTTTTTGGTCCCGATCATGGCTATGTACAAAGATTAGGATTGGTGTGACTAGATCAAATGTGTCTACATCAATTCAGAAAGATAAAATCATTGCATCTCTTGAAAGAAAATGTAACAACCTAACGTTAAATGTAGATGAACTGAAAAGTGTGGTAGCTTCCTTACTAAAGAACAAGGTGAATTTTTCGTAACACTCTTAAAAGTTCTTAAATTGTGTTGTATAACACATTTTGACATTGTTGTTTATATCGGAAAAATAAGTTAACAAAATTCGAATAACTCTGTTAGAGTGCCAGGATCGACATATATTCCTACCCCTACTCCAATCCTAAATTCCCCACAGGTAAATTCATTTGTAACTTTTTTGTTCCTTTATTATTTTAAATTATTATTGTTTGAGATTGTTATAACTATATTATTGTTGAAAAAGAGTGTTACTACCAACACTCCCAATAAGTATTTGCTGCTAGATTGGGTTGGTTCAGGAGAAGTCATTGTTGAAGGTAGATGGTCTTCCAATGATCCATCAATTCTTGTCCACCATGTACATCTTGGCCTGAACGCAGTCCGTGTGTGGGTTAATACAGTGAAAATACCAAATTTCTTCTTATGGAGGCCTACCTCTAACATTATTGTTAGAGACAATGATGTGGGCACTATTGTAGTATGGCCAATGGATAAAGTCAAACTGGGTAAGAAATTTTATTTACTTTGTGAATTAGGTATTTGTTTAGTTCATTAACTAATTTATTGTTAGAGTTCGATAATGATATTTCGTTTTATTTTTTATTAGGTGATTGATGCAGGACAAAACATTGGAGCAACACATATATACGTGGGATAATTTTAGTATTGCTACAATTTCAACATTGTTTTACCCTATCAGATTTTTTATATTATATATATGCATTCACTTTATTTGAATTAAGAATTTACAATTTGTTCTAATAGTTAAGGACTTTGTTGGAACATAGTGTTGGTGATTATTTCAAACCTTTGGAATGAATATAATGCTTTTTTTACGTTATAAATTTGAATATTTTGGTTATAATTATGGTGGTAGATTTAGATGAATGTGAATTACACCTTTATAATATGACAAATTACAACTTGATTTGTAAATATATATATATATATATGATCATAATTTGATTTTACAATAATAATATATTTGTCAAAAAAATTGTAAAACAAAAAGAAATTGTTATTAGATAGGTACAATTAGATCAACTATAGTTATATTTTTATTATTACAAAAAAGGCTCTAGAATGTCCATCAACATTAAAATTCATGCGTGAAAATGGGGTATTTACACCTTTTTTCCATTACTATGAATAATGCTAATAAAAATAATAGACTTTCAATAACATATCTAAAATCACTATATAATCTTTTATAATATTTTTTTATTGCTATAAAAACTTTTTATGATACTTTTTCAATATCATGAAACGTTTCCATAACAGTGAATTAAAGTTATAATATATCAACTTTTTATACTGTTATTAATAGCTCTACAAAAACAGTTATAAGAACTTTACGCTATGACAGCATTCATAGAAGGCTACAAAAAAAAATCGTTTATAGCAATTTTTCAATGTTATTAAAATAGCTATTGAAATGTTTTGATAACACTTTCCAAACGCAATAAAAAACGCTACAAAAAGTCTTTTATAGCATTTTTCTTATACTATTTAAAAAACTATTGAAACATTTTATAGCACTTTTCCAATGCAATAAAAAAGCTATCAACTTTTCAATTTTGTTTTTTTTTTTCACGTTATCAAAAGCATTTATTGATATAGGTGCTATCATTGGGGACATTTTATAGCGTTTTGTATACTATTGTAGAAACGCTACGGAAAGTCATAGACTTTCAATAACGTGGGCTACGACAACATTTTGAAAATGCTATTGAAAAACAATGATAGTGTTTTTTTTATGCTCTAGTAACTGATATTTCATGTAGTGCATAATTTGTCCATAAATTGTGACTTGCATTTAATGAGAAGAGATCGAGGATCGAGTAGCGAGCAAGAAGGCATCGAGGATCGAGTAACTTAAAATATATTAAATTTTCAATTAATTGATGGAGCAAGGAGGAAGAAAATGTGCATCGTGTATCAAGTAGTTTGTAGACATGTATCGAGTGATGAGTGGCCCTTGTATGTGTATAAGACCCCCTTTTTTTATTTGAGTATAGAAAGTAAAATTTGACTAAGTATTAAAGAAGTTGGCGTTTGAATAAATCCACGGAAATGATAAGCTATCAAATCTTTTACGTTTAAGTATAAGTTTCGCTATTAAGAAGTTAATTCGCAAGGAAGTTTTGAGAAAAGAACGGTTTGCAGTAGAATCTATAAGTCTAAATGATCTTAAAAGAAATAAGTTATAAAGCTTTTACTAAAACAACTAGGCGTTTGGGTAGTCTTCGCGATAAGAACCAAGGGTTGCACGATGAAGAAGTCTGTGAGGAAGCCTTGAAATTTAAGTTCGCGATAAGTGTTCTAAGCGAGTAAAAGTTGGTTAGTTCGCAAAGAAGGTTTCTTGTAGTAAAAATATAACCACGCGATAAGGTTATTCTCGAGAAGTGTTAAGTGGTTAAAGTTATTTGCGGTATGAGGTTAGGCGAGAAGTAAGGTCGGGCAAAGAAAATGTCAAATTTGATTTGACATGGGTTAACGTGTAAGATTAAAAAGTTAAAGCATGGTTGATTAAGTATTAAATTTACACGTGTAAAGTTTTAAGCAGAAGTTGGCAAACTGAGAAGAGTTTAAGCATGACTAAGATAGTTTAACGACTCTATAAATACTGAACTTGGTCATTAAGTAAGCACAAAAAATATTTTATTATAAAAAAAAAGTTAAAATGTTGTTGTTTTGCTTTGGTGAGAAGAAGAAAAACAAAATGTTAAGTTCGAAAATTTGTTCCGCGAGAAGACTCCACGAGAGGAGAAGGAATAGGAGAATTTTTTGTTAAAGCGTGGTAAGTAGTTTTCTTCTTAAAAGTTTTGTGATTCTACTTTACTATTTTGAAAGATGATTTCAAATAAAAAAGTTTTTCAAAAAGAGATTTCTATGAAAAGTTTATATGTGTTCAAGCATGATTTATAATGTTAAAGCTTGATTGATGATTACGATTTCAATGCTATGAAATGGTTTTCAAACCATTAGTTGATTCCTTGAGATGATGTTAACTTTTATGTGCACATAAAGAGTCAATGTCACCATGGGGTGTACAAACTACATGGTGATAAGAAGTTGGCCTATGCGTTAAAAGGAGCGCATAAAGCTTAGCGGTCTGAGCAACAAGAACAAATCTGTATGTTCTCGGATGCTATTAATACATTAGTCAAATGCAAGGTAATGAGACCAAGCATAAAGAACAATTCAAGATCCTTGGCGAAAGGAATAACTTTAACTAATGTGTGTTTATGTAAAATTGTTATGCTATAAATGTGTTTGTTAAGCATAAAGAAAAGTTTATGCGAGATGAAATGATTTCATGTTATTTATGTGAAATGATGTTTATGAAAAGGTATTGCAAAAAAAATTTCATAAAACCTCACTAAGTCTTTTATACTTACGTTTTAAAAATCCCATCTTCTAAGATCAGGCGTTTAGGCCAAGTAGAGAAGAAGGTTGAAGGATTTTCCAACGAGATGACTCCAGACGTTTTGGAAACATTTAAGCATTGGTTATTTGGTCAAAGTGTTGTAATTATGTATCAAACGCCTCTTATTAATAAAGTATATGTTTTGGTAGGTATTTATTATACTTGGCGTTTAGGTTGACCACCGTTACATTTTAAGTTTTGTTGATAGTACAAAAGGAGTTGAGAAAAAGATTTTGCGATAAGAATATTTCAAGGTTTTAACAAACTCACATCCTATTCCTACTACTTCGACATTATCGTCGCAGTATGGTTTGGGGTGTGACAATGTGTGTGTATAATCAGAACGGTACTTTTTGTTGAGTTGAAAAAAGTGCAACATTTTTCGTTTAGACTATTGAAAGAAGGTCATCCATACAAAAAAAAAAAACTCAATAATTTAGTCCAACAATAAATTTAGTTGTATAATTAAAAAGAATGGAAATTCTTCAAAAATAAATAAATAATAGCTCAAAAAGTTTTAAATAAATGGTTAAATGTCAAATTGAAATGTTTATCATTAATTGGATATGGTGTGAAAATTACTATGGCATGACGATACCACAATAGGTTACCCCTTCTGCTGACACTATATAATTTATTTGCATACTTTATTTGCATACTTTATGTATATGTATGATGTATATGTACATACATATACATATTGCATATATATATATATAATGTATATGTACATATAGATATATACATACATGTTATATATGTATATCCACCGTCAAATTTAGTATAGATCCACAGGGCTCGAGCTCCCTCAACTTTATTGTCTTTATATAATATATATAAAGAAAACTATTTAAAATTTAATACTTATGCGTAACTTAATGGTTACTTTGTTTATCAGCCTCATTCTAACCCAAGTTTGAATCTTACTAATGTTATTTATTTTTCAGATTTTTCTTTCTTTTCCAACTTACAACCCTTCGATTTTCACACAAAAAATAATTATTATTTCCCATTTAAATTGCTATTCAACTTCATTCATTTTGTTATTTTTTATTTTTATAAAACTTTAACTTTAACTTTTTTTAGCTTTTTAATTTTTTTCAACTTTTTTTTCTTCGTAGTTCGTGAGGTAAGTTATTATTTCTTTTTTCTTTTTCTTTTTAAGTTTGTTATTTTAAAATCATTCTTATTTTTTGTTTTAGTTTTTAAAATTTCTTCTTCAACTTTTTCTTTATGTTTTAGTTTGTAATTTATTTTCTTCCCTTTTCAAGTTTGTTATTTTATTTTTATGCATTTGATTTTCATAATTTAAATCATTCTTATTTTTTTGTATTAATTCATTTGTTAAACCTATTTTATTAATTCTTGAAATAACTTATTGATCTTTAATAAACTTGTTGGGTTCTTTAAGTTATGATAGTGTTGTTATATGTCAATATCTTCGTGATTTATTCTAGTTACAACGTTATGTTATTGTAGATTTAATTTGAAATCTAAATGGAGAAATATTTTAAAAGAAAATTGACGGGACTATCATCTTCTTTGAAGAAAAGTAATAATAGTTATGAAAGGTACATCACTAAAGTAAAATTAAAAGATTTACCGGCATATCCTGGTTTAAGAATAGAATTCTTGATTACAATTGTAATATTTGAGAGGAAGTTCGTAGAGTATATCTACAAAAAGGACCTTGCCAACCTTGAAGTCATATTTTTTCGTTGAAGAAATTTGGGTCACAATCAAGAAGTTTTAATCCAATTTGGTTTACAAATATCTTAATTGGTTGGAATATAATATTTCAAAAGATATTCTCTATCGTTTATATTGTTATTTTTTCAAATTAGAAGTTGGAGATCAATCAGTAAAGATTTTCAAATTGGAAGAAAAAAGATAAATTGCAAACTCATGTTGGAGGACATAACCAAATTTGGGACAAATGTGAAGCTTTTTTAAATAAAAAACTACAAATTGCAACATTTTTTAACAAGATGTCTAATCAAGCAAGAATTAACTATCGGATTCGATTAGGTGCAACAATTGATTGTGCTCAATTTTTGTTACAATAAGGTCTCACATTTCATGGGCACGATGAAACTAAAGATTCAAAAAATCAAAGTAATTTTCTTGAACTCCTACCGTGCTTATGCAACCATAATTAAGATATTGAAGTCGTTTTCTTGAGAAATGCTCCTGAAAACTTGAAATTGAATGCACGTGACATCTAGAAAGATATTGGAATTGTATTGTAGTAGAAATTGTTAATGCAATATTTTCAATTTTGATTGATGAGTCGAAGGATATATCTTCAAAGGATCAAATGCTAATTGTGTTGAGATATGTAGATAAAAGGTGTGTGATTGAACGATTTGTCGTATTGTACATGTTACCAATACAAGTTCCTTATCATTTAAAGAAGCTATTAATGGATTCTTTTATATATATACATGAATTAAGCAGGACAAGTTTGCGAGGATAAGGTTATGATGGAGCATGCAATATTTAACGAGAATTTAATGAATTAAAAACATTAATTTTGAGAGAAAATGAATGTGCATTTTACGTTCATTGTTTCTCTCACCAGCTTCAGTTAGCTTCCGTAGCTATTGCAAAAAATCATATAGAGATCACTGGTCTTTTTTTTTAGTTGTAAATCTGGTGAATGTTATTAGTGCATCAGCAAAACGTTGAGACATGTTAAGAGAGAAACATAGTGCCAACACTTTTAAAGCTTTGAATAATGGTGAAATGCCAAGTGGAAGAGGATTCAATCAGGAAACAATGATTAAACGACCAAGTGATACACGATGAGGTTAACACTACAACACTTTGGTGAGACGTATTTCAATGTTCTCATCAATTTGTGAGGTACTTGAGACAATCATAGATGTAGGATCAGATTTTGAACAAAAATATGAAACAAAGGTGCTAATGAATTCAATCCAATCATTTGACTTTGTTTTCCATTTGCATCTTATGAAAGCTATCTTGGGAATCACAAATGATTTGTCTTAACCACTACAAAGAAAATATTAGGTTTTGTGAATGCAATGAATTTGGTCAAGATTTGTAAAGTAAGATTACAGTCAATGAAAGAATCAAGATGACAATAATTGTTGGATGAAGTTTCAAGTTTTTGTAAGACTAATGCTTAAAATGGATGGTGCATTTTTGTTCAAGGGAGGCAAAGACAAAAATCTCAAGAAATCACAAATATACATCATTATCATATTGAGATTGACATGCAACTTCAAGAGTTAAATAATTGTTTCACTGAAAAAAAAATACTGAGTTGCTTCTTTGTATGGCATGTCTCAATCCGAGCAACTCATTTACTGCTTGACAAACAAAAACTCACTTGTCTTACACAATTTTACCCTAAAGATTGTTGAACTACGGAGCTTATTTATTATTCTTAGATTGAAGATCAGCTTCAAAACTACATCATTTATGTGCGTTTAGATAATATGTTTGTTGAGTTAACAAATATTGGTGATATTTCTCAAGAAAATGGTGATAACAGCTAAAGATAAAGTCTACCCATTAGTCTATCAGTTGTTGACATTAGCATTGATCTTACCAATTACAACGATTACCGTGGAGAGAACATTTTCTGCTATAAGCGTTATAAAGACTCAATTGCGCAATCGAATGGGAGATTGTCTTGTAAAATATGTTGAGAGAGATTTATTTGATAAGATAGATTATGAAGTTATTATGTATCAATTTCAAAATATAAAATCTCGTAGAAGACAATTGTGATATACGAAAGTCAGTAAATTTATTAATTTTTAGAACCAATCACTTATAAATTATTTTGACTGAACTATAAAACCCTTGTCAATAAATTTTTTGGATCTACCATTGGGTATATCCATATATATGCATGTATACACATATGTATGTATTTGATGGATAAACTAGCTTTGATTACAAACTCGATAAAACATGCAAGAATCCAACGCTATTGTTCAAAGCGCACGTGTAACCTTTTAATTTTTAGTCAAATATTTGAATTTTCATCTCTCAATTATTGCGATGCAATCTGATTCAGACAATGGTTAATGGCAAGATCTTTTAGGTATATTTATCACATAGCAAGTAATATTTAATTTGACTACGAACTGAAATATAAGCTAAGTAGAAAATAAACCCTCAAGTAAGCATATCTAATCGTTCTAATATTGTCCTTCACTATTCATAAATCTTTACTATATTAAAAGAAGGAATACGAGAGAATCAGTTTTTGCCTTCTTTGTCTCTCCTATATTTTGAAATTTTCAATTATACCATAATCAAACATATCTATGTAGGTTACATCTTGAAAGTGGAGGTTTAAATTAATATTATTGATCCACTCTATGACTTAATAATAAACAATTGAAAATGTTACCATTTAATTGATGCATTCTCCACTAACCATTGAAGCCAATTGAAAAGACTTATTATTATTATATTATAATTATGTTTGTTAGTAATTAATGAAATCTCTCCACATTCTAAATCCTCTAAATTTTCTCTCAACTTTTCAAATTCTACAACAAATTGAATAAGGCATATTTTTCTCATTCATCCCTATAAATAGTTTCACATATATCTAATAGTTTTATTGTTAAGCAAAGAAGAATTGTATCAAATGGCTTTGATTCAAGGTATATCTCAATCTTATATTAAATTTCTTTCCTAAAAAAATATATTTATGTATTAAGTTGAAATCCGCTTAAGAAAATGTCTTCTTTTTTTTTTTTTTGTTAGTTTTATTGTATGAATTTGTTGTATAAAAAGGTTTTTTATTTGTAAAGAAAATTACTACAAAACACATGTATTTTTAGTATTACTTTTGTATCAATTTATGTTATCTATCTTATCTTATCTTATCTTACTACCTAACATGAAGAATCATTTTTTTTTATCTATTTTGTCCAAATGATCTAATTTCAATTATGTTCTATACTTCATTCTTGTTTATGTTAACATTTTATATTTTTATTGATTAAGAAGTTCTAGAATTAATTAACAACGTATTTCTTAAAACATTTAGTCTTAAAATTTACAATAGTAGCATTTGTCTTTTAAACATAAAAATTGTTGTTATTGAATATTTTAGGGTAGGTTGGTCATTTAAAAAAAAAAAAAAACCACCTACGTACACAATGTAATGGGTTTCTTTTTTTTTAACAATGCAATGAGTCTTTCTTTTTAACAAATAAAAAACATTACTTATAACGTATTAAGGTTAAAATGATATAATTATGATTCAATATTAAAAATAAAATAAAATAAAATACCTATAACACATTAAAGTTAAATGATTTAATTACTATTATTATTTAAAAATTTAAAAATTTAAAAAAAATTACTTATAACACATTAAAGTTAAATGATTTAATTACTATTAATAAAATTAAAAAATATTTATTATTTATTATCTTCTAATTACATTCTCACCACCTTTCTTAGCCTATAAAGATTTTAAAGATAAAATGTTAAAACATAAAAAATCTCTCTTTATTTCCATGAGTGAATTTCTAGAATAATTAATATAGGTTTTGTAACTTCTGAGAACTATTTTCAACCATTTTTCTTGCAAATATTTAAATATTCACTTCTACTTAGGCTTTCTTTAATTTTCTTCTTATTACTCACTCTTAGCCTTATATTTTTTATGATGTTGAAATTTAACATCATTATAACATTACTTTTATGTTGCAGTGTTGTTAATACTTTGTAATGTTAAGGAAAATTCAAAGATATACATGTAGTTGAGCAAAACAAAATACGATGAAAAGTCAATTTTGTGAAATCAAGTTTGATAATTCTTTTATTTCTCTTTTCTTTTCTTTTCTTTTCTTTTCTTTTCTTCTTTTTTTTTTCCTTTGTTTGAATTTGTAGATTTTTGCATGTAAGAGAGTAAGAAAATTGGGATAGTTGCAAATTTAGCAATTAGAATCAAAATAATTAAGTATATAACAATAAAATTTGTCAAATTCTATCCATGATACAAGTTTATCACCGATAAACTATGTTGTAAATATTAGTCTATCACTGATAGATCATACGAGTCTATCAACGATATAAGTCTATCAGCGATAGTTTTGATATATTTGCAAAAAAAAAAAAATTAAATATTACTATATTCTTAATTATTATTCCTCAAATGGCCACCAATTACAATTACCCAAGAAAATAATATACAATATATTGTTAATTGTGAAGTCAAGTCCAATAAAACTAATAATATACAATATATTGTCAATTGTGAAGTCAAATCCAATAAAACCTTAAATTTTGTAATTTTATATTTTAATTTGTACTACATTATTATATTTACTCATTTCTCGAAAAAAAAATTCTTTAAAATAGGTTAAAGAGAATATTTTTTACTATTTTACCCATTTATCAAAATCTTAAACTTTACTATTATAATTTTCTTTTAGACCTAAATTGTTTTTATCAATTAAGTTTTTTTTTTTTTTTTGTTGATAATTAGAAAAAGAAAATTAGAACCTACCGGCCACCACCCACTACTCAATAAAACATTTTTTTATTGCACATAAAAATTAAAATGATTTATTATTGATCAATTATTTATTTTCTTTTCATATTGTCTCATCCTCACAATTATTACTCAAAAATATATTTACACAATAGTTTACTCAAAAATATATTTACACAATAGTTTACTTAATATACAAAATGTAATATACTTAAAAATATATTTACACAATAGTTTAGTTAATATACAAAATGTAATATATTTTCTTTTTCAGATACCAAAGTTCAAATTAGTCTATAAAATGAATTGATAAAAAAAAAAAAAAAAAAGTTCTATAAAAATTTAAATATTAAAAATGTAACAAAAAAATATGGTATATAAATAAATACTCATTTAAGCAAAATTTAGTTTAAAACTACTCTTCAAGTAAAAAATCTTTATAATTTCAAATGAAAATTTGAACCTAAAATAGTCTGATCATTCAAATTTCTGCTTCATCATATCATATTAGATCTTAATTTTCATCCAAATTTAGAAAAAAAAAATTATACACCTATAGTAGTTTTTAAATGTTTACGCAAAAACAAATATTATAACTTTGAGTGAATAAAAATATGTTTTTCATACGAATGACAGAGTTAAAGAGTACATTCTAGAATTTAATCAAACATATACCATTTTATCCATTATGTCAATTTACAAATTTTGACATCCCTTTAAACAAGCCTAACATTGTGTACATCAGTTAATTTATATAGATAAATTATTTTAAATGTAAAACCACTAAAAATATTTTCAAATATAGCAAAAATGACAAAACAAAAATTTTATACCATTTTGCTATTTTTGTAAATATCTTGCCCCCTAAAATTAATCCTTGAAATCATATACAGAAGTATATTAATACAATATATTATATATAGAAAAATAAAACCGTAACATAGATAATTACAAATATAACAATCAAACTCAATATTTATAAATATAACACGATTCAAAATAAATTATAAATATAGCAAAATTTAGATATAGGTAACGTTTAATCTAGGAGAAATAAACAATATTACTAGCAAACGTCGTAAGTTGAAAAGATCTTCACAGTAAATTTTTGAATTTCACCTCTAAAAAATACCTAACCATTATTGCTTGACAAACATATTTAAGTTTAAAACCAATTCCAGGTGAAAGTAAAACCAAAAGCACAGATATCTTTCATATTCTCTTCACTCACCACAATTCTAACTCTTCTAATAAATGACTCCCACGTAAAACAACATACCCTTAACTTGGGTACAAAATCACAGTGCAATAAATTCAAACATCAAGCACGCAAAGACCTTATTTAAACAAGATCTGTTTTATAGGTTGTACATCTTAATTTTTGTCGTACCTTGCCAAAAATGCTGGAGTCCTCGCACAGTAATTCTCGGACATAAGATTATTGACAAAACCTCCAATAAATATGTAAGCTTCATATATTTCACAAAACCCTCACATCAACAAATTGAGATGCAATTATTCATAAACAACCACAAATAGGAAGGAATATGAGAGTAAAATAATTAAATGTAGGGTCTGGTCAACTCCACTATTATTGCTCTATAGAGAGAACAAACCTTCAGAAATTTGGTGAATTAAGCAAGATTGATTGTGAATGAGACATATGGGTGTGCATCAGAATCTCCTCCAAGACCAGCCACCCCTCCTCCCACTTCATCTTCAGTTTTCCAATATGTACTGCCACAACCAAATAAATTTCTATATCATTAAAAATACTTGATCATAAACAACCATGTCCATAAAATGCATTCCATGTACACAAAATCAGAAGAAACAAAATCCACTCAGTTTTACATTAATAATCAACACATCCCGATACAACAGTAAAGCCAAGAAGGGTAAGCAGAAGGCCACTCCTCAAGTTCCCATTGCAACAAATCCACACATGGAAATTTTCAATTCATTAGTTATTAAGGACATCCCAAAAACTTTCGGATTGAAATATGACTTTCAAATTAAGTTCCAAATTAGTGTTGTGGATGCTTCCAAAGGAAGTCCACAGAACATGGAACAGAAACAAGTGTTTCCCCTTTTTTTTTTCCTTTTTTCCTCTTTTGAGTTAAAAAATGGTAAGGGTAAAATCAAGTCCAAATAATAGGTGTCCTATCCATCGAGTTATAGTCGAATTAGCAAGATAAAGACAAGTTGGTAGAACAGAGAAATGACAAGGATGTGTTTATTAGATTATATGCTCAAATCCTGCAGTCCCTAATTTACACATTTCTTTTGTTATGGTTTATCATACTTTCAAGTGATCTATTTCTATACTCCATGGCAAACTTTTCGTACATAGAAACCTGAGACTAATTGTTTCCATACCCAGTACTAGACCAAATATTTAATAACTTTGTTTAAGTAACTCCATATTTTGTAAAAAAAAAATCTAAAATTATGTTGAGTTTAAGCCTTTTTTTCACTCAAATTTGAACTTTTATATCCAATGTTTATTTTAGGCCCAATAATCTCTTGGATACGAAAAAAAATCATCAATAATGTAGTCCAGAACGTTAGAGTATCCAACATATATTGAAACACATCATCCAATCCATGATGTATAGAGTAAAACTGTTCAATGAACAGTAATAGTTGCTATCTAACTCCGAAAGCACAGAAAAGGTAAACTCTACATCCAACAAGGCATTTAGTTCATTATTGTTACAATGGACAAGGCATTTAGTTCATTATTATTTTACCATTTTCTTCTAAATTTTCTAGGCAAAAGGATTAGCATACTAAAAGCTTCTTTCTATAATCAACTGTTCGAAATATTATGAAAATTCTAACCACTTCAAAATTTTGAAAGAGTATTGTTTAGGAGATTGTTTTTAAACTAGTTGTGTTTTACTGTTCAAGTAACTGGTTAATAGAAGTTTTTTCTCGTTTTCTATAAAATTGTTACCATATCATAGATGACCATTTTCTGCTAAAATTGTTTCTTCCTCATACATTCATGGACTTATGAATGGTGATTTTGAAGGGATAAAATCCTCTTAACCTTTATAAGCAACCGTTAACATCTAATCATAGAGCTCAAAACATGATTTGGAAAACACAAAAATGCTATGGATATAGTTTTGGAAAACCTACTTTTTGCTTATGAATTTTGGCTATGGCTTCACAAATATTCTAAATGAGTAGGATACAAAACAAAAATATGTTGGTAAACAGGCTTATTATTTAAAAACAAAAAATTATGCCCTCATTTGATAATCATTTGATTTTTTTTAAATTAAACTTAATTTCTTTATTACTTAATGAGTGTTTTTATAAACTATGCCAAATTTGGAACTAGCCAAAGTAGTTTTTAGAACACTTTTTATTTTAAAAATCGACAAAGAATACAAATATTTACTTAGAAAATATGAAAATCACAGTAAAGAAATTGTGAGAGAACAAACACAATATTAAATATTGAAAAGACAAAAACCAAAAACTAAATAGTATCTAACGAGACCTGAGCAGCCCTTTAACTAAACAAGGATAGTAAACAATAAAAATGGTTTCCATGCATAGTGATACAGATAGCAAAGATCCAATAAACGTTAAGAACTCAATTTTTTATAGATATATAGATACTAAATTACAAATCCATCAAGACGTCAGTTAATATGGAACTGTTAAAACTCTTTGTTAGGAATTTTGAATTTAATTCTGCCTGAAGTGTCATCATGGGTTGAAGAATTGTCTTGCATATAACAATGGTAACAGGTACACCTTATTAATGATCTAACCATCTATTTTCAAGGGAAAAAATCATCTAACCGTCTAAATACGGCATTAGCAAGTGGAAAATGCACATTCTATAACTAAACAAACATGGAATCATAGCACAATTGAGGGGTCATTTGAGGCACTTAGTTGGTTATTATATTCAACAGTTATTATAGTATGCGGGTCTTAAGACTCAATATTTAGGGTACAAACTATTTTACTCTAGGTTATAACTTATAATAATTTGTATTTGGAGTGCAAACTATTTTAGACTGAGTTACAAATGAAAAAAAAATGTGTTTACAAAATAGCAAAGATTATAGAACAATGAGAGTTTTTAACTCGTTTGGCTGTAGCTGAGTGTGGGTTATGACAATTAGGTATTTCAACTATTACTCTAGGAGGCCCAAACATTGAGTGTACTATAATAACCTACTTCAACCGAGACAAGTTGAGGATCAAAGGCCCCCGAACCTTTAAACAGTTACTGTCAGTCAACATAACATGACAGTTGAATTTTATTGAGAGCAAATTCTGTAAACATCCATTAAACGCAAGTTGACCATGAAAATACTCAATAATTTACCTGTTAGCACTGTCGCACAAACCTTCAAGGATTGATCTTACTTTCTTTTCACTTTTAACAGAAGGCGCCAAAACAGATGCCTGCAAATCACCAATGAAAGAATCATCAACTCTGTCGAAAGAGGAAGTGTTTGGCAGAAACCAGGGAGCAAATGCAAGATATATACCAAGAACGATGGTGGTAAACCATATCTCAGGATACTTTCAGCAAAGACACGTATGGCACAAAAGTGCATCCAGGAAATGAAAACCTGCAGATTTGTAAAAAACTCATTCAGAGGAAAGGAATAAAATAACAAGCATTTTAACAGTAACACTGGAAGAAGAAGCAACCTCAGCGTAACTAGCATAGGACCACTGCAATAAAGAACTTCTAAAGCTTTCCTGGTCCTGCACCAACTTTTCTAACTCCTGTTTTCTACTCTCTTGTGCTTCTGGACTATATTCAAATTCACGAATCTCCAACACATTAAAAATTAAAAGAAATTAGGCCTGAAAAACTACTGTATGTAATAATTCAGTTTTAAAATATGATTCAAAATGAATTAAATATTCACCTGGAACCCTTTTTCACGTGCACTTGTTTTGAAATTGTCTGCAACGCGATTAAAGAGTGTTACAGTGTAAAGGGCATATTCATTATCCTCGTATAACTTCTTGGAAGACCTGGGAACCTAAAAAAGCTTAGCATAATTATGAGAACATAAAAAGAACAGAACAAGAAAAGAGAAGTAGAAGCATTATAGTCCCAGCTCAGCCATTTCAACAATGTGAAGCTACAGTAGTTCATTTCATCTACTCTAACATAACCTAAGTCAGCCATTGAAAAGTGACCATGCAAATCACAATCCCATTAAAATGTTGTACCAGAGGGAGTTAGAAGATAAAAACACAAACTTACTACATAGCTAGTCAGTGTCTCATAGCTAGAGAGCCACTCTTTCTGAGAGTACTTGGGAATAATCACGAGAAGGGTTGCTAGATGCTCTGAGGTAATTATGTCCTCTGGTTTTACAAGATTGGAAATATCACGGACTGCCAAGCTGATGAAAGCAAGAACAATTAGAAATATCAAATTAGCTAAATACAAAATGTAAATATTATGAGCATTCATACCTTCCACTTTGCTTTCTGTTAATGGCATTAAGTTGACTCCGCACATTATTATACTCAGCAACACGAATCTAGCAATAAAAATAGCTTCTTAATGAAAAATTCTACTTGAAACCCTCAAGGATCCAAATATTGAATGAAATACATAAAGTAGGTAATTAAAAAAGGCTTCAGTTATTTTATTTTTTTGGTTCATCCAATGCACATGTCTTCGGTTATATGAACTAGTTCTAATGTGAAAATCAAAATCAATGTACTGAATGAAAATATTCAAACGTATTTAGAATATATAGTGCAATATACATGTCTTCATCATGTTCATTTCTTAAATTTCTAGAATATGAAGTATAAAAGTCATGTCCATGTCCATGCTTCTTAGGATATAACTATGAAAGCTCCAACACTTCTGTTTCGTAACTAATTGCACATGGAAGTCTCGCACTTGTTCGTTGTCTCAAACTCTAGTAAGCCTGCTGAAGTGTCATGGTATCTATTTATTTGATATATCCTCCTACATCAATAGCTACTGCCTTGCTGTTAAAACTAGGTCAAGAGACAAAAATGGAAGTGGCAGAAAAATGAACGGATACAAAGATCAAAATTCACAGCAAACATGAAGAACAATGGCAAAACAAATACTTACTAAAACAAAAATAATACAATGGTAATAAATGCTAAGGGAGAAATCCTAAATGGAGGATAATAGATCTCTTCTAATCTCTTCTAATCTTCCTCTATGTTGCAATAGGATGAAAATCTTATGGAGAAAATTTTCCACAATTTCAACAAGAGTTTCAACAAAACTTATGATAGCCACATCAACCTAGGCATCACCTCAAGCAAAGAACGTTACCTTGAGGTCATCCTCAATCTTGGCCACTTGAATGTGAATGTTATCTACAATGTTTCTCAGAGGCGACATTGTTGGGTACTTGGCTTCATCCCACACAAACCTTACATTTTCAAACACAATTCAGCAAATCATATAGACAAGCGACCACAAAATCCAAATCTAATTTCCCAAATGGAACTGAAATCTTTAGAAAACGCCCATTTTACCTAGTAAGATACGAATCAACGGGGACTCCATCAACCGTCAAAACATTGCTCTCCACACCTGAAACCTTCTCCAGTTCCTCGATCTGCCGTCTGATCTTCTGAGAAACTCCTTCCACAAAGGTGTTCGACTGCACAAAGAAATAGAATTTGAAACAGGAAACATACAGACTGCAAAGAATTTTGGCCCAATTCTAACTACAGCACTAAAAACAACAAATCAAATCGCATTGGAAAATTCAAAAGAATTCAAACTGAATTCAACAAAAAAACAGGAAAGAAATACCTTTAGAAGATCGTCGCTGAGGGAAAGAAGCGAATCGAGCGTTCCAACACGGAGATTAGGAATATTGAACTAAAAAAAAAAAAGGAAAGTCATAAACATAAAAGATTGAAAAAATGATGGAAATCAAGCAGATTTGAAGATTTGGCGGTGAAATGAGTACTCTGTAAAGAGGAGTATCGAAAGAGTGCTTAGAGATTTGTTCTTGGAGACGATTCCATAGAGAAGAAGCGGAGCCTTGAACAGGTAAAGAGACCATCCAGTATCGGCTCGCCATTACAGCTTTGATTACAAGCTGTTGAAGGAAGTATCAACTGAAAACGAGAGAGAAGAAGAAGAAGAAGAAGAAGAAGACGAAGATCAAATAGTTTCTCTCTCTTCTTATTTCATTGAGGAATAACATTAAAACATCATCACAAGATCTGAGATCTTCAACGGCTCAGATCCATTTACATCATGCACGTGTAAGGACACAAGATTAGATTCATGATCAATATATATTCCTTCTTTTTATTTCTATTTCAACATTTTCTTTCTTTTCTCCTTCATTTTATTTTTCCAATGGGAGAATAACAACTTTTCATTGTAATCGTTGTTTGTTTCAAGAATTTCTAAGCAGATGACATTGTAGCATTCTTTTTTCAAATCTGTGAGTTTTGAAAAAGTTGTTTGAATTCATTTAAGCTTTTTAGTGTGGCAAATATGAATTATACTCAATTGATACTTATATGTATGTGAGGATAAAACAAAACATGTTTTTTTGCTTAATTTTAAACGACATAAATGACCTAAAATAAAAATCTCACATCGAGGAGTTGCTTTTTTCAATGTGTTCTCATGCTCAAAGTATACCAATATGTTTGTTTATATTAACACAGATGGGGGAGAGGACTCTATATTTATATTTGTTGTGTCTAACACTATTAAAAGAGTTACACAACGAGTTAGCAATGTCAAGAGAGGAGGAGATGTGTCAAAGTCTTTGCTAACCAGTTGTTCAACTAAGTAATTAGTTTAAACCTTAGTTCAACTTCACGCCCTAAATATCTCTCATTTGAGTTCATAACTCACAGAATTATGGGACTATGATTTAAAATGAATGAGTATCCTTTTATTTGATTTTTACAACACTTGCTTTTCATTTAAATTAGTTAGGCAACTAACAAAAATTGAATACACGGTAAAAATTAAAAGACTCATCTAAGTTTAGGTCCATTTCAAAGGAAAAAAAATTAAGTTATAAATGTAAGAGATTACCATCCATAGGTACACAGATCAATATTTTTTAGAGTTATTCCTCATAAAAGTTATATATATATATATACATTTTTCGTAAAGATAAAAGTTGTATTTTATCTTTATTACTAATTATTTTAATTAGTTCATTATACCTAAAAAAAAGTAGTAACATAAACGTTATAAGTTAAGATTAAAACTTTTTATTAAGTGTTATGTCGAGAGATTTAAACTACAAATCTCTTAGTCACTATTACATATGGATGACAAGATGAGTTACACTAGTTTTGGTTTAATGTACTGCTTTTGTCCATCGAGTTTAAACTTAATAAAAAATATTATATGAAAATTTAAACTTAAAAATACAAAATAGTTTAGAATGGACAAGAAAATGAAGAATTATTTAGTTATGACTGTTACAACTTTTTGAAAAATGTGCAATAGCTTAACTAATTTTAGAAAGCTAAAGTCAAAATGACTGGAATTACTGTTCTAATACATTATTTAAAAATCATTTTCATTCACAAGCATAGTATAGGAAGGTAATGAGATACATTAGTCTATGAACTTCGCTTTTTCGTTTTATATATATATATATACGTTACATATGCAAAGAGATTACTACCTTTTTTTTGTCATTTGATAAAAAAGACTATTGAAATAGAGTGAGTAACTAAGCAAACCTATTCACAATTTATCTAACACACATAAAACGAATTAAGATTTGAGGTTGAGATGGCAACATCATTTGTTTGTAATTTGGTCAATTCGATGGTACCATGGGTGGGAAGGTGACAAGGAAGGACGGGGCTGGCAACACGAGAGACTCAAGATTTGTAGAGATGGTTTAGAGGAAGACGCATCAACGAGCTTGGATGCAAAGGTGTTGTAGTGGCAATGGATGAGATGGCGCTAAGGTCGAAGAGGCTAGAGAAAGTGAGGTTAAGCAACACCTCATTTTGACTTCTAAAACTATTGTACTTTGTCCATCACAAGAAAGAAAGAAAAAATAAAAAATAAACTCATTAAATATATTTAAGATATAGTGATTTGTAGAGATTATTCATGAAAGTTGTATCCAACAACAATGGCTATTTATAGAGTTTATATCAAACCATGAAGGTTTAAACTTTCAAAACTACATAGACTACATTCTAGCCTTCCCCCAAACTATAGAGTTCAAATTTATAATTTAACCCTAGGAATATACTTCTCATTTCAAATACCATCACACAAGTATTGGGGTAAAAGGATCTCTAGAAATAAATGGATAAACAGTTGAAAAAACGCAAGGCCTATACAGCAAAATTAGATTTTTCTTTTTTCAATCTCAAGGTTAATACATAACAATCTACAAACTTGCATCAAAGATGAAGACCTAAGCAGCTGAAGGGTCATTGATCACACCCAAGAAGTCATCTTTTATGGTTCCAATACAAAACTGCAAGCAAAATAATAGTTAAATGAGACGCCAGATTCCAGAATTTGATAGTGGCATACAGATTCTATCAAAGTCACAAAAACAACTAACGTGGAGTTCCTAAGTTTTGAGCATTCTCACCACTTGGGAGAATATGTGCTAAATAGATCAACTAAACTTTTCAACTTTCTTGTAAAAAGTTAAAAAGAATCTCAAAACTATCATTCAGGTCAGGCTAATATATACATATATATATATTTTATATCTTTTCTGTCATTAAAATATCAACATAACACCCACTCCACAACTGAGATAAAAGGGAAGACGTTTTAAATTACTCAGAATTTTAAAAACTTAGGGACCTTTAGACCCTTTGCTACCAAAGGCATCCTTTGATTTTAAAATGGTAAGAATGAAGGCAAAGTATATTTGCTAGAAAAGAAAAATTAACTTGCACTAACTTGCACCATCAAAGGACAGAGCAAATAAATTTTAGAAAAACAATACTAAATAAGGAAGAGAAGGCAATACAATTTCAGTTGCATCTACTCGTGTGCCAATTATCTTTAATCGAACTTCACTGTCCTTCTGAATCTTAACCTACAAGAGAACAGAGATAATTCAGTAAATTTAACACATCAAGAGAGCATTATGAGTCTATGCTAGAGAATGCATGTAAAATAGAAATATACCGATCCATCTGACGTGGTATAGTTTGGCACATCTCCAGACTGAAACTCCATATCATCTGGTATCAACTGAAACACAAGATGTGAGTTGGGTTTAGTGAAGGTTAAGCACATTCATAGGATAATAATAATATATAAAAGGAATAAAAGCCAAGATGTTGGTGCTGCAAATTCAGTTTGGTGGGAGTAAATTCAAGTAGGAGGTGTTTGAACCATTTAGATTTGGTACTTTGGTATTGATCGTCAGCCAAACATCTTGGAAAGCTAGGAAATAAATTTATTACAAATAAAATAATGGTTGCTTGAAGTCAAGACAGAGATAGAATTTGCCGTATGAAAAGCTTGGAAATGAAAATTTTGTTATAGGGTTGCTGAGCATAATATACATGAGTTTGTATTGCTAAGAAAAAATTTGTATCTCATGGATAAGCCAGCATGCTGATCTGATTTAACATGGCACAACAACGCTGAGAAATATCAAAACAACAAGCTAGAAACTTGAGAAAGTGTTAGTTTGCTTAAATACTTAACTGCACAGTGAACCAGTTACAGCCTTCATAACAAATTTCTGAATCTCTCTTAATACTTTTACAATCCACTTTTTCATATTACTTTTCTAGTTCTCACTAAATATGCATTTCACAATTTTGTGGACAACATGACAAAAGTTTCATTGGCATAAGGAACCACTTTAACCATCACTACCATGTTGTCCCACCCCACATATATTTGGTAAGGAATTGTTTCATAAATGAAGCTTCAAGATACTTGGTGGCATGTAACATCAAAGTGAGCCAAAGAGGAAAAAAGCGATAACTGAAATGAGCTACAAATATGTACTCACATGGTTTGAAACAAAAATCTGAACAGGTCCAGCTTCAGCAAAGAAGCCCATCTACAATAGTTGCAATTATTAATGTTTTAATTTTTTAAAATAATTTTTTACTTTCTAGACAGCAAGAAAGTGACATATACTTACCTTGTTTACCATAGTAACAACCGCTTCTAAAATTTCTCCCTTGAATGGTCGAAACACCACACATTGGTATTTCACGGGAAAAGTGACAAAGCCAGTCCCATCGCGAATCAATCCTTTCCCAATATTCTCAATTCCTGTGATTGCAACTACAAACCCATGTCGGCCGCTGTGACAACATATAAAAGTTTTTCAATAATGAACCCCTCTAACCACTCACTAGTTGAACAAAGTATCAAACATTCAAAAGAAATATCATCCGTCAAACTATTTTTATTTACTTTCATATGTTCATGAACTGACATGCTATTTTGACATATAATGACGAACTGACATGCATAAGCATCATAATAGAATTATGTGATATCATACAACACAAGAAAATGAACATAACATGCTATTTTGACATATAATGACGAACTGACATGCATATGCATCATAATAGAATTATGTGATATCATACAACACAAGAAAAATGCAGCGAAACAAGGTTTAAACCACCATCAGCTAATATTTTACCACCAACGTCAATGGCCCAATTAGTAATACGAACTTCTTCGGACTCTGTCATCACCCCATTGGATCTTGGATGTTGCATTGATTCAATGGGAGTTGAATGTCTATTTAAACAACTAATGTAAAAACCTGAGATGTCTATTAAAATAACTATCTTTTCTCACATGTTTCTCAGATGTCCAAACCCTCTCTATAAACATATTAACAATATGTTTGAACATTATTGAATCATCCATTAAAAGTACTACGAGGAAAAGCTAACTAGAATGAAAGCAATCATATAATGGACAGCCGTGAAATAAAGCTAATGGGATGCCACCCAACAACTTCATAATCCAAGATCAAGTCTAGCCATTCATCTTATCGCAAGATATTTTCTCCAAAATTAACAAAAAGAAAATAACAGCAACATGAATTTTCTAGCGTACAATTAGGTAGGAAACACAGTTAACAAACCTGCAGGTGCCCTCAACATCTTTCATTAGTTTGGACACCAGGTTCTCACGTAGGTTACGGCCAAAGTGGCGTGGATGTAGCTGCATATTCCTCTCCAGAACTATGTGGAAAAACATATTGGCTCCCTCTAACTAAACGAAAACAACTTGAATTCAATGAATGCAACTCCTATGGCGTAAAAAATGTTCAACATAAAAGATTAGAGTTAGGAGTGAAACAATAATCTGAGAATGATAGGTTAAAGAAAGAACAAGACTGATATGTATGACAACAGCAAAAGCGAATGGCAGAATAGGGTTTTCTCCACTCAATTTGGGATCGTGCGAACCGATATTATTGGTATATGATAATGGACCAGAATCAAATTTACAGTCCAAGACAGAATCGATTCTCAACCAAGAAAATCAGAGCAGCATTCGATATTAACATCAAACCCAACTATATGGTGAGATTGTTCCGATAAGTTTCTTTCGTTACACAAGTTCTAACGACATAGATGGAGATCGAGAGAATACCGGTAGGAGGCGGCGGTGGCGCTGAACGGAGAGAGATGGCGGAGCGGCAAGAGCGTGAAGCAGGGAGAGGGCAAAGGGGAGAGTGAGATTGAAATCAAAGGGAGGGGAGTTTATGTGATTCCTTCCAATATTGTTATCTCTCCTATGCAATAAAAGATGTTAAATGTGTGAAATCAAAGATTACAATTATGAAAACCTTATATAATCGTAACTCATTAACAAATTAAGCAATAAATATTTTTTTAAAAAAAATAATGTTATTTTTGTAGTTATTCACACAAAAATAGGCATAGGGTTGAGGCGAAGGTATTGAAGAAAAGGATTGTGAAATTGTATATAAAAGTCGTGTGCTTACTTGATACACGATTTCATATTAAATCATGTATGATATGCTGAGAAAGTCATGTATTGAGCACACTGCTTTCTAAATTCATTCCTTCCTCCTCTTTTTTGTTTCTCCTTTCACGTTTCCGCCCTCATCTCTTAGCTAATTTCCTCTCTTCTCTCCACTCCCCACTGTCGCCCTCCTCATACCTTGCAAACACTTTTTATTTAAGATTTGGACTTTTCGTAAATATGTTTTAACCCTCGGAATATAGATCTATATATTGGCATCTTTTTTTAGTTGAAATGTTACCTCCACTAGACCCATTGTCAATCTTTTCTTGGGCCTCTTTGGTTGTGTGTGTGTGTCTGTGTTTCTTATGTCATGCCCTCTTTCACCGTCTTCCTCTGCTCTTCTATTATGTAACCCTCAAGTAGTCGTCGATGAGATCACCACCGATAAAGTAATTTGTGGAGATGTTAGTTTTTAATCTAATTTTTATTTGTATAAACCTTCTATAAATTGATTTTGCCTCCCAAAGAAAAACTTTCTGAAATTGGTTGAATGATTATCTTTTTCTTCAAATTAATTGAATGATTTTCATTTTCATTTTATTAAATCTTAAACTATCGTTTATATATTAAATACCAATACACTTTCTAAACAAAAGCTACATAGAACATAATGTTCGTTTTTTATATTATATTTTGATTTAAAAATTATATCTTTCAAAGATTCTGTATTAGAATTTTTTTTAATAATATTGTTTTTATATAAATAACTTTAAAATTATATCTCAATTATAGCAAATAGAATTTCCAATATTTAAGAGAGAAATCTCTGTTTAAAAAGTATTGTTTAAGTGACAAAGATGCAGTTACACATTTAAAGAGATTGTCAAAAGAGAATCATATAACTCTTTTACCATTATGATAAAGTTAAATAACTGTAATGAACTCCCAACATTTGAATGGAGCTTTGTGCATGTATTTATTTGAAATTGCCTTACCTCTACTTTGGAAGAGATAACACAAGTCGTTTTCACATACGGAAGAGTAAGTGAAGATTGAAGACACCTTAATAACTACTTTGAAAAGTTTTGTCAAAACAAATACACAAACCGTTTATTACGTATCAAGTAACATCCAACTGAAGCTTTATATAATTAAACAATCGAAATTTTACCAAGATTTTGTATTAGAAAAATATTGAATATTTATTATTTTTAGATAAAATAATTTTGAATTTTAATATTAAGTAGGTAACGAAATAATCCAAACAATTTAGAGGTAAATTTACATTTGAAACAAATCTAATTGAGAGCATTTTTTTTTTCAATTTTATTTGATTTTTGTGATTTTATTATCGGTGTAGACTGTAGCCTATTTCCGTAAATTCTTAAAATTTTATGAGAGTTGTATTGCAGTGAGAAGTATTAGCTTATGTAATAGTTTTTTTCATAAAAATTATATCAATAATAGAAACCCAACACTAACAAAAATTGGTATTTATGAATTATTATTTTTAAAATTGTATACATTATAATTACTCAAATTTTAATAGTATTTTTAAAACTAATTCCTTTTAATTATTTTTAAATATTAAATTCACCTCGAAAAATTCAACCAATTGGGTTTAATTGTTTTCTAAAAGTAGAAATTTTAATTGTCAAATTCAAATTATTTCCTTTCACTAAATTATATTAGTCTTGTTGTAAAACTAAGGAGCACAACGACACATACTGAAGTATGAATATGAAGAAATATATAATATAATAATAACAAAAACAACAATTTTTTTGATAATGTTATTTTAAAAAATAATATAAAAAAATATGGTAGGAGGAAAAGTATCGACAAAAATAAAGTAGAAAAGACTTGACAAAGTCGGGGACGGGTACATGACTTAGTTGAGTTGGCCATCGAAGTCATAACGGAGTCTACCTGAGTTGGTCGTGGGGACCCATATTTGTAAATGTATTGTAATAGATGTGAGGGTGGTAAGTTGAACCTGGAACCTCTTGTCCACAGGTACATACAGGTGTCAGTTGAACTAAGCTCTTGTTGACTTAATTTAATTATTTTTCAATCTCTTTTTTTTTCAATCTCTATTTTTTTTTAAAAAAAAAAGAAAGATGAATTAGATTATTAAAACACATATTAAATAAATATTTGCAATCCACAGATATTAAGAGAATATGTCAAAAAAAAAATCAAAATGAGATGAACTATGTCAAAAATAATTATATCAAAATTAGTTTTGAACCAACTTTTATTGAATCTATATACCCATATTTGTTGCATTCACATTAGTTTATGCCTAGTTTATAAGATGAAAGATTTGGTTGGAATTGACGTTGTTTTATAAATTATGTGTCTTAATTAAATTAAAACAAAAGGTACCTAAAAAAGTAAGGAATGATGTGAGTGTAAGGATAGAAATGTCTTTATCAAAAGAGTTAGAGCAAAGCGTCCTTGGCCCATTTTAAATACACTATATAAGATATTTACATCTAATAAGTTATAAGTGTTTGAATTTTTAATAAATTATGGATTTGTTTTGAAATACTCAAACACGTTGTAGTAAAATTATAAAGTTTTTATTTTAAAATTTTGAAAATGTTAGTTTTTAATCTAATTATTATTTGTATAAACCTTCTGTAAATTGGTTTTGCCTCCAAAAGAAAAACTTCTTGAAATTGGTTGAATGATTATCTTTTTCTTGAAATTAGTAGAATGATTTTCATTTTCATTTAAGTAAATCTTAAACTATCGTTTATATATTAAATACCAATACACTTTCTAAACAAAAACTAAGTAGAACATAATGTTGGTTTTTTATATTATATCTTGATTTAAAAATTGATATCTTTCAAAGATTTTGTTATATAATTTTTTTTATGAATATTTATTGTTTTTATATAAATAATTTTAAATTTATATCAATTAGAATTTGTTATATCGAAGTGGAAAATCTTTGTATTTGAGAAGTATTGTTTAGGTGACAAAGATGTAAAGATGCAGTTACACGTTTAAAGATATTGTAAAAAGAGAATCCCAACATTTGATTGGAATTTTGTGCATGTATTTATTTGAAATTACCCCACCGCTACTTGGGAAGGGATAGCACAAGTCGTTTTCACATAAAGGAAGTGAGTGGCTATTGAAGAGAAGACATCTTAGGGACTACTTTGAAAGGTTTTGTCAAAGAAATTCACAAACCATTCCTCACTTATTAAGTAGCATTTAAATGAAGTTATATACCTACATTCTTTTGTATTAGCATCCAAACGAAGTTCTATACAATTAAAAGATTGATATCTTTCCAAGATTTTGTATTAGAAAAATATTGAATATTTATTATTTTTAGATAAATAATTTTAAATTTTAATATCGAGTAGATAACAAAATAATCCAAACAATTTAGAGATAAATTAACTTTTGAAACAAATCAAATTGAGATTATTTTTTAAAAAAATTTATTTGATTTTTGTAATTTTATTATCGGTGTAGACTCTAGCCTATTTTCGTAAATTCTTAAAATTTGATGAGAGTTGTAATGATAGCAATTAGAAGTATTAGCTTATGTAATAATTTTTTTTCATAAAAATTATATCAATAATAGAAACCTAAACACTAACAAAAATTGATATGTACTAATTTATTGTACTTATATGTATTTTATACACTAAGATATTATTCCTAAAATTGTTACCCATTATAATTACTCAAAATTTATAGTATTCCTAAAACCAATTCCTTTTAATTCTTTTTAAATATTGAATTGACTTCAAAAAATTCAACCGATTGGATTTAATTGTTTTCTAAAAATAAAAAATTTAATTATAAAATTCAAATTATTTCCTTCCACTACATAGTTTTGTTGTAAAATTGAGGAACACAACAACACATGACTGAAGTGTGGATATGGAGAAACTATAATATAATATAATAATAAAAAAAAATAAAAAAAGACAAAACAACTAAAATAATATTCTTAAAATTTCAAAATTTTCCAATATCTCAAAGGTGTTTGAAATTTCAACCAATATTGAGTATCTTACAAATCAACCGAATACACTATTTATAGATAATTTGACAACCAATCATGACCACTAAGAGTGAGTATCTTCAAGATATTCAACAAGGTAAATGAATGTGGAGAGAGTGACATATGGCCCATAATAGACCTCTATTAACAATATTTATAAAAAGTTTTTGGTTTTAACTTACTTTTGATAGTTTTTGTAAAAATGGAAATCCAATGACTTTTTTTTCCTCTAATTTTTCAATTTGTATGGATGAAAGTGTTATCCTAATGATAGATTTTAAATCTATATAATAGATTAATAATAGGATAATATTCATGTTAAATTGTAAAAAATAACGTACCTAATTATATTGTCTTTCTTAACCAAAATTCGAATTCTTGAGCAAGATTTTTCTCTTGATGGATTGAAGCCATATATTTGGGATTATAGCCTATACTGGTTCAATTAGATTATACTCTAATCAATCTAAGAAGACTTCTACCTATTTAGTCTATACACAATTAGGAATGAGTCTTAATTAAATATTCTCAATCTAATAGAATAATCAAATGTGATAAATTATTATTCCACATACATAACTTATACTTTAATTATACATATTATTATTTAAATAAGTGTAATAGAATTTTTTTTAATTTTTTATAGGATTTTTTCCATTGTTATGGGAATTAAATTCTAAAGAAACTTTTTTTTTCAAACTTTTTTTTTCTTTTTTTAAATAACAATAAATCGACCGCAGAAATTAAAAAAACAATGAGAAAAAGTAGAAAAATAAAATTTAACACACGAAATTCGAGAGAAAGAGATGAATAAGTATTGAAAAGTGAAGTCACATTAAAGACTTAGATTAAAATTTTATCATAATAAATTTACAAACTTGTTTTACAAAATGCTAAGGTTATCACTTATTAAGTAGCATTTATGTATATTCAATATTATGCTCCAATTCAACCAAAATTACATACAACTACTCGATAAAGATAACACAAGTAAGGATAGATAGGAGTAAAATTACCTTTAAAGCTAGTTTGTTTGTTTTGTCATTTTTATTTCTGTTTGTTTTATAAGAAACTATGGCTGTTTGATTACACCACCAAAAAAGAAAAGTTAAATATAACTTGTTAACCAACATATAAGTAAAGTTGGGTTCGAGATTTTTTCAAAACAGTCTCTCCAACTACATAAAATGAATAGTATATTATACTTTCAGAAAAAGAAGTGAGTAGCTATTAAAGAGTGAAGATACCTTAAGTATTGATTTAGAATTTATCGGATAAAGAGAAACTCACCTATAATATATTTTACAACGATAAAAAAAGTCAACCTCGATTATAGACTAGCATCAAAGTTGAGTTTTAGGTCGAAGTGAAACTATTTCAAAATTATCCCACTGCTTGAGAAGGGATAGCAAAGAAGCATAAATCAAAGAGCTTTATAGTGTTATAATGTTATGACTTTGTTTTTTTTAATCTTTTTGTGGGCTCAATTGTGGGCCATGGGTTCAACTCCAAAATTGAATCATGTCCTCCATCACTGTTGGGCCATGCGTCTCTTTGATAATCAACCATGTAAATTTTGGGGAGTTTTTTTAAAGAAATATTTTTGGAAATTCTATTTTAAGAAGCATTTGTCATACCAAATTTTTTAGAAAAAATAATTAAAAAAATTATTTGTTCAAATCAATTAAAAATTAGTTTTCTTTTTTATAAAAAAAAAAAACTGAACTTGTTTGATGGTTGAATTCTTTCAAAATTACCCACTCATCTTCCTTTTTAGTGGAATAATATGGGTCATTTCCAATTAATTAGCATGCGTCTCTTAAAGAGTGGAGTTATATATTACCATAGAAAATGTATATAGTTATTTCACAATGATGAAAAAGCTAGATATCACTTATTAACTAGCATCCAAATCAAGTTATATGCTTGAATTCTTTCAAAATTACATGTTGTACCATTACTTGGATTAGAATAATATATAAGTAATTTCTAACGAAGGAGAGAGTATATCTCGAAAAGGAAAGTCACTCTATCATAAAAGATGTACATAATCGTTTTGCAATAGTGACAAAATTAGATATCACTTATTAAATAGCATCTATACTAAGTTTCTCTCTGCTCTATAGAATGAAAGGGAAGTCACCTTATGATAAAAGATTTACTAAATGATTCAAGATGACAAAGCTATATATATATATATATATATCACTTGTAAACCAAACATTTGAACAAATGAGTATACAAATCAGAATTCTTTAAAAAAAACAGCATACGAGGGAAGGGAAGGGATACTAAAAGCATGATTTTAAATAGCTTAGCTTGAGAGAGTTAAAAGCTATTATATTAAAAATGTATCCAACAAAAACTCAAAAAGGCTTTTGTGGGCCGTGGGGTTCAACTTCAAATTGTTCACTGTTGAGGAGCTCATGGGTTTCTTTGTGGAAGATGAAGTGAATTTTGGTGGGGTTGTTTTTTAAGAAATATTTTTAAAATTTATTTCCAGAAGTTGAGCCTTAAAACAAAAAATAATTGGAAAAGTGATTTACTTAAATTAATTTTAAAAATAGTAGTTTTATTGAACATATAACTTTAACTTATACTAAATTCGGTTTGATAGTTCAATACTAAATGAAGATTTACCCTCAAATGAGAAAAAAAAAATGGAACTTTCAAATTTCACTACAATTTATTTATTTACCGTAGGGATTGTTGTTGTGTAAGAATTTGGAATGTTGTTTGGTGATAAACAAAATTTAGACAAATTCTAAGATTATGATTAACATTTGAATTTAGAGAATGTTATTAAATTTAAATATATTCTGATGATATAATAAAATGAATGAAAAATAATATACGATGGCGCATTTTTATAATGAAAAATATATTTATAAAATACAAGTACAAATTCTCAAATTCATTGAAACACTTCTAAACACTGATTGCCCAACGCAAAGGAGTACCAAAGTGGCAAACCTATTATATAGGTTCAAAACAAGTAAGGCATAAATCCTACCCTCCTTATTCAACTTTGTAACTGTTTTATTTTTGGACCTAAACATTTAAAAACGTCTAGTCTCAAATTTTTTTTTTTTTAAAAAAAGTAGTGACTTCTATATTTAGATTATTAGAGTCTAGATTCATTATATTAATTAAATCGATAAATAACCAAAAAATCTTCTATGCCAACACAAAAACATAACCAACACATTTATCAAATAAACCGACAAACTATTTTTTCTTTTTTTTTTTTTCCTCAAAAACTCAAATCTCTCACATCTCGACTCTTCTACCCTTACTACCATTTTTTTTTTCAAATTGGATGCTTGAAACAAATTAGAAGAACATTGGGAGTACTATAAAATAAAATAGAATGGAAATGACATATGTGTTAACATCCATGACAAAGTAAAATAAATTAAAAAATAAAATAAGTATAAATACAACTCATCTATAAAATGAACTATAAGAAATTGTAGACAAATATTCTTAAGCTAAATCACCCCCAAAAAACAAAAAAGAATTGGAAGAAAGAGAGAAAAAAAAGAACTCAAAGTATCACAAAATATCCAAAATTTGATGCATTAAAAAAATTGTATGTAGATAAAATTACATTTAGCATGAGTTTGAGAAAGTGAAGTAGAATAAATATCAATGTGCCAAAATGGTATCTATCAAAATCTTAAAAACAAAATGACATTTAGAGTTCTATAAAAAATCAACTTACCATCTAACCTCTAATTTAAAATTAAAATCTTAAATTTTTAAAACTGTTCATATTATTTGACAGACTAACTATTCATATATAGAAGCAACCACGTTATTTTGTTAGAGAGTTAATAAAATCTCAAATCTCGACAAGGACTAAAACAAACATTTTTAAAAATTTAGGAAAAGAATTAGAAAGATACAAAATGTAGAGACCAAAATAGAATTTGAACCAAACAAGTAATCACAAAGTTCATACACCATGTTGGTGTGTTTAGAACACTAAGTTGAACTATGAATTCTGAAATTAATATATTAGAATTAGAAAATCGAAAGAAAGATTTCTCAATAAACATGCCAACTTCCCCAAACAAAAGAAAGAAAAACTTGTGAAGTTAGATAGTCCAAACACCCAAGAATAAATTACAAATATAGCAATGAAGCCATCATATTACCAAATATAACACAATGCAAGAGATTTTATATTTATATATAAAGTAATAGACCATATCTCCGGTTGAAATCTATCAACTATAGAGTTTCTCCCTAACAAAAAAAACATCAACAAATTCTATATTTGCAATCTTCTAAAAAAATTGCTATACACGTAATTATTATTATCCAAAATATACTGTCCAGAACAATTACTTTCAATTATATGGGGTATAAATATCAATAAAAACAGAAGTAACTAGAACCGATATAGAAATTAATTAAATTAAAAAACAACTCTATAAATTAAAGATTAAAAAAGAAAGGAAAAAGAAACATCTGTTTCTGTTCATATATCTTGATATTAAATAGATTCCTGGTCGGTGTACAGACACATAAGAGAAGGGAAAGAGGGCGAACCATATTGTTGAACTGCACAGAAAAAAAAAATGCATCGAAAAGTGAATCCAAAGTCTACTCCATTCTGATTTCAGATCATTAAACTTTTCTTGCATAAAAGAAAAGATTCTCTTATTTTTCTAAACCCACAAAACACAGTAAACATCTGATACATCATAAGATATATGGAATCCCCCTCCAACTCCCAAGCTAAACAGCTAAAAATGTGACCATCCCAGCAACACATATAGCATAACTAACTGATTATGACATCCTTAGCATTTTTTCACCCATGTTATGTTAAACTCTTAAAAGGGAAAAATGTAGGCATTGCTAGATCCATATGATTCCAGGAAGATTCTTGATCACAAAATCATTGATCAGAAAAGCACTTAGGATCTAAATTTTATATTATAGCAATGAAATGATTAATTATCAAAGAGGTCATATGCTTCTTAAAAAGATGATGGAATGCAACTTCTATTCTTTGTGGCTTTCCTAGAACATTTTCTTCAAACAACTTCTTGTGTTATTGAGGGATTTATACAAGTCTTAGGGTAAAATCCAAGTCTAAGAAAGTTAGATAACTTCTCAAGCTCTGTGAAAACTAAGAACTCGCAATATCCAAGAGAGGAATCTGGATATTTGAGATGTATTGTTTAGGTGGCAAAGGTGGAGTTACACGTTTAAAGAAATTGTCAAAAGAGAACCATATAACTCTTTTACCATTATGATAAAGTTAGATAACTCTAATGAATCCCAACATTTAATTGGAGGTTTGTGCATGTATTTATTTGAAATTACCCCACCGCTACTTGGGAAGGGATAGCACAAGTCGTTTTCAGTGGGGGTGGGGGGAGAGGGTGTTAATGACTACTTTAATCCACAAACCATTTATCACGTATTAAGTAAATTCTATAACTGCATTCTTTCAAATTTACCCCACCGCTCCTTGAAGTGGGGGTCGCATAAGTTTTGTCTGGTTGAGAGGCGAGTGTCTCTCGTAGAGGAAAGACACTTTACCAAGTGATAACTTCGAGGACTGAAATGTCCTAGACTTTGGAGTGGTTTAATATGGTTGAGGATTTTGTGTCTTTTCTGATCATACTAACTGAAGAATCTTTTTGCAATCTCCCTCCCTCCCCCTTGGCTTTTGGATTTGGTACAATATCCTTCTCCTCTTATCTTTAACGTATTTCCTACACCCCATCGGTACATTGTTTCTTTTCTTCTGATGAAAAATCAGTACATTGTTTCTTAACTTCCAACTCTACACCCCTACGCCCTACTTCATACTCCCTACACCCTACTTCATACTCCCTACACCCTACTCCCCCTACCCTCTCCCTAAATTGAGTATATACTCTAGAACAACGAGAAGAAAAATGTCAAAGCAGTACATAAGGATAAGCAAACGAAAAACTATACTATGTTAGCATACCAGCATCTCCATAACATACCACCACAGATAAAGTTGTCCCAAATAAACAAGCTCAATCGATAGAACCAAGAATGGTGAGCACATCTAAACTGATGACTCACATAGTCACATACATATATAGTCAAACGCACTGATAAGCAGAATATAACAACATCCAACATAAACTCCATAACTGACACTTCCTTCTCCATCAGATAAACACATATTTTTTGCTAAAAAGAAAAATGTAAACACAGTCAAACTGAAGATGAAGAATGTGAAAATGTATATGCAAAAGTTAATTCTTTCATTCAACAGGATTTCTCCCTCACAGATTGTTAAGTTATTGTCATCAAGTTAGTCTTTTTCCAGGATTTTTTTCACTCCATGGTTGCAAACATTGAACTTTAACAACACATTTTATTGTTCTCAAGGTATTTTTACTGCAATAATGCTTGGGGCTTGGAAGTGATGTTCTAAATCTCAAAAAACTGCTTTTCAATGTGCAAGAGTATTGGCATCACTAACATATCCAATAAGTGAAGAATCAAATGTTACAAACTCCATTGCTATCCATTAATTTTTGCTTACAATTAAGATTGGATTGATGAGTACAATCCCCCTACAAAGAAAAATTTCTAAGAAAAAGGCATATTAAAGAAAGCCATAGATGCAAGTGATCCTCAATGCTACCGATATCAAAGTGGAAAAACAAGAAAACATGTAACCTTAAAAATCAAATTGCTGGGAGTAATTCATTACATTGCTGCATTATCCCTAAAGAAGATAAAACTGAGAAACATCAACTCATATCAGTTGTACTAACTCCAGGTTCGATTGCCGAATTTTACTGACCTTCTTGAACGTTTCAAGCATCGCTATCACTGCTATCATCGTCGGCGTTCCCCAGATCCGTAGCGAAATAAACTCCAGGGTGAACCGTTCGCCTCCTCGTCCTTGCAGGAAGGATGTTGTCCAAATCGACCTCCGCAAGTGGATCATCCGACAAATCGCTCTCTTCAGAATCCAATTCGCTTCCATCATCACTGGAATCTTCATCGTCGTCGTCGTCTTCCTCTATCAATTTCCCTTTTCCTTTGTCATCCTTCATAATCCCTTTTCCCTTCCGATCCTCAGCCACTTTGCCACTCGATTTTTCATCATCCTCACTATCGTCTTCGTCCTCATAATCCTCCTCCTCATCTCCCGCATCTAAACTAGCTCCATCAGCTCCATCAACTCCATCAACTCCATCGTCACCCTTCCCTTCCAGAACCGTAGAAGAAATATTATCAATCTGTTCATCACTTCCCTTATGGTCACCATTCTCAGCATTGTTCTTCACATAATTACAGGATTCTTCACCCTCAACCACTTCGAGCTTCTGAATTTTGTTCGAACGCTCCTCTTTGGGTTGGAAGCAAGAATCAGTAGGTTTCCGCTTCGCATCAAATGCGACCTCTTCCTCTCTGTTGGTAATTTCCGCCATTCAATGTGGCGCAAAACCGGTAGAATTGAAGAAGCTTCGGAACCTAATTGTTGAATCAATGGAAGAAACAAAAATTAGGGTTTTGAAGAAGAAACTGTACGAGAATGAATGAATTCACGAAACGAAAGCAGGATCATAATTTCCCAGTTCCAAATTGTGTTCTATTTCAGTAAAAATTCAAATTTCACCACATGTATTTATTGTAAATTCCATCAAATTTTACCTTTTTTTTCACAGTGTTAAAACTAAAATTGAATAAATTAATTAAATTGTTATTTTTTTAAATAAATAAATAAATAAATAAACTATATGTTTCTTTTCTAATTTCTACAACTCGAATATCGCGGGGATGCCGCAATTAGCGAACACAATTTTCTAATGGATTTGATACATTATTAGTTTGAACAATTTTTAAATCTATGAAGATCAATTTTTCCATTGGATTCTACATAACAAGTGGAAATTTTCTACTTCATTCTCTTGTGTTTATGTTAGATTTGGTTATCTTATGTTTATATTACATTTGCTTCTCTTATCTCACGATTAGCAAATTCACATTAAATTTTCTCTCCAAAAGAACAAACAAAATAACATTAGCAAAACAAAGAATAGTCATAAGAAGATTAGGAAATTCACGTGAAATTTTCTCTTCAAAAGAAAAAACAAATTAATGGGAATGATAAATCATTATTGGAGATATTTTCTCTCCAAAAGAAAAAATTAGAGAGTTTTCTCTCCAAAAGAAAAAACAGATTAATCATTAAAAAAATTAATGGAAATGATAAATTATGATTAGTAAATTCTACATTTTCTCTCAAGAAGAAAAAACAGAGAGTTTTCTCTTCAAAAGAAGATACAGATTAATCATTAAACAAATGGATGAGAATGATAAATTATGATTAGAAAATTCTGTATTTTCTCTCCAAATGAAAAAAAGAAAAAGAGAGTTTTCTCTCCAAAAGAAAAAACAATTCTCTCCTCTAAAAAAACAATTCTCTCCTCTCCAAAAGAAAAAACAAACAAACAGGGAATGATCTACACCTGTAAGCCATGCTGTCAAGACTATAACGGGAGCCACAGTTCTTCCAGTGCGTCAGGTGAGATTAGCATGATGTGTCAGGTGGTGTCAGATAAACGTGATACGATTAAAATCAAGGTGAAAGTTGGTATTTATGAGAAAAAACAGGTGTGAAAAGTGTGTCAGATAATCTGAATCATCATGAGAAAATCCTGATATTTTGCTGAGATTTTGGTGAGATTCACATTTAACGTGTGATTTTGTTAGAGATTTCAAACTACAAGTGAATAATGCCACATAATTTGTGGAATATTGTTGAAAAGATGTGATTATACTAAGAGAAATCAAGTTTTAGTTGAATCTCTAGTGATAATGGATACATTGTTTAGACCTTAAATTATGAGCAAATTTCGACAGTAGTTTTTAAATGTTGTAATGTTGTTAATCCGATTTTATGTTTCTTAGTTGTTTATCATTTGAATGGAATTCTTAAACTAAGATTTTTGTCGAAGAAACGTCCAACTTTCATAGCCTTTAGATGGTAGAAGGAAGTGGGTGAACCCATATAATATATAAACTCTACCTTTCAATTTTCAATTTTCAATTTTTTTTTTATGTTTTTTAAATCGTATAATATTTTTTAAGCTAAAATTTTGAGCATAGTTTCTGTTTCATAAATATCAAAACGGAAAATGGTTAAGTAATATTATAATTTCTTTTATTTTTTTTAAACAAATTAATATTACAATAATTTAAATTTTACACTTTTTATCCTTAATTTGAATACTAATTTTGTAGCTATAAACGAAAAAAAATTAAATTAGAGTACTTGTAAATTATTTGTATTTCATTTCAATTAATTTTGATTGTGTTAATATCTTAACCATTAAAAAATTATAAACAATTATAAAAAAATATTAAAAAATAATAATAATTTTTTTTTTTTGTAAATTAGTGATTTGTGAAGGCCTTTTGAAAAGTATTGTTGAAATTGTTTGGACAAGAATTTTAGGGATCTATAGAAGCATGAATTTTAGGGTAGAACTAGAAGTTTTGTGATTTAATATTCTTTTCCAATGAAAATTCATGTGTTCTACAACTCACGTGGTTTCACACATAACAAATATTACCCATTGTTTCATCCATTTTTTCTTCTACATTTTTAATTCAAACTTATTTTAATTTATTTCTGGAAAACAAAATATGTTGCATCCAGTCTAAATTATGAAAAATACTTATATGTATTGTAGGCATATGTGCGTTCCACCAAATTATCCAATTATAATTTATCATGTAGTAAATTTTGCTTTTTTTTTAGAAGGATGATACTTGAATGAATCTAAATATTATCGAATAATGTATAATTTGTGATGCAATGCCTTTTTTTGGTATAACAAAAACAAGACAATTGTGTTGAACTTCTAGCCTTTAAAGATGAAGGTCATGTCAATACCATTGAACCATGTTTACTTTAATTATGATTTCACACTTAGCAATCAAGATGATAGTCATATTATAGTTAATCATTAATAATTTCAACGAATTTTTTTTATTAGCAAACTACCACTATACATATATGTCAAAAGAGGTTAATTAATAGATCAATAATTATTTTTCATAAATATGGTAATAAAATTGAATGTATTTGATTTTTGAATTTTTTTAAAAAAAATTACAAAAAAATGTGTTAAAATTTAGTTAAAGTTAGAACTTAATTTTTAATGTTTGACAAGTAATTAAAATTAAAAGTCTATATAGTTTACTTTCTGTTAACCTTTTTTCTTCTAAACAAGAATTGAAAGCTTTTAAATTAGAAAAAGTTATAAAAAAAAGATGAAATTTAAAAAGAGAAGAAGAGAGAATTGATTGACACATGATACAAATAAAATAAAATAAAATAATAATAATAACAAAAAGATAAAGATAGAGGAAAATAAGTGAGACTATGATAATTATTTGAGGGGACAAAAGGGTGTCTCAACCATGTAGGTAGGGTTCTTCTAATTTTAGGGTAAAGTGTGTAGATGATGTATTAGGGAGTATTAGGGGCAATGAAAACGAAATTTAAACCTATGAGAGTGGTAAAATTTTTTATTGGGTAGAGTATTAGAGAGTAATAAAAGACCACAAAAACGTAAGTTAAACATGTGAGAGCGCTGAAGATCTCTATTTGGTAGACATGCTATCAAGACTATATTGAATTTGAACATTTGAAAGTTTATCATTTAAAATTTATATGATGAATAAGAGTGTTATATGTGTAAAAGTGTGTAGATGATGGGGTAATTATTTGTTTAGTTTTTTTTATTATTATCCATAGTTGCTTTTCCAAAATGTTTTTAGATATGAAGGTTTAGAGGATGGTTATGAAAAGATGTTTAGGGTACAAGATCTTCAAATTTGTTATGAAGGATTCAACAAATTTCATCTTAAAATTAAATCTCGTAAGTATACTAAATATTTTTTTTCAAATTCACTAACCTACTACTAGTTATCAAATTTTAAAAGAGTTTTGAGTTTCTATTAAACACAAGAGTGTTAATTTTTTTTTAAATCTCAAACATACCAAAGATTTAAACACAAAAGTGAAAGTTTAAGAGCATCTTAAAAATTTTATTTAAAATTTTAAGATCAAATAGAAATAAATTTAAGAGCAATATACTTAGGTGAATCCCAAGATGCACCAATCTCTATGCTTTCCTCCTCCATCATCACACTAAACAATAATTGAAATATTTTTTTAAAGTAAATAAAAATGATTTGTCACAAATATAATATATGTCACATTATGATAGGACAAGTTGATGTGTAGTGAAATTATGAAAAAAATTGCCGACTGATGTATATCAGTATATGATCACCTTCTCAACATCTACTCCATAATCTTCTCTCTAAAGGTTGAGAATAACTCAATTGAAATATATATACATAATTGACCAAATTAAGTTAAAAATCCAAATATCTGAGACAGTAAAAGAAGCTTTTATTATAAAAAGAAGTTAAAATGAAAGTATGTATAACACACAAAGGCAACAACTTAGAGCTTGACATTCTTTTATTATACAAACTTGCATGGGTCACATTTTAGCACCAAAATAAAACAGTGTATTGTACCAAAATAGACAGTACGAACATCAAGTTAAGCCCCTTCACACGGCCTCCAAAAGGATTTTTTTTCTAGCTAAATATTTGATCATATGTTGTGAAACCCATGCTTAAAGCTTCTTAAGCTTCTTTTATTATGTAGCTGTGCAGTCTCTCTCAGTAGAAATCGTCGAGAGACAAGTTCTCGACCGATCCAAAGCCCTCGAGAGCTCCCATTCTTGAGTAGTTGGTCATTGATCCAGTCATAAAGTCGAAAGGGGAATCATTGTCGAAGGCACAACTAGTGTCGTAGATGAATGACGACACAGGATGTTCCATGCTTGGACTAGGCACGTATATGGAGCTAGCCGCTTTGCTAGCATCGAAGTCTTCAAACACAATGTCATCGTTGTTGATCACAACCTCATTTGTTGTTATCTCGGTGTATATTTCTTGCTCGGAAGCCTTCTTTGCTTGAATCACCTATGGAAATGCATTGCCAAGAGAGGAAAAAAGGAACATTATCTGAAAACTTATAACCCTGATCATTTTGCACACACTTTCAAATTATGTGCAATGCATTAGTGTGTTTTTAATTGGAACAATTTGAAACCAAATATTGTAAGAGAGTGGTAATCTCTTTAATTGTGCACAAAAACTTGCTATGTGTTAACTTATTAGAAAGAATATATATGAATTTACTTACATAGTTATGTTCTTCACAATCTTGGTAAATCATGATGAAATCTCCTAGATGCAAGGCATGAGCATTGACAAAGTCTCCTGTGAAAACCCAATACCACAACAAAGAAAGTACATAATATCTATATATGTTAGATTATGATATTTTCCGATCCTACTAAAAACCCAAGAATTAAACAAAACATATATATATAGTCTTGTTTTGATTTTGTCAACTGCCTTATAATTTATTTTTTTGGAGAAAAATAATGAAAAAAGACTAGAAAACAATATTCATCTTTTTCTTTTTCTTCAAAATGTGTGTAGAGTTAATTATAAGTAATAAATTGAAGAATCAAGAAAGCTTACCAGTATTTTCAAGTACATACATTCTACTGTTGTTATTTGGCCAAAACCTGCAAAATTCATCACCAAATAATTGCATATTATTAAGTACATCATCGAGTATCATTATTAAAAAAGTAAAATTATAAGCTAAGAAGATGAATATGTTTCAAAATGAAAATAAAAGGGAAATAAAATCTTATTAATAACTACAAAACCTGTATTTAAAGTTCCAGACATGCACCCCATCCAAGTCATCCATGGTGATCATCATTCCTTCTTTAGACTCCAAAGCAGGAAGGTGAGTTTCAGCTGCTTTCTGAAAATTTAAATTAACTAATCAAAACTCTCATTAATAATTATATCTATGTCTTAATTAATTATATATGTATATATTTATCTAAATTAATCAAATGAATATAAAAAATTATAATTCTAAAAATTTAAAAAAAATTAAAAAAAAAAAAAAAAAACAAAACAAAACCTTTGGGAGTATCATTCTCCTGAGAGAGCTAACATCACTGTTCTTAAGCTCCTTTTGAAAAAGAAACTTCAGCTTCCTTGGGTCAATTACCTGTTCATTTAAATTACAAACACCAATTTTTTTTTTAACAATCAAATTATTAAATTTATTTACATCATAGGTAGCTGTTTAAAACAAAAACATGTTCTTTTATATATTCTTTTTCTTTAAATTTCTCAAATCAATTACTTGAAGGTTGATCGAATCAAATAATGAAGTATAAGACTTCAAAACCATATCAAAATCAAATTTATTACTTTTTTTTTTCTAAAAGAAACATGGTGTTTTGAAATAGCAATGACACTGCCCCCAACAAGACCATCTCAAAAAATCCAACATTAGGATCGAAAACATAACCAAAAGAAGGAAAAAGTAGGAGAAAAAAATTAAAAGAAGAAGAGAGAATTAAATTATTAATTAATTAAGGAAACAAATTCACTTTCTTCGAAACTAGATTGTCTGGGACATAATGTAAATAAAAACAACATTTTTAAAAATAATAAGAAAGGAAGAAATAGTGAGAAAAAAAAAAGATGTTTGGATTATTGTAATTAAAATAATTATATATATATATATATATGGTATGTCTCTTTTTGTTTGTTTGGTGTCGTCGTCTTCAAAAACTACTTTATTTAGGTTGCCATACAAAATCTCAAGGCTTAATTAATTCACCTCCATATTCTACTTAAATTACCAGCTTACCCAAGCCACGACCTTCTTCTTCTTCTTTTTTTTTTTTTTGCACCATGAAAAATATAATAAAGTAAATAAAACGAGAAACTTTGTGTTTTTCATTTGATTTTTGCTTCTAGTTAATTACTTTTCCTATACATAAATTGACGGATGAAGTATTCCAACTTGCTAGTTGACATTAGTGAAACAATCTATACACAACTTAAATTTAGTAATATTTTTTAGTAAAATAATTTAGTGTATTAATAAAAAATAATATTTCGGTTAGAAATTGTAAGGTTAAATGATGATGATGATGATCTTAGGTATGTGGTAAATGTGTAGGGCTAAGTGAATTGTGAAATCGTATTATAAAACACTTCTTTTATGGAGTTATTTTTATTGGAAGTGCAATAACCCAGAAAGGGTAGAGTAGAAATAAGTGGATAAATAAATAAAATTAGAAAAAGAAAAAGAAAAAAAAAAGAGAAGAGAGAAAGTACCCGAGGAGAAGGGAGGTGGGCAGTGGAGGAGGAAGAAGAAGGAAAGGAGAAAGTAGGAAGATTGGAGGAGGAGGAGGAGGAAGAAGAAGAAGAAGGGCGACGGTTTCTGGGCATACGTTTCTTGCGGAGAAGAGGGGTGGAAGCGAAGGCGGGGACGGCGGAGGAGAGATCATCGACGGCGGGGAAGAGGAGAGGTTGTTGATCCAAAATGGGCATCATGATGAGAGAGAGAGAGGATAAAATGTGCTATTTTTGGAAGTGAAGGGATGATGAGGAGAGGGGAGGAGATGTGGGTGAAGAAATATAGAGAGTTGGGGAATGGTTAAAAAGAGAGAGATGGTATATAATGAGTGACAAATGTGAAGGGAAGGGTTGATGATGAAGAAGAGGGAAAAAAGGAAAAGATGAATAACTTGAATTAAAAATGAAAATATATAGTTTAGTTAACCATGGTTTTGGTTTGGTTAAGTGAATTTGAAGAAGAAAGCAGGGAGAAAAGAGGGAGAGTTTTCGTCCAGAAAATGAGAGACGGATGGACGGTGAAGAGGGATGAAAGTTGGGAAGAAGATGAGGGTTACATGTGGAACTAAACTTCTGACTTTGCATGCAAATACCACTTACCACTTACACCACTTACACCACTATTTCTTTTTTCTTTTTTCTTTTTATTTATTAATACGCTTAGTTACGCTAATAATACTCTCTACATTTTTCTTTCTCCTTAACACACCACTTCTACTCATCGCTTCTTCCCTTCATCAATGTTCTCTTGGCGCCTTTCACTTTGGACTCTCCGTCATCGCTCTCTCTCTCCCCCTCCCCCTAAATATATACTCAAATATTCACTATTTAATTTCTCACCCACCATAATATTTTCATTCTCATCTAATTTCTACTTAGTATATATATTTTAGGATGTTTATCTTTATCATTCTTTCATTCAATTTAAATTTACTGAAAAGTTTCAAAATCTTTGTTTGGTTTTACATTTTTTAACCTCCAAATTTTATTAAATACTCCCTTTCAAATATTAATGTCTATTTTTATTAATTGATTTAAACTAGTTATGAAAGGAATATTTTAAATTCCATTTTAAAACTAGGGAAATAATTTAATTTAATTATTTTAAATTTATTAAAAATACATCATAAAATAAGACAAAATTTGAGATTAGAAATGTAAATATTAAAATTTAGGAATCAAATTGAAATAAAATTCAAATGTCATGGATAAAATTGTAATATTTGAAACTTAAGAACCTAATATGTAAGAACTTAATATGAAATTCAAACTCAAAACTTAAGAACCTTATAATATATAATATTTTAAAATCTAAAGACTACTATAAACTAGCTAGCCCTAAAGTTTAGAAACTAAAAGGATATTTTTTATAAAAAAATATAATATGAATAATACTCGGGTCTGTCATTTCACTTTCATCACACATATAAAATATTTTTTAAGTGATTTTTGATGATTTGACAGGATACACACCTAAGAATTTTTTTTTTTTTTTTATGTTTTTATTTATTTATGTCTTTCGTTTGTTATGGAAGTGTAAAAATAGCAAAAAAAAATTTATGATAATAGAGTACATGTCATTACATTTTTAAAATTGCAAAAACAACAAATTTAGAAGTAAATTACAGTCAAATTACTTTCATATTTACCAAATTTGCAATATGCAAAAAAAATATTATGAACTACTTTTTTTCTAAAAAATTTTTTGTCATCTAATGCAATTTTTCATTATTGGACTGTTTTACGTAGACAATTAAATTTGTAAAAACCTTTAAATTTTTTAGTCTTCAATTTTTAGCTTTATTGTTTTTATATAAAAAAAAAAATCTTAATAGTAAACAATAGAACATATAAACTAATTGATGGAAGTAATATTTGTAGGCACAGTTTTTAAAATATAAAAGCCAAACTAAAAACCAAACAACTTCACCTCATGGCTTAAAAAAAATTGTATTTGCTTTTTTAGAACCTTTTTACTATGGTTTTCATCTTTCTTAATTACAACATTTGACTTCAGTCAATTTTAAAAATAAAATCTATAACTACTTCGCTATTTTAAAACACTTCTAAAAACAGATAAAAAAGAAAGAAAAAAAAAAGTAGAAGTAGTGTTGAAATATAAAATCAAATACTTATTAATCAAGATCTTTAACTTAACTATGTATTTAAAAGGTCGTATTATTACTTTTGTTTAAAAATCTAATTATAGGCTTTCTTCAAAGTATATTTTAAAAAATAATAATGGGACCTATTTAATATATATATATATATTTGTACATGTATGTATTAATTTTATATTTAATAAAATCGTAAACTTTTCATTTCATATGTTTGACAGATTCTTAAACATGTATCTTTGTTTTGAAGCTGAAACAATGAGGAACAAAGGTAGAAGAACAATGTCTAACTTGCTTAGAGTTTAGAATACCATTTTAGTCTCTACTTTCGAAAACAATATTTTGACTAGTTCTTTTTTACAAATTTTTATTAAAATTAGTTGAATGATGATGACATAATATTTTTTGTTACAATAACATAATATGAATATGTTTCTAAAATTTGTTAGAAATTAGAAAAGCTAACATACTAATTTTTAACAATTAACAAATCCAATCAACTAATTTTAAAGATTTTTTAAGGGACAAAAATTGAATTGGGCATCATTTTTCAAAGAAAATTGGGACATTCAAAAGTAATTAAAACAAAAGTAATATTTTAATATTTATTTATTAATATAAAGGAATAAAATGTAATTTGAGTTTCTCAGATGTTATGTTTAGGGATCTTTTTGGACTTTTTTTTTATTAATAATATCTAATAGATTTTTGAAGTTTAAGCTAATTATTTGGATGTTATGTCTAATCAATTGATTTTAAAGCATTTATAAACTTTCAATTTTGCATGTAACACGTCTCATAATCATTATCAATTTCGCAATATAATATTTATTAAATATATATAATTAAATTACACTTATGAACCCTTTGACCCACCAATTCCTTAAAGACTCTGGGTAACAACTCGACTTTAATAGTAAGCAATATTTGAACTTATACATTCATAGAGTAACTCTACCTCTACCTCTCTACATTCTAATGAACCACATTCTAGGGTTTAAAAAACTCTACCTTTCCACTCCATTTATTTTATATCCTTCACATTTATTAAGAAATTTTATCTTAAATTTTCATCTATCTCTACTTTCTATATTTACCAAGTAATTTCGTCTCACTTTTTTAAACTACTTTTTACAATTAGCATAAATCAATCTTAACAACTCTAAATCCTAGATTTAAACACAGTTATCAACTTTAACGTATATTAACCTCAGACCTATTAACTCCATTCAATAGACCTATTAACTCCATTCAATAGATCAAAAGACAATATTAAAAGTTAAATGATAAGTTACCAAACAGATCTAAATTTCAAAATCTCAATATAATTAACTATTAAAACAAAACTGTATCTATTTTATATTTTGTAGAGAAAAAATTGCCTATTTTATATATTAAATAATTTAAGTTTTATACCACAATTTTTACGTAATCTTCTCTCTCTTTCCTACAAAAAAAACACATGGGCCGTTTTCTTTCGGGTATAAATACATTGGCCGTTTAAGCCCTATTTAATGATGTTTTATATTCTGTTCCATTTTTTAAGCTGAATTTTTTAATATTTTATTTTACTTTTCAATATATAACATAAATTATTGTAAGTTATGGAATAATTTTTTTATATATAAAATATAGCAAAAATTTTAAATTTATATGACTGTCTATCAATTATTGTGCCTATCATTAACCGAAAATTTGTTATATTTTATAAATATTTTAATTTATTTTACTATATTAATTTTTTTTGATACATTACAATTTTTATAAATACTTATTTATTTTGATTATACCATTTTGTGATATAAACCACCCAGCGATCGAACTATTATTTATATTTTATTTAAAATTTTGATTTAATTTTAGTATTTTTCAATTTTATCCTTCTTTATTACATTTTAGTTAGGGCTAATTATTTATTCTTTACAATGCATTAGGGTTTTTCTTGGAATGTTATTTAAGCATTGCTATTAGGTTGTTTTAATCAAATTACAATAAATTGAGTTTTAGGGTTATTAACATTCAAGTGGGATTGTGATTGATCATCTGATCTCGTGAACTGTTTGAATCTTGGGTGAGAAATATGTTCTTTGTTTAAGATATTTGATTTTAAGGCAATCTATGTCTAACTTAATCTTTAGGTTGAAATCATATTGATTTGGAGATTAGTGACTCACATATTCAAAGGGGTTATTCCAATTGTCTAGCTAAGATTTCATATCTAATATATTTTAGAAAAAATTCAACTACGACAAAATTGATTATTATAACAATTTTCAAAATCTCTCTCAAACTTGCCTTAAATAACTTAATAGCTAGCATCAAATTTTCATGGCATTTCCATCCATATTTCTAGGTTTTCATAGATTTCACGACATTGTAAATTAAAATGTCCATTATATTGTAAAAAGTTTAGAAAACCTAAAAATAAACAACAATTATAAAATGTTTGGTTTTCTTATTTAAATCTAGTTTTTGAATTTTTGTTTTAATAATTTTTTAGATATCGATATTTCCATCCGGATTTCTCTAAAAAGTAAGACCACCTTGATATTTACATTGAGATCAATATTTTTAAATGTTGTTTAATAAATATGAAAATTGTTGTTTTAAAAATATTTTCAATCTAAAATATGTATTATAAAAGTGAAGAGACTTAAATAGAACAAAAGTGAAAGTATCACTAAAAGCTACTATTGTGAATATTATAAATAGTAATTAATTAAAATATAACAAAATTTTCCTTGAAAAGAAAAACTAATATTATATATTTGAAGTTAAGTGGGGGTTGTTTGTGTTAGAAGTTTATGAAATGATAGATCATGTGAGTTTTTGAAGTGTGGAGAGGAACAAAATTTTAGGTTGAGAACTGTGATTTTACTGTAGATCCTTCTGGAATTCAAATCTCTTCTCTTCAACTATAAAAATAAATAAATAACCAATTCTTCTTTCTGAAATGAAAATTACATTATTTTTCTTTAAAAAATGTATTAAATTAAATATTAAATAAATTAATCTATTTTTGTCGTATTTTTGTCAACAAAAAAAGCAAAAAAACTTAATATTGTAACAATGATTGTAAGTAGAGTATATGAGATTCCAAATCTAGTGATATCCTTTCAACCGCCATGCAGTTAAATAGCAAATTAAGTTAATAGAAAGCTTGAGTTGACTTGAACATTATGGTCGTTGCTTAGAAAAGCAAGGTCTATTTTAGTTTTTAAAATACGAGTACAAACTTTTTCATTATAAAATGACAATTATATTGATTTACTTATATATTTTATAAGTATATTGAGTCATACTTGAACTTAGTGAAGGTATCAAATGTGTGACAAACCTTACACTTAACATAAAACTTAAATATAATAAAAAAGAATATCTTTTCTTTTTTCTTTTTCCGTCTAAAAGTTAGAAATATGTTATTTTGATAGTAAGTAGCCTTATTGATTCAATAATTACAAAGACCTAGATTGAATCATTTGTCTCGTAGATGAAATGGTTAGGTAGTTTAAAGCTTTGCTTATACAGTATTAATGAGTTCAAACATAATTAAAAGAAAATGTCAATAAATTAAAATATTTAGTTGAAAAATAATTTTAAACTTTTATTTCATAATTTTTTTTAAAAAATACTAAAAATATTTACAAATATAGTAAAATATATCATATTATACGTTTATTTATATTGTAATATAAATAATACTTCATCAATATTTATAAATATTTTAAAGTTATTTGAAAAGCTAAAATATAATTGAATTTGTGTTAAAAAACGTCCATAATCGAAAACTAAACAAAAATGAAAAGAGGATTAAATTGAAACTTCATAATTGAAATAAATGAAATGAATATAGTAATGAGATGATAGATTTTGGTACATTTAAAAAGGGTCGCATTATAAAATAGAATAATTTGGTAATTAGAATAATTAAAACAAATTAATCAAATATCTTCGGGGATTGTAGGCTCCAATATTTCGCAGGCCATTCAAGTTTAATACCCCAAAATTCCGCCGGATTCCTTCAGGCGACGCGGCAGTCTCCGGCGAACTCCTCTGGCGTGAAGGAACAGAGAATGGAATCGAAATTGGATGGCGTGGTAGAAGAAGAAGAAACGAGGAAAGTTCAATTTGATGCATCGGAGATAGAGTACGTAAGCTATGGCGGTGAGCATCACTTACCTCTTATCATGAATCTTGTCGATCAAGAACTCAGCGAACCCTACTCCATATTCACTTATCGTTACTTCGTCTACCTCTGGCCTCAACTTTCATTCCTGGTATTAATCTGGCTTTTGTCTCAAATATCTGACCAATTAGATCGTGATCGTCGCCATTCCTTTTACTTTCCGTTTTTGCTGTTTCCTCAGGCATTTCATAGAGGAAAGTGTGTTGGGACGGTGGTTTGTAAGATGGGGGAGCATCGGGGGACTTTCAGAGGGTACATTGCAATGTTGGTTGTCATCAAGCCCTATAGAGGAGAAGGCATTGGTAATCTTTTTGGTCTCTGGTTTCTGTGAAGAGATTGTTTCTCACCTGTGTTTGAGAGTGGCTCATTTTTTGTGAAGTCTTATAATTGAAGTTTATGGTTTAGTTTTTCTTTGTAACATGGATTGATCAATGGCCCCATTTATTTGTTGCTGTAATTTCTTTTTGGAAGATTCATTTGTATTACTTACTTAGATCTCAATGTTACTAGATTAGGATTACATTATTAGAATAACTTCTATTCAATGCTCTTTGTCAAGAATGCCTGAGTTACTCTTGGGGATAATCCCAAATTTATATTTCTTTAGTTTTGACTAGAACATCATTTATTTATATGCTAACACTGATATTACTTCATAATGTTTTTTCATTTTAAATTGGTTTTTAATACACTTTCTATTGTTATAAACCTATTAGAGTTTATAGATCTTCATTCCCATAACTATTTTCTCTGTATTGTAGCTTCAGAGCTAGTCACGATGTCTATAAAAGTCATGATGGAATCAGGCTGTGATGAGGTATGTTGGCATCAACTATGGTATTTCCACTGTCATATGCGTGAGCCAATATTTATTTTCCTTCATTGAAGGAGTTAAAACAAATAACTTATGAGTTCTCTTCTCTATATTATTGTGATTGGTTTCTTACTTTCTTAGTCAAATCACTCAACTGTAAGTTAGTAGTGTATGGCTGTATAGCCTGAATAATCAACTAATTTCACATTTAAGAGAGAAAGAAAACTTGAGTATGCACTTGCTCTGCATCATCTACATTATTATACTTGTTATGTCATCTCCTTAAATCCTAAGCGCTCTCTTCAAAATAAGATGCCTTTCTATCCCCTGTGCGTATTTGGCAATGCTTAGTAAGTTGGATTTGGAAACCTTTACTTTCATCAAGCCTTGTTTCAATCTCAGCAAATTCCTTTCATATGACAGTTGGAAAGAAAATTGCATTTATTCCTACCCATGATATTAAGTCATTAATTCATATAAGATAACTACAATATCATTTAATATTTAATACAGAAATTTTAATTGTTAACATATTTAGTAATTGAACCTTGTATATTTCAGTATTAAGTTCGCCTTCGTTTGCTGACAATGGAGAAAATGGAATATAGGAAAAGGATTTAAAGGTAATTATTTAAACTTTAAAGTAGTGATGAATTTATTTAAACAAAACCCAAAGGTTGGGTAGTCTATGGGTAAAAGACCTTTAAATTAAGACCTTTGAAACTCCTTGGAGCTGCCTACTTTGAGTTATTGAGCATTTTTTTGAATGTCCTAACTATCACATACTTTTGGTTAAACTGCTATGATCTTGATTTCTATGTATTGAATCAAATATAAGATCTTTTGGAAAGGGACCATATAAAGAGTTGGAAAAAAAAATGCAACGAATAATATTGACATGAATACTAAGCAGACATATAAACAGCTAAAGCATTGGTAATATTACAAAGGTATGAAAGAAATCCAATGGGTGAATTAAAGAAGTTAAAATGTTTTGGGTGTTAATGTGCTGGCACAATTGATCAAACTAGAAGAGAATCTGTTTTCTCTCCTAATCTTAACGAAGAAGGTTTAACGTGTGGAAGAATGAAGGTCACCTGTTTATGAGTCTCTCCATTCTAATGATGTAGATTGGAGCTAGTTGACGATCACGTAGGATTTGTTGATTTGATAAGTTGTTCTCAACACTGTCGGTTTAAATGAGAAAAGACAATCAACTTAGAATACTAAATTGTTTTCAATGTAGCTCAAATTTACCTGCTTGAGTCTTCTTTGGGAGTTATCTTTATGCTGAATTGATGGTATGGAAATAGTGGAACTTGACCTGACTTTGAGCGATTAACGCTTCTGTTGAATATTTACCTGCAGTAATACTTTCTTGGGCTGCACATTTCTTTTTTGTTTACTTGACAACTCGAACCAAGTGGTATCTTGTTCAGTTTATTTCTGTAAAATAGTTTGGCTATCGTTTTCTTATAATGTTTTGAGTTGTTCAAGTAGATGCTAACTACAATGATTATGCTGTCACCCATTCAAAAGACAATCAAAGATCTTTTGGACAAACATGGTTAAAACTTAAACCTCATTTGGTGATGTTCTCAGACACTTTTTATGTTACTTTTCTCATTTTATTCAAGTCTGCAATCACTCTTCTTATATTAGCTTCGCCATTTGGAACTGTTTTCTATAATCTCTTCGACCTTGCGAGAGAGGATTACTTGTTTGCTCTCCTTTCTTATCTGTGTTTTTAGTAATGGAATATTCTGTTACAGAGAAAGTTGACATATACTAACTTACCACCTGGTGTTGTCTTTAGGTCACATTAGAAGCTGAAGTTACTAATAAAGGAGCGCTTGCTCTATATGGTCGTCTGGGGTTTATCAGAGCGAAACGGCTCTTCCATTATTACTTGAATGGAGTTGATGCATTTCGTCTAAAATTATTATTTCCACGCATGGAATCACACCCATCCTTGCCTTTGATGGCGAACGCAGCAGATAATCAGAGGGATAGCGACGGTTTATGATGATAATGTTATGGTATCCGTCTAGACTTAAAACTAAGCAATCCATGTGAACACTATTCAGCCTTTCTACTTCTATAATACTTTGTCCATGTCCATCATGTGATGTTGTGCATTAAACCCAAGTTGTTTAAAATTTAAATATAGTCTCTAGTCTCTCTCGGATGTTCGTCTTAGTTGTTAGAAGTCAATAGAGCTTTAGAAAATTTATGCTGTAAATTTAGCCATCTGAGTTCAGACTTTATGATGTTGTAAACTTGTAATGAAGTCAGAAGCAGTTTTGAGTTATTTTGTTTATTTTGAGATGGGGACGTTATATATTCTTGAATGGAAGTTATAACTTATAGGTGAAATGGAAATGAAGAATGATCTTGTTTTGTTATTATTACTTATTTAAACAACATTTTAGTGGGACTTGAACCCCTGTCCTCTTAATGGTTGACATATGCTACTTTATTGTAAAGATAATTATGTAGATATCCATAACCTACAATAGGTTACCAAACTTTCTATAAATCTTCCACAATTCCATGTTGTAATATTCATCCAATTGAATTTCATAGTGTAACCCATACCATGACATGTTCTATAAATAGAGCTATGTGGTGCTTTTGCAAGACACAACAATTGAGTTCAATTGTTCTCTACTTCCTCTTTTGTCCATTCTCTTCTTTTGTGTTGTTTCATTATTCTTGTTTAACTTCTTTATTCTTTATTTTATAACACGTTATCAGCACAAGTCTCACCACTTTGGAGATCGTGTAAAATTTGATTTTGATTCATTTTAAAGATCCATTGGAATCTTTCCTATAGTTTTGAGGTATTTAAAATCCCGTTCAAGTACGGTAAGTGTTTTAATTTTGGTGACTTTGCATTTGTATGTATTTGGTGTATTCATCATTTATCTTCTCATCACCATCATTCATCTTTCTTGAATATAAACATAAAGTTCAAAGAATGTACATACTCTACTTTAATCATATATGTAAAGTTATTTGTTTGCAAATTGATTGTTAAAATATATTTATATTTTACACTTGATCTAATAACGTTGTAAAACTCATTAAATATTGAGCTGTGGCTTAAAAGACATTTTTGAGTTTTTTAAAAAAAGTACTTTTTAGAACGGTTACTTTGTATTTAAGTGAATTAAACCGTTGTTCGTCTCCAAGTTTCTTAATCATATTAAATTTGTTTAGACATATACTTGTTAGATTCTAAATCCCATCCTCTGAAAATTTAGACTTTTAATTAGCTTATTACATATTGTATATGTGCATGGGTCTGCATCACAATCTTTTTTAATTGAGGATAAACATTTCATGAATTGTGGATAAAATATCTATATATTATTGTGGAATAAAATTTATGTTTGAGAAACTCAAATAACCTTATTTCGAGTGATTTAAGATAAAAAAATATTAAAAATTAAATCTATTTCTTGACTTTAAATTTTTAGTTAATTAATGTAATAGATTTGTCAAATATACTATATCATTTTAGATGTATGTTCTAAATGTTATTTAAATCAAGATGCTAAATCATGCCTTATTTTTAAATATAATTTTTATATTTGAAAGATTTGATTTGGATGCTTTCTGAATTAGTTTATATTTTCATATCTTCGAATATAATTGTTTTATATGACAAATTTAATTAGCATATTTATTTTCTTAATTGGATCACATTCTATTTGACAAATATTGTGGTAGTGTTTATTTTTTATATGTTAAGATTATTTTTCAAATATAAAAAATAAATTTTCAATATTGTCTTTAATTTTGTTTGTTTGTCATGTTTGCGTTGAAACTTATTTGATTATTGAATATTTAAATTATTCTTATGTGAATTTTGTGAGTCTTAAAAATTTTATATATAGTGATTGTATATATTTGATTAAATTCTCTTATAACAACGTTTATGAAAGTTATGTATAATAGTTAATTACTTCTTAAACCCAATTTTGATTTAATGCACCCAAAGTTGCATAAATCAACTAGTCTTCATTGTATTTGTCGTGCACTCGTAGTTGCACATGTCAAAACATCTTTACTTTTGGCAATAACAATTTGAGAGAGAAAGTTTGAAACATTATATTAGCTATTGAGCATATGTTTCTATAAAAAAATGGTAAATTTCGATCAAATAATTTAATAGCATTTCCTGAAGTGAATGTTACAATATTTAATAGGATCAAAATTATGTTCATAGAGAATAAGTGTTTATTTGATTAGAACCATACATATTTATATGAGAATTTTATTTTTCAAATATGTTTTAGATAATATACAATAATTTTGGACTTAATATTCTTGTACTTGTCGTACATTAAGAGTTTGTTTGAAAAATTAAAGTCCTTAATGATGAAAAGGAGAGCATGTGTGAAAGCAAACATTGAGAAATTATTTGTATCTCTAGAAGGGATTATAGTTTTTATTTTAACCTTATAAAGATGATATTATTTGGATATCACAAATTACTTACAATCTCATTAAGAGATGATTGTTCTTTTTACACATTTATATATGGATGAAATATTTGGATTTCCTTTTAATCTCTTGAAAAGAATCAGAATAATTGATATTTGTGTGTTGCATATAGTACATCTATGAGTATTATACTTAAAAGTAAATAGTACGTCTTCAAGACTTGATAGTCTTGATTGATTGTTTTGATATAGTTTAGAATTTAAAACATATGGTATGTTGCGCGAACCCTTTTATTGGTTGAAAATGAGAAAAGATGTGAATAAAGTGTGCAAGCAATGTTTCAAATGTAAGAAAGGTAAATTTAAGACACAACCAGATGACTTTTACACACCTTTGGATGTTTCTAGTGGACCTTTGATTGACATTAGCATGGATTTTGTTCTTGGATTGCCAAAAACTAAGAGGCATCATGATAACATTTTTGTGGTAGTTGATAGGTTTAGTAAGATGACACATTTCATTCCATGTAGCAAAACAGATGATGGTACTTACATAGCTAATCTCTTCTTTCGAGAAGTGGTTAGATTGCATGGCATTCTTGATATGGATCAAGAAATCATAATTGAATCAAATGAAGAAGTTGAAGAGATGCAATGCTTGGAAGTTGAAGAGTTATTTTGACAACCCAAAAGTCATAATATTAAATGTTTAAGGAATTATGTATTTATGTGTTTTCATTTATTAGGGTAGTTGAAAAGGGCATAAAATCAAATTGGTTTTGGGGCTGTTGGGGTTGTGTTCTTTGAGTCTTGTTGTTTAACATGGTTCGTAGATCAAATGCCTAGGGATTTCATATCACATGTTGCCATATAGTTTCACACTCAGTGAGTTGTGTTCAAATAATGTTGCTGAGTACCAAGCCCTAATCATTGGCCTACAAATGACTTCAGAATTTGGCATAAAGTACATGAAAGTATTTGGTGATTCGAAGCTAATTATAAATAAGCTCTTCTATCAGTATGAGGTAGGGGTGAAATCGGGTTGGGTTAGGAGACATTCTCAACTCAACCCATATTTTTGGGTTATTTGGGTTGGCAACCCAAATAACTCGAATTTAGTTTCCAACCCAATCCGTAAAATATGAGTTGGGTTGGGTTGTTGGGTTGGATAGTTTTTTTTTGTATCTAGTTTCTAATGGTTATAAAAGTTTAAAATTGTTATATATAATTCAAAATTTCATACATACATAAATTCAAAGTTTGAAGCATTCATCCATTCAAAGTTACAAACACAAATAAATTCAAAATTCTTAAAATACATAAATCCAAACATTACCCATAAATGTTCATGAAGTTCATTTTTAACAATAAAGGAATAATAAAGTTCAAGATACAACTAAATATAAATTTGAAGTCCATTCAAGTATTCCAATCATTCAAATTTGTCCTGAAAATTCAAAAAACATACAAAGTAAGTAATTTAAATATATAAAATAAATGAAATGACGAAAATACAAGTATTCAACTTAGTAACTTACCATGAAAACATATAATTATACACCAACATGAAGGACCTCACAGCCTGAGGCCAAGACACAAAATTACAAAAAGGCAAAACAATGCCACAAAATAGAGAGGAACCAAACAAGATAAAACAACTCCACAACCCAAGGACAAGCAGAAGAAAGAAAGACGAAAAAAAAACAAGCTATATAAGGTCCTGAGCATTCTCACACCAAGAAGCAGCATGAGCACGAATACAAGAACGAATGAGCTGGAACAGAACAATGGGCTCACGAGCCTGACCATCCTGGAGACGATGATTACGCTCCTTCCAGAAAAAGTAAACTGTAGCACACCAGAGAACACGTCACAACTTCCTCCTCACACCCTTCTCAATAACTCGATGATAAATCCAAGACAACTCAACCCCCTATGCCCAATCCTGTGAGAGGAAGCCATAATATGAAGGACCCTAGATCAAATGTCACACCCAAAAGGACACGAAAAAACAAATCATCATGATACTCACAACCCCCCCATAAAGAATGCAAGAAAAAAGAACCGACCTGTCCCACCGACGTAACCTATCTGTAGTACCCAATCTGTCTCTGATGACTAACCAATTACAAAAGGAATACTTGAGAACATTTCCCCCACCCTACAGTAAACTCGACCAACAGACACTAATACTACAAGGACGAATAGTTTCCCGTGCACTAGTGATCGAAAATACACCCTGACGACCAGGAACTCAAAGCCATCTATCCTCCCCACTACGACACGGACTAACACTCTGAATCCTATCCCATAAGTCAATCAACTCCCTAGAAACCTGCGGCCACCTCCACTCCACTTCCGGATCGATGAATCCGGCAAGCCTAGCCTTCCACTGACTCGCCACATCATAAATCACCCTTACACCAACCTGTTGAAGGATAGGACTGCCATGCAACCACGGATCCAGCCACACTCTGCAACGCCTACCATCCCCCACCTCCATCTTAACATGCTCTTATAGATTATCCCTCTTACGCAAGATAGCCCTAAGACACAAGGACTGACCAGCACCAGAATCGACCATCCAAAGAAATCTTCCCTTAAGAATATAAGCCTCCACCCAAGCAACCCACAGAGAACCAGAATCAGCCAGCAGCAACCAAACAATCTTCAACGTACTAGCAAAATTCCAAGAAGGCCCATCACGGATAGCAAGACAACCTTCCTTAAAAGGGAGACACACCTGAGCCCACGGAAAAAACCCAACCTAACAGCCAAACGAGAAGCTTTCTCACTGTTAACCCCGCAAAAAAATAGAACTTTTCCCAAGATTAGCAAACAACCCTGAGAGCTCACCAAAATTTCGAAGAGTCTCGTTGATAAAACTTAGAGAGGACTCATTAGTTGCACAAATATCATAAGATCATCTGCAAGGGTCAGATGAGTTAAACTAACCATCTCACAATGCTGGTGAAACTAGAAACTTTGAGGAGGTCGCTTCAACATACACGAGAGAACCTCCATAACCATAACAAAAAGGAAAGAAGATAAAGGATCACCCTGCCGCAAACCTTTTCTCCCATGAAAAACCCCCTCCAAAGAGCCATTAATCATAATGGAGAAAATCGGGGAGGTAACATAAGCTCTAAGCCAACTCACAAACCTTAAGGGAGTGCCAATAGCCGTCAACAAGCAGAAAAAAAAGTCCCAATTTACAGAATCATAAGCTTTTTAAAGATCAACTTTCATAGTACACCGAGGCTTACCAAAGTTAGTATGATAACCCCCAACCATCTTCTGGCAAAGAAGATTATTATCAATAATACTCCTCCCAGGAATAAAGATAGATTCATTACCACTGACAAAAGAAGGAAGACACATACGAAGCCTATCAGCCAAGATCTTAGAAATACATTTGTAAATCACATTACAACAAGAAATAGGCTTGAATTCCTCCATACGTTCAGCCCCACAACGTTTCAGAATGAGAGTAATAGCAGTAGTATTCACACCATGAGGAAGATAACAAGTCTCAAAGAAATGAATAACAACATCACATAAATCCTCCCCAACCACAAACCAGGCACCTTTGAAGAAACCCATAGAAAACCCATCAGGACCAGAAGCCTTACCACTATCCATAGAAAATAAGACCTCATCACGCCCAATAGGAGTCTGTAATGCCTAACAACACTCCTCAGACCACCTAAACTGAACAATATCCTCAATCCAAGAAAACAACTCTCTATAGCATATATTTTGAGAACCCAAACTGTTACAAAAGTAATTGACCGTGACCAGAGCCACACCTTCATGAGTAGTCAACCTGGAGCCTTCTGAATCAATCACATAAAGTATAGAATTACGGCTCAAATGAGAACTGATAGATCGATGGAAAAAAGCACTGTCAAATCACCTAACTTTAGCCATTGAGTCCTGAATTTCTGACGCAGAGAGGCTTCCTCCAGACTAATAGCTATCCAAAAAGCCTCAGTGGAAAATCCTGCCTGATGACTCAGAACATCAGATATAGGATTTTGTTCAACCTCTCTCTGAGCTCTATCCATGGACTCTTTAGCAATATGAACCTCCTCACTAAGGCTGCGAATGTGCTTACAAAACTGTCTCTGGAGGGCAGACTTGAGGTTATGTAAATTTCTCACTAAACTCATAATTGGAGAAACCAACTGAAGAGACAACATCAATAAAAGAAGCATCCTCAACCCAATGGTAAATTAAATATCTTATATTGAACTTAAATTTAATTTGAATCATATTCAAATATAAAGTTCTCTCATAAATAATAATTTTAATATGAATCCAAATCACATTAAATTAATATTTGAACTCATTCAAATATTTTATGTGTAATAAATAAATTTTGAATCATATCCAAAATTAAATTTACAGAATAAAGTTTGCTTAAAATATAAACGTTATATTATAATGTATCAACATACATTATACTAATTTCTAAAGTAAATTTGAACATTTCAAATTTCAACAATATAAATAAATCTCATTACCCTTTACGAGCTAGGAAGGGGACCTAATGGACTTACAGATTAGAAGCTACAACGATATGAGATTAATTGACTATATTTCTATGTCCATGGATATAGACCAATAACAGTAAGTTAGTCATTCATGAGTGTTCATAACACCAGTTGGGTCAAATTTTCGTTTTACCCTTGGATTACCTCTAGTCCTTAAATACCGTACTCCTCTAATGAACAACTTGTTTATTGTCCAACACATAAACAAAAACCTCTCTCGTGCCATAGAGAGGGTATGACCATTTGTTCAAGTCCCGAAGACATCATTTAAGGGAACACTCATATACTTACCCTAAAGTAGGAAATGAGTAAATTCCATCTCGTGTAATTATGTTCCTAGCTTGTCACTCGATCTTGTCCCTAAAATGATAAATATATTGAGTAAAAAATCTAGCTACTCTCACTCGTACAAATCAAAGAACAACCCCTTACGAACAGGAGTTCTTAATACACTCAAGATTAAGACTAAGTTACCTAAGTCATCCTATTGAAATAGAAACTTAACTAGTTGACAGAGTTACATCTAATGGTTATTATTTTGCGGTCTGGTTTTATGCAAACTCATTGCATATGATATCCTTACTCGCATGTCACCTACACGAACGCATGGATCATTGCGTTTGTATCAAATACAAAGTGAGCCATATCCATAGTGTTACCAGGATAAGGTACACAACCTTATCCCTATACTATAGACCCTTTAAGTTGATCTAGAATATTGATCCCTGTATGTCTCTACATATTGTTTAAGACTCATCAAACAACTTAGGATGTTAGTTTATTGGATTTGGGTTATTAAGATAAACTAATAATATAATCAATAACATTTATTATAATAATAACACTTAATTAATAACGGTCAATGGATTATATTTACAATCTACGAGTTTTAGGATATAAATCCTAAAAACCTCCCACTTGCACTAAAACTCTAGTCTTTATGGGATGTATGTAATAAAATAATCTTCAAACATTGGAAACAGTAAAATGTACAAGTATATTACATAAAACGTATATATACAAATACAGTAAACTAGGGCATCCTCATGCCCATTACACATCTTCCACTTGCCCTAGATTACCTATTGTACATATCTCGCAGACCTAGACTTTCTAGATGATCCTCGAACACTTTAGCCGTGAGAGTCTTCGTAAATGGATCAACAATATTCTCCATCACAATATAAAGTGATAGGCATGTTTATGTTTGGAACAACTTCTAAATCATGCATGAACTATCTTAGCCAAACTACTTCTTTTGCTGCTTCACAAGTAGAGACTATTCAACCTCCATAGTAGAGTCTGCAATGCATCCTTGTTTGATGCTACGCCATACCATAGCTCCCCATTTAGGATGAACACTGATCCTGACGTGAATTTCCTAGAATCCTTATCGGTTTGAAAATTAGAGTCAGTGTATCCTGTAAAGATCAAATCCTTAGCTCCATACACAAGCATGTAGTCTCTCGTTCTCCTAAGATACTTGAGAATGATTTTAACCGCCGTCCAGTGGTGTAGCCCTGGGTTGGAATGATATCTACTGACTATCCCACTGCATATCAAATGTCTGGCCTAGTGCAGAACATAACATACATTAAGTTGTCCACAACTGAGGCATAGGGTATACGTCTCATGTCATCAACTTCTTGAGGTATTTTAGGACATTGTTTCTTAGACAAGTAAACCCAGTGCCTGAAAGGTAATAAGCCCTTCTTAGCGTTCTGCATCGAATATCAAACCAATATTTTTCGATATAAGTTGTCTGAGACAGTGCTAGAATTTTATTCTTATGATCCTTTATGATTTGGATCCCAAGAACATATTGTGCCTCCCCAAAATCTTTCATTTGAAATTGGACTCCTAGCCAACTTTTAACGTTAGTTAGGTATCCTACATCAGTTCTAATGAGAAGGATATCATCCACATAAAGTACTGAGAATGCTACTTTACCTTTGTTGATTTTCTTGTATACACAAGGTTTATGAACGTTTTGGTCAAAATCGTAAGATTTGATCACAGTAACAAATCTAATGTTCCAAGATTTAGATGCTTGTTTCAATTCATAAATGGATCGATTTAGCTTGCAACTTTTTGCTCCTAACCTTGGGTTATGAACCCCTCTAGCTGAGACATAAAGATACTCTCTTCAAGATTGCCATTCAGAAAAGCAGTATTGACATCCATATGCCATATTTCGTAATCATAAAAAGTGTCAATGGACAAGAGAATCCTTATAGACTTTAACATAGCAACAGGGGAAAAAGTTTCTTCATAGTCAACCACTTCCCTTTGGGTATGCACTTTTGCTACAAGTCTAGCTTTGAAGGTCTGTATCTTTCTAGCCGAATCTCTCTTTCTCTTATAGATCTACTTGCACCCTATAGGTTTTACCCCTTCAAGTAGATCTACAAGCTCTCACACTGAATTGAGGTCCATGGCTTTGACCCATTGGTTTTTGTCTACATCATTCATTGTTTGTTTATAGGACAATGTGATGTGAATCATGGTGTTCCACTCATTCTGGAAGGACCAATTACAAGATCTAAAGCATCAAAGATTTAACAATCATTCATCCTTCATGTACAAGAATGGATAGGGTCGGTTCACTGTGAATTTCATGTGCCACATACTAATACAAGAGACGAAGGACCATTTGGAGATTTGAAGGTCAATGTTTTCTCGATTAAAGAGAACTGGGGTAGACATTAAGCTTCCTTGAAGCCAGTAATTTGAAGACCTCATGACTTACTTAATATCACTTTTTTTATTGTATTTTCATTTGTTTTAATTTAACAAATTAGGGTAGCTACCATTAATAGCTTATTATTAAAAATGGTGGTTGGAAATTAGTTGTTGTAAGATAAAAAGATTAGTTAATGTTTTAAAGACTTTTGGTATTTTCATTAATTAGGATAGAACCTTTACAAGGCTATATAATGTCCTTATCCTTTCATTTGTAAGCACAAGACTTTTGATGAATGCAATTTGAAATTTCATTTTGAGAGTTTTCCCTTAATTTGCAATTCTTGTTATAGAATGCATGCGAGCCATTCAATCTAATCTTGATCAAGTTTGATTGTGGAGTGACTCAATTTAGAGCAAGATTTAATTTCCAAACCTTGCTTCTAGATCTCTTCGATCTAAGAGGTAATCTAATCTTAACTTTCTCTTGGTTGATCTAAATTAGTATAAGGAGGTGTTAGTTTCTTATTTCAAAGGTTCTTACTACGTTAAAAGCTTGGATCTTTGGATTGAGGATTAAGATTGACTTATCACAATGGATCCTCAACATCATCATTTGGTATGACAACCTGAGTTTCAGTTAAATCCAAATAACGGTTAGGTAGTGATACAATCCTCCCATTGCATCGAGGCATTCTCAACGATTGAGAAGGATGAGGCTGACTTGATGTGTTGGTTTCATAAACTCTTGATGAGGGACTAGCTTCATCAACAACCCTTGTTGATTCATCAGTAGCTTCACTTAAATACTAATTTGCTTTGTGGTTTATGATCTCTCACGTGGTCTTCTTCCAAAAAAGCAGCATTTATCGATACAAACAGTCTGTTTTCTTGTGGATCAAAGAATAGACCACCTCTTGTTTCTTTAGGGTAACCAACAAATTGGCCTAACCTTGAACGAGGTTCCAACTTCTTGAGATTTGTCACTAACACGTGTGCTGGACAACCCCAAATTCTGAAGTGACTTAAAATAGGTTTTTGTCCTCTTTATAACTCGAAAGGTGTTTCAGAAACACTCTTCGAGGGAACATTGTTCAAGATATGAACTGCAGTTTCTACTGCATGCCTCCAAAACGAGCTAGACAATTGAGCATAACTCATCATTGAACGAACCATGTCTAACAAGGTTCTATTTCTCCTTTCTAATACACCATTTTGTTGAGGTGTACTAGGTGCTGAGAGTTGGGATTGGATTTCATGTTCTATCATATAGTCGTGGAATCTCAAATTGATGTACTCTCCACCTCGATCAGATTAACTATTTTAAATCTTTTTACTTAACAGATTTTCAACTTCAGCCTTATACTCCTTAAACTTTTCAAGAGCTTTAGACTTATGCCTTATTAAGTATAAATAACCATACCTTGGGTAAAAATTTTCACCAAAAAAGGTAAGTCTCGGACGCGTGAAGTACACGCGCGTCTCCCAAAATTCCTTCATTTTGCTTCTCATCGGTGAAGAACGTGGATGTTCTATGCTGCAATCGGTGTTCCCAAGTGGTTTTTGACCTAAATTGTAGTAATTCTGATCCCTTAAGACTTTTCTGATGATTATTGCATCATCGTCTTACATGGGTTTGAAGCTTTCGGGTCTAATTTTGAACTGTAATCACTGTAAATTTGTCTACAATATTAGATCGTTTTAAAAATTGGTCAGGCAAATAGCAACCCCAAGAGGTTTTCTGATCATATTGTGGTGGGTTCAGAGCTGAAAGTCATCATCGGTGACTGTTCATCTTGAGTGTCAGTGGACTGTCTCGGTCAAATTTGGTTTCAAAGCTGTGAGTATTGACATGATTCCTTGATTTGAGTAGTTATCTTCGATGGGCGAATCCGATGAAGTAGCAGCAGTGAAACAAAGAGCTTTGTCTGGCCTGAAACGCGTGCACGACGTTGTCGTCAATCGAAAGGTGGTGACGAAAACCCTAAACAAAGCATCGTCTGATTGAATCGAGAAAACAATGGGGGTTGAATCGGGCGATCTTCTTTAGGGTGGTCCATCTGGGCAAACTCCACTTGGGCCTCTATAAGATGGGCCTTCAATCCTTTCTCAAAAGGGGACTTCTACAATTGGTGGGCCGAAGGAAATTTCTGATAGAGTTATTGGGTTAAATAAATATGACCCAAAAATACCCTAGGGGAGAATTCTAGTGGGCCGAATGTGAACAATGATGATGGGTTGTCTAGGCTGGATAAAGAATGAACGAATGGTACAAATTGTTTTGCTTCTGTGGTAAATGTGAACCCTCAGAGTGAGAAAAAATGTTCATAGGCCTCTCTTTTTGGTTCCTCTAATGACAATTCTGTTAAGTATACTCTACCAACCATCATTGGAAATAAAATTATTGTCTTCCTCCGAAGAGGTTATTAATCATTGAGTTAGGATGTGGAAATTTCCTTAGTGGTGCAACTAATTGATGCAAAATTGCCTTATGTTGTCATCCATCGACTTATAGAGAAAATTTGGGGTAAAATTGAAATGCCACGATTATGGTTCTTGAAAATGATCTCATTTGTTTCCAATTCAAACGTCAAAAATTGGTTGAGTGAATCCTATCTTGTGGTCCATGGCATCTTGGTGGTAGACCTATGCTCCTCCGTAAATGAACTACAGGTATTGTCCCTGAATCTTTTGTTTTCGATTATGTTCTTGTAAGGATCAAACTTGGTAAAATTCCTATGGAGTTGTGGTCAGAATCAGGTTTAGCAGTTGTTGCTAGTGCTGTAGGAAAACCTTTGTCTTTAGATTTAGCTACTAAGGAAGGACGAAGACTGTCATATGCCCGAGTATGTGTTGAATTAAATGTGGACTCACCTATGTCTGCTGAAATTACAATTAACCTTAAGAGAGAGGATTTCGTCATGACTGTGAATTATGAGTGGAAGCCTCAAAAGTGTAACATGTGTCGGTCTTTTGGGCATTCTAATGGTAAGTGTCTTAAGATTGTGGAAAATAAGGTTCTTCGAGAGGAGGATGTTAGCAAGGTGGTTTCTAACAAAGAGGAGGAACTGGCAATTGTGGCTTGTGGAGATGTGGTGTTGGAGTCGTTTAAATAGTTGGAGGAAGGTGAGATTAATAGCTCCTAGATTTTAGGCCTATAAAGGAAAAGGAGGTGGGTAATCTGGGTGAATTTACTTTTGTCACTAGGAAGAAAAGGGAATTAGTTTCTGTTCGAGATAGGGGTAAAAGTGTGGATGCGACTATGCCTAACTCTTTTGGCAGCTTTATGGAGTTGGAAGAGGGAGACAAGTGGGCCTTATCTATAGTAGATGGTTCCCTTCTCCCCTTTTAGGTGGATGATACCGCTATGGTTCTTAGAGGTATGCCCTCATATGGTAATCTTGCCGGAGCGAAACCTCCTATTACTTCTCATGATTAGTTGGTGTTCTAGAATGTGTGGGGTCTAAATAGCCCCGTAAAATGTAGAATGGTGCTTGATTTTTTAGCGTGTCTTCTATGGGCTTTTGTTATCTCCGGGAAACTAGAGTTCAGGAAGAAAATTTTGGTTCTATTTCTAGTAGGTTTGGAGATTCGTGGGGTTTCACTAGTAACTACAATAGTAGTAAGATTGGCCGTATGTAGGAAATGTGAAAGTGGAGTCTCTTCGTTTTTACTCCTTGTGAGGTGGAAGATCAGTTTTTTTCTGGGACGTTAACTAATCTGCTCTCTAGAGATAGTGTAGAGGTACTATGTGTTTATGCCTCTAATAATAGTTTTGAGAGATGTTTGTTGTGGCGTCGTATGAGTGTGATCTATTCTGGATGGACAAGGTCGGGTGTTGTCATGGGTGACTTTAATGCCATTAGGCTTTACTCTGAAGCTTTTGGTGGGTCTTCTGTTACTGGGGATATGAAGGAGTTCGATATGGCTATTCGTGAGGCTAATCTGGTTGAACCTACGAAGCAGGGCAATTGGTTCACCTGGACTAGTAAGGTCCATAGGTCTGGTTTGATGAGAAGACTTGATCGTATTTTGGTTAATGATGAAGGTCTTGTTTCTTGGCCTAATATGAGAATTAATGTTTTACCCTGGGGCATTTCTGATCACTCCCCTATTTTAGTATATCCCAGCTTTCACCAGAGACAGAGGATGGTTTCTTTTCGTTTATTCAACCACTGGGTTTTGAAAGCTTCTTTTATGGATGTTGTCTCATCGATTTGAGTTCGACATGCAAGGGTTTCTCCGATTGTGAGATCAGTGAGAAATTTAAATAATCTCAAGCTGCCCTCCAGAAACATTTTGGTAAGCACATTCGAAGCCTTAGTGAGGAGGTTCGTATTGCTAAAGAATCCATGGATAGAGCTCAGAGGAGGTTGAGTGAAATTTTATGTCTGATGTTTTGAGTCATCAAGCAGGCTTGCAAGTCAGAGTATAGTAGCGAACAAGCTATCACCAAGCGAAAAGAAAAGCTTCTCCTCCCCTGCCCGCCCAGTTTAGGAAGGTCAAGGAAGTTGGTGAGGGGATCCTCTTTCATTAGCATCTCTTTCCATTGTAGCCCTTGTTTTTGTTTTCTTCTTTTTCTTCCTTGCATTCGAAAGGGGTCCCGATGGCCATGACGGAGACAGCGGGGCAGTCGTTACACCATTCGTGTAGGTCGCTACTTATGCGACAATTGCCGAGGTGCCATAAGACAGGGATATTGATTTGATGAGTGCAAGGTGCAAAGAATATTGCGTCTCCACTGAGGATTTTTGGAAAGTTGTTAGGCTGGAGGAAGCTTCTCTACGCCAAAAGTCTAGGATTCGATGGCTGAAGTTAGATGATCAGAACACTGCCTTTTTCCATCGATCTTTGCGTTCTCATTTAAGTCGTAATTCTATGTGTTCTTTGGTTGATTCGGAAGAATTTAGGTTGACTACCCATGAAGGGGTGGCTCAGGTGGCAGTTATTTTCGTAACAGTTTGGGTTCTCATAATATTGGCTATAAAGAGCTGTTTCCTAGGATTGATGATATTATTCAGTTTAGGTTGTTGGAGGAGTGTTTTTAGGCTTTGCAAGCTCCTATTGGGTGTGGGAAAGTTCGGAGAGTTATTTTCTATGGATAGTGGTAAGGCTCATGGTCCTGATGGGTTCTCTGTTGGTTTGTTCAAAGGTGCCTGGTTTGTGGTTGGGGAAGATTTCTGTGATGTCGTTCTGCATTTCTTTGAGGCTTGTTATCTTCCACATGGAGTGAATACTAATGCCATTACTCTGATTCCTAAACGCTGTGGGGCTGAATGTATGGAGGAATTTAGGCCTATTTCTTGGTATAATGTTATTTACAAATGCACCCCCTTGAGGGTTTTTAGTTGGCTTTGAGGTTGTGTTACCTTCCCGATGTTCTCCATTATGATTAATGGCTCTTTGGAGAGGTTTTTCCATAGGAGAAAAGGTCTGCTACAGGGTGATCCTTTATCTCCTTTCCTTTTTGTGATGGTTATGGAGGTTCTCTCTAGTATGTTGAATCAGTCTCCCCAGAGTTTCAAGTTTCAACAACATTGTGTGAAGGTTAGTTTAACTCATCTAACCTTTGCGGATGATCTTATGATATTTTGTGCTGCGAATGAGTCCTCTCTAAGTTTTATTAACGAGACTCTTCAGAAGTTTGCTAAGCACTCAGGGTTGGTTGCTAATCTTGGGAAAAGTTCTATCTTTGTTGTGGGGGTTAATAATGAGGATGCTTCTCGTTTAGCAGCAAGTTTGGGATTTTCCCTTAGAAATCACCCTGTTCGTTATCTTGGACTTCCTTTACTTGATGGGAGGTTAAAGCCAACTGATTGTGCTCCGCTTATTTCAGGGATTACTAGCCGGATTCGTTTTTGGTCTGCTAGAGTATTATCATTTATTGGTAGGCTTCAGCTTCTTCGTTTTGTGCTCCGTAGTCTTCAGGTTTATTGGGCTAGTGTGTTTGTGTTGCCTGCGAATGTGCAGTATGAAGTTGATAAAATCCTGAGGTCTTATCTTTGGAGAGGTAAGAAGGAGGGTAAATGAGGTGCTAAGATGGCAATGGCTGAGGTGTGTCTTCCATTTGAGAAGGGTGGGCTTGTTATTTGTGATGGGCCCTCTTGGAATATTACGAGTACGATGAAGATTCTATGGTTGATGCTGGCAAATTCGGGTTCTCTGTAGGTTGCTTGGGTGGAGGCTTATATTCTGAAGGGAAGGTCATTGTGGGAGATTGATGTTTTGGTTGGTCGGTCTTGGTGTCTTCGAGCTATCTTGTGTACGTGGGATAGTCTGAAAGAGCATGTTAGTATGAAGGTGGTTGATGGTAGGCGTTGTAGAGTGTGGCTGGATCCATGGTTGCAGGGCGGTCCTATCCTTCAGCAGGTTAGTAAGAGGATGATTTATGATGCAACGAGTCGGTAGGAGGCTAGGTTGGATAAGTTCATTGGTTCGGATGGGGATTGGAGGTGGCCGCTGGTTTCTATGGATTTGATTGATCTTTGGGACAAGGTTTAGTGTTCAAGATAGGTGGGTTTTGGATTTTTGGTTTCCATGATGGTTTTTCGATTGCTAGTGTTGAGATACTATTTGTCCTCGTAGTGTTAGAGTTCATTGGTTGGATTTACTGTGGGGTGGAAGGAATATTCCCAAGCATTTATTTTGCGCTTGGTTGGCCATCAGAGACAGATTGGGTATTAGAGATAGGTTATGTCGGTGGGACATGTTGGGTCCTCTGTCTTGCATTCTTTGTGGGGAGAGTTGTGAGTCTCGTGATCATTTGTTTTTTTCGTGTACTTTTGGGTGTGATATTTGGTCTAGGGTCCTTCAGGTTATGACTTCATCTCATAGGATTGGGTATTAGGGGTTTAAGTTGTCTTGGATTTGTCATTAGGGTATTGGAAAGGGTGTGAGGAAGAAGTTGTGGCATGTTATGTGGTGTGCTACGATTTACATTATCTGGAAGGAGCGTAATCATCATCTCCATGGAGGTCAGATTCGTGAGCCTATGGTTCTGTTTTAGCTCATCCTTTCTTGTATCCGTGCTTGTGCTGCTTCTTGGTGTGAGAATGCTCATGATCATATTTAGTTGGTTTTCTTTTCATCTTTTCTTTCTTTGCTTGTCCCTTGGCTGTGGGATTGTTATTCCTTCTGTTTGGTTACTTTCTTTGTTTTATGGTGTTGTTTTGCCTTTTTGTGTTGTTATTGTTCTTAATTTTGTTGCTTTGGTTAATGTTCTTTCTTTTGGTTTTTTGCTTTCTTCATGTCTGTGTGAGCGTTATCCTCTCTTATGCCTTGGCCTCAAGCTGTGAGGTCTTCCTTGTTGTTGTATAATAATATTACCTTTTTTTTTAAAAAAAATGCACTTCATGACCCAAATTTGCTACAAAGTGTGTAAGTGCAACAAGCTTAGTCTCAAACCAACCTAAAAAATGTTGAAATTATGTGTAAGTACCATTTGAACTTTGAAAATGACTGACCCAAAACAAAAAAATTCGAGCGCGTGAGGTGCACGCATTTCTCCCAAAATTTTCCAATTTTTGCTTTTCGTTTGGTGAAGGAATTGGGTCTGCAATCAAAGCTTTTTCGATCAAAATTGGAGCGATTTGGGGGTCCTTCATGTGACGTTATTTTAGTTATTGGATTGATTATATTCAGGCATAATTTGGTCATTAGATCTCACATAAGCCATAAAAAATGTCTTCTTGTTATAAATGGCAATATTTGTTTTGGTTTTCCTTCTGACTATGTGCTGGTAACTGAGGGTGATGTCCTCCATGACCGATGATATCTCGGTGGTGAAGCAGCCCGCGCTGTCGATCTCAAACGTGTACGTGATGTAGGTGTTAATCGGAAAGAGACCTACTTTCTTCTTTAAATAGACATGGACAAGTGATGGGGGTTGAATCGGTTCGACTGAATCGCCTATTAGGATTTAATCCATAGTCCCGTTAGTCAAATGGGCTTCTCTTGATGATTGGAGGGCATGCCAAAAGAAAAAACTTAGGTCAGATGGGTCACAGTTTGTGATTGGGGCTAGGGATGTGGTCTAATTGAGTAATAAGTCGGTGACGTTGGATGAGCCAATTTTAGCTAATGGGCCTGAGTGTGAAAAGAGATTGGATGAGCTGAAGGTCACTAACAATGTTGGGGTAGGCACTTCAAATAGGAATTTGGCCAACGATTCAAATTCCGTGAAAAATGGTCAAGATTTTGTGCCTAGTGATGGTTCTTGTAAAAAATCAGAAGATAATGGATCAAAGTCTTCATGGGCTACCCTATTTGGTTCTTCTAGTGGTAAACCACTTCCTTATACTCGTCCTACAACCGTTGGTGATAAAATTGTTGTAGTTCCTTCTGAAGAGGTTATTGCCCAAGGAGTTTGGGTGTGGGAAAATTCCTTAATTGGGTAACTCATTGATGCAAAAATGCCTTATGCCGTTATCTATCGGCTTATTGAAAAAATATGGGGTAAAATTGAAATGCCCACGATAACGATTCTTAAGAATGAACTCATTTGTTTCCAATTCAGACGTCTAAAATCTGTTGAGTGGATCCTATCTCGTGGACCGTGGCACCTTGAGGGCAAACTTATGCTCCTCCATAAATGGACTCCAAGTATTGTCCCTGAATCATTTCTTTTCAATTTTGTTCCTGTATGGATAAAACTTGGTAGGATTCCTATGGAGTTATGGACAGATGTCTGATTGGCTGTTGTTGCTAGTGCTATAGGCAAAGCTCTTTCTTTAGATCTAGCTACGAAGGAAAGACGAAGACTTTCATATGCGCGAGTTTGTGTTGAATTAAATGTGAACTTTCAAGTGCCTGCTGAAATTATAGTTAACCTTAGGGGAGCATATTTCATTGTAACTGTGAATTATGAATGGAAGCCTCGAAAATGTAATTTGTGTCGTGCCTTTGGGAATTTGGTGGTAAGTGCCCTAGGAATATGGAGAATGAGGTACACCGGGAGGAGGAAGTGAGAAAGGTGGTTTTTAACAAAGAGGATGATCTGCCTAATGTGGTGTTGGAGTCGTTTAAACAGCTGGAGGAAGGTGAGATTAATAATTCCCCTATTAGGCCTAAAAAGGAAAAAGAGGTGGGTATTCGAGATGAACTACACTTGTCACTAGGAAGAAAAGGGAGTTGGTTTCCGTTCGAGATAGGGGTAAAAGTATGGATGTGACTAAGCCTAACACTATTGGCAACCTTATGGAGTTGGGTGAGAAAGACAAGTGTTCCTTGTGGATGGCTCCCCCCCTTCCCCTTACCGGTGGATGATAGAACTATGGTTCTTAGGGGGTATGCCCTCAGATGGTAATCCTGCAGGAACGAAGGCTCCTAATACTTCTCATCATTAGTTGGTGTTCCTAGAATGTGCGGGGTCTAAATAGTCCCGTAAAGTGTAAAGCGGTGCTTGATTTTCTAGGCGTGTCTTCTGTGGGTTTCTATTGTCTTTTGGAAACTAGAGTTCAGGAAGAAAATTTGGTTCTAGCTCCAGTAGGTTCGGAGATTTGTGGGATTTACCTAGTAATTACAATAGCAATGGGATTGGCTGCATGTGGAAGCGAAGTCACTTCGTTTTTACTCCTCGCGAGGTGGAAGATCAATTTGTTTCTAGGTCGTTAATCGATCTGCTCTTTAGGGATTGTGTAGAGGTGCTATGTGTTTATGCCTCTAATAATAATGTTGAGAGACGTTTGCTGTGGATTCGTATGTTTGAGATCTCTTCTGGATGGACGGGATCGGGTGTTGTCATGGGTGACTTTAATGCCATTAGGTTTCATTCTGAAGCTTTTGGTGGGTCTCTTGTTACTGGTGATATGGAGGAGTTCGATATGGCCATTCATTAGGCTGATCTTGTTAAACCTACGGTGTAGGGCAAATGGTTCACCTGGACTAGTAAGGTCCATGCGTCTGGTTTGATGAGATGGCTTGATCGTATTCTGGTTAATGATGATGGACTTGTAGCATGGCCTAGTATGAGAGTTAGTGTTTTATCTTGGGGGATTTCTAATCACTCTCCTATCTTATGCTATCCCAGATTGCAGTAGAGATAGAGGGTGGTTTCTTTTCATTTCTTTAACCATTGTGTTGAGAATGCTTCTTTTATTGATGTTGTATCATCGGTTTGGGTTCGTCATGCAGGGGTTTCTCTGATTGTAAGTTTTGTGAGAAATTTACATAACCTCAAGCCTGCCCTCTGGAGACACTTTGGTAAGCACATTAGGAGCCTTAATGAGGCGGTTCGTATTGCTAAAGAGTCCATGGATAGAGCTCAGAGAGAGGTTGAACGAAATCCTATGTTTGATGTTCTGAGCAATCAATCAAGATTTGCACTGAGACTTTTTGGAAGGTTGTTAGACTCGAGTATGTCTCTCTACGTCAAAAGTCCATGATTCGGTGGCTGAAGTTAGGTGATTAGAACACTACATTTTTCCATCGTACTATTCATTCTTATTTGAGTCAGAATTATATGCTTTTTGTGGTTGATTCGGAAGGCTCCAGGTTGACTACTCATGAACAGTTGACTCAGGTGGCAGTCAATTATTTTCGTAATAGTTTGGGTTCTCAGAATATTGGTTATAGAGAGATGTCTCCTTGGATTGAGGATATTGTCCAATTTAGGTGGTCTGAAGAGTGTTGCTAGGCATTCCAGGCTCCTATTAGGCGTGAGGAGGTTGGGAGAGTGTTATTTTCTATGGATAGTGGTAAGGCTCTTCGTCATGATGAGTTTTCTGTGGGCTTCTTCAAAGGTGCGTGGTCTGCGGTTGGGAATGATTTCTGCGACGATGTCTTGCACTTCTTTAAGACTTGTTATCTTCTGCATGGAGTGAATACTACTGTTATTTCGCTCATTCCGAAACGTTGTGGAGCTGAACATATGGATGAATTTAGACCTATTTCTTGTTGTAATGTGATTTACAAATGTATTTCTAATATTTTGGCTGATAGGCTTCGTGAGTAGGTTCCTTCTTTTGTCAAATGTAATCAGTTTGCCTTTATTCATAGGAGGAGTATTATTGATAATATTCTTATTTGTTAGGAGCTGGTTGGAGGTTATCATACTAACTATGGTAAGCCTCGGTGTACTATGAAAGTTAATTGTCAAAAAGCTTATGATTCTGTTAACTGGGACTTTCTTTTCGACTTGTTGATGGCTAATGGCACCCCCTTAAATTTTGTGAGTTGGCTGAGAGCTTGTGTTACTTCCCTGATGTTCTCCGTTATGATTAATGGTTCTTTGGAGGGGTTTTTTCAAGGGAGTAAAGGTTTGGGGCAGGGTGATCCATTATCTCCTTTCCTCTTCGTGATGGTTATGGAAGTTCTCTTTCGTATGTTGAATCAGCCTCCTCAGAGTTTCCAGTTTCACCAGCACTGTGAGAAGGTTAGTTTATCTCACCTAACATTTGCGGATTATCTTATGATATTTTGTGAAGCTGATAAGTCCTCTCTAAGTTTCATCAACGAGACTCTTCGAAAGTTTAGTGAGCTCTCAGGGCTAATCTTGGGAAAAGTTCTATTTTTGTTATCGAGGTTAATAGTGAGGAAGCTTCTCGTTTAGCTGCTAGTTTGGGTTTTGTCCTTGGGCATCTTCCAGTTAGTTATCTTGGGCTTCCTTTACTTTCTGGGCAGTTAAGCCCAAATAATTGTGCTCCTCTTATTTAGCGAACTACTAGTTGGATTCGTTCTTGGTCTGCTAGAGTATTATCATTTGCTGGTAGACTTTAGCTAGTTCGTTCTGTGGTTCGTAGTCTTCAGGTTTACTGGACTAGTGTGTTTGTGCTGCCTGCGCGTGTGCATTATGAGGTTGATAAAATCCTAAGGTCTTATCTTTGGAGAGGTAAGAAGAAAGGTAGAGGTGGTGCTAAGGTTGCTTGGGCTGAGGTGTGTCTTCCTTTTGAGGAGGGTGGGCTTGTTATCCGTGATGGGCCTTCTTGGAATATTGCGAGTGTGATGAAGATTTTTTGTGGATTGCTTGGGTGAAGGCTTATATTCTTAAGGGGAGATCGTTGTGGGTGATCAATTCTGGGGTTGGTCAGTCTTGGTGTCTTCGGGCTATTTTGCGTAAACTAGATAATCTAAAAGAGGTTGCTAGGATGGAGGTGGGGGATGGTAGGCGTTGCAGAGTGTGGCTGGATCCGTGGTTGGAGGTCGGTCCTATCCTTCAGCAAGTTCGTGAGAGGGTGATTTATGATGCGGCGAGTCGACGGAAGGCTAAGTTGGCTGAGTTCATTGGTCCGAAATGGGATTAGAGGTGGCCGTAGGTTTCTATGGAGTTGATTGATTTATGGGATAGGATTCAGGGTGTTAGTTCGTGTCCTAGTGTTGAGGATAGGTGGGTGTTAAGAAACTCCTGGGCATTAGATCTAAGAACCCTGTTAAACAACAAGACACAAAGAACACAATCTCAACAGCCCCAAAACCAATTTGATTTCAACCCCTAAGAAAGGCTAGATTCAAGTTACTCAGATGATCTAAGAAACTAAGGATCGGATAAAGTTTTGAAACTCCCGTCAACCCTCGATCTTCCAAACAGTCCACAAGCAAGATAGATCAATCCTCAGTTGAATGCTCCAAATATTCATGCATTCTATCACAAGAACACACAAGAACAAAATTCTACATTCTAGAATTTTCAGATTCCATTCATCCAAATTCATCTTTTTTTTAAATGTGAAAATTACAACCCTATATATACTAATTAAAATATGAAATGAAAGGTCACAACATTTAATTTTTTGCCCTTTCAAGTACCATAGTAAATGAAAGCACATAAATACATAATTCCTTAAACATTTAATATTATGACTTTTGGGTTGCCAAAACTCTTCAACTTCCAAGCATTGCATCTCTTCAACTTCTTTATTTGATTTAATTTTGAGGTCGCCAGGGTGGTTTTTCGATCGCTAGTGCGTGGGATACTATTCATCCTCGTAGTGTTAGGGTTCGTTGGTCAGGTTTACTTTGGGGTGGGGGGAATGTTCCCAAGCATTCCTTTTGCGCTTGGTTGGCCATCAGAGACAGATTGGGTACTAGAGATAGGTTAAGTCGGTGGGACAGGTCGGTTCCTTTATCTTGCATTCTTTATTGGGGGGAGGGGTCTGAGTCTCGTGATCATTTTTTTTTGTCCTTTTGGAAGTGAAATTTGGTCTAGGGTCCTTCAGATTATGGCTTCCTCTCATAGGATTGGGTATTGGGGGGTTGAGTTGTCATGAATTTGTCATCAGGGTATTGGGAAGGGTGTAAGAAAAAGTTGTGACGTATTCTCTAGTGTGCTACGATTCACTTTATCTGGAAGGTGAGTAATCATTGTCTCCATGGTGGTCAGCCTAGTGAGGCCATTGTTCTATTTCAGCTCATTCGTGCTTGTGTTGCTTCTTGGTGTGAGAATGCTCATAATCTTACTTAGATTATTTTCTTTGGGTCCTTTCTTTCTTTGCTTGTCCCCAGGTTGTGGGGTTATTATTTCTTTTGTTTGGTTCCTTTCTCTGTTTTGTGGACTTGTTTTTCCATTTTGTGTTTTTGTTGGTCTAAATTTTGTTACTTTTGTTTATGTTCTTTCTTTTGGTTCTATGTTTTCTTCCTATCTGCGTGAGCGTTATCCACTCTTGTGCCTTGGCCTCAGGTTGTTAGGTCCTCATTTTCCTTGTATAATAAGAAAAAAAACGTTACAATACTTAAGTGTAAGCTCGTAACTCTTAACCTACCAAAAAGTTTAAAAGGTGCGAAAAAAGCACTTCAAGACCAAATATGGCAACAGAGTATGTATGTGCAATAAACTTAGTCTCAAACCAACCTAAAATTTATTGAAACCAAGTCTAAGTATCACTTAAACTTTGAAAGTGACCTAACAAAGCTTAAGTGTATGTTCGTAACTCATAACCTACCCAAAAAGTTAAAAAAGTGCGAAAAATGTACTTTATGACCCAAAGTGGAAACCAAGTGTGTAAGTGCAATAAACTTAACCTCAAACAAACCTAATAAGTGTTCAAAACGTTTGTAAATATCATTTGAACTTTCAAAATGACCTAACGTTCCTTATGTCAACCCCTGTCCTAAGCATCTACGTACTCAACCCGACACGCGACGTGAAGTCAACCGATGTCATTATTATTCTGAACAACATCAATTGACCCTAACTACTACTCTTTTACAATGCTAAACAACTTAGGTAAACTAAAACTTATGCAGCGGAAACTAAGAGAAACAACTTCTTATACTTTAAACAAGTAGTCGAGGCTAAATGCGATTGATTACAAACTTTACTTACAGACTAAACAAAATTATACAACACTTAACCTTATGCTAAATCATGTACATGATAAGATTAAAATTGACCCTTAATAACTAAACTATCAACAACTTTCGCATAACAGTCTGAAGACAAGGATCATGTTCTCGGATCATGACCTCTACCTGAAAAGTGGAAAAACAATTGGAAAAGGTGAGCTAAAAAGCCCAGTGAGTGATGATTTTATAAAACAGACTTTTAACTTTAAACATTTCATAAACATATCATAAAATCTTTAAGAAATCTCTTTAAATTGAACGTTTTCTAACATTCAAATGCTCATTTTAAATTTGTATACTCTATACACTAAAAAACATAAACAAGATAGCAGAGCACCTTTGGTCATACTATTCCTGCCTGAACTCGATGGTAGCAGCTAAGTGGTCAGCATAGCCCTATACCCCTGACTGTGCATATTGACCATCGAGAACTCGGTATATAGAGAACCATGGTTTTCTCTTTAAAATCATTCTATTAAACTCATGCTTTTCATAAATCATTGATTGTAAAGATTATAAATACATGCTTGCTAAAAACGTTTCTAAACTCATGCTTTAAAATACTTTTCTAAATATCGTTCTTTAACACTTTTCATAAACGTGGTGATAAATAGAAATAAGACTCAACATAGTTCTATAATTATTTCAAAGCATACTTGAATAAGCTTGTAAACATATTTAGAAATCATTTTATTACTTATAAATCATAGGTTAAAATAACTTTAGTAAACTCATTTTTCACTCACATATTGCAGACCAAACCCTTGGTCGATAAGCTGAGCCGATTTCTTCTTATCCTGAAATAATGGGAAACAACTCCAATTAATTCTCTTTTATTCTAAAAACAAACTTTACTTGGAGTTTCTCAAATCATCATAAAGAGCCCCAAAACGCCTAAAAAACTCTCTGAATCCAAAAAGCATGCCCAACATGCCATGCTAATTTCTTAGGCTCGGCCTCTAACCTCTACTGTCCAAAACCTCATTCTAGGCTAGAACTCTACTTTTTCTTTAGAGCTTAATAACATAAAATTAAGAACTCAAATAAAAATACTTTCTTCTACAAACTTGTTGAAAAACGTCTTATTATTCGTACCTCAAAATTCCAGCTTCAGATTCCAACGGATGAACTGTACAACCTTGTGAAAGTTCACGTTGTTCAGAATCACCCAAATTCTGACCTTTCTTGCTTTCTACAACCAAAACTCGGTCTTCCCTTACTCAAATTAAAAGAGCAGCCCCAACTTAGAAAATAGACTCAAAATGGAAACTTTGGGGAGTAATTTTATTCAAAACGTATGAGTGTACTATGAGAAAAATGAATCTGAATTAACTTAATTATAGAGTCCATTGTAGGAATTTACGTTGACACCTCATCCTTGCTTAAATTCACCTTAAATCTTATTAAGACACCTTCTGCTTACTTTTACACCTCAAAATGCATGCTAACAAGGCTTTGACACTTCACTAAGTCTTTAAATCGATTGCCTTAATCATGCCACATATTTGTTCAAAACGCATAGCTAACTTCCAAAGCCATCTCGCCTACTTTCTCACCCGGACTACATAACCCAACTTAGAAAGTTATAACTTAAAATCAGTAACTCTTTTTACAGCAAACTTTCAGAGCAAAACGCCAAACTATGCGTTCTATAGCCTTTTGGGAGTGCATGTTACTCAAATTTACTTGCGAACTAACCTTCTCACCTTCTCTTATCCAAAAAGCCAATTTTCTCATATCCAAAATGCTTAGAAGCATTCCTACACAAACTAGACTCAATTTCTGACCTTTCAAGACCAAATTGAGTGCAAATGCTCAAGTGAATTGTGAGAAACTCCTTTATGAAGTTAGCTAAAATGTCCAACCTCTATGACCCTTCTTACTGGCCAACCTTAAACATTTAAAACGCCTAAAGTACGATTCCTTGATACTTAACCAAAAAATTTCCTTCTTTCAAACCTCTTAAAATCTTTGGAAAATCTACACTACCTAAAGTTTGGGTCTTACACCTTAAGTGTAAGCTCGTAACTCATAACCTACAAAAAATTTCAATAAGGTTAAAAAAGCACTTCAAGCCCCAAAATGGAAACCAAGTGTGTAACTGCAACAAACTTACTTTCAAACCAACCCGAAAAGTTTTGAAAACGTGTCTAAGTATCACTTCAACTTTCAAAACGACCTAACAATGCTTAAGTTCATAACTTATAACCTTCCAAAGAGTTCAAAAATGCGAAAAAGTACTTCAAGACTAATACTGCGAACCAAGTGTGTAAGTGCAACAAACGTAGTTTCAAACAAATCAAAAAACTGTTCATAACGCGTCTAAGCTTTCAAAACGACCAAATAATGCTTAAGTGTAAGTTGTGACTCACAACATACCAAAATTTTAAAAAGTGTAAAAATAGCAGTTCATGACCCAACATGTCAACCAAGTGTGTAGGTGTAACAAAAAAATTAGTTTCAAACAAACCTTCAAAAGTGTTTAAAACGACCTAACAATGCTTAAGTGTAAGTTTGTAACTTATAATCTACCAAAAAGATTAAAAAGTGTGAAAAAAGAACTTCAAGACCCAAAATGGCAACAAAGTATGTAATTGCAACAAACTTAGCCTCAAACCAACCTAAAAATTGTTGAAACTGTGTGTAAGTGTCATTTGAACTTTAAACCCGACCTATCAAAGCATAAGTGTATGTTCGTATCTCATAACCTACCAAAAAGTTAAAAAAAGTGAGAAAAAAGTACTTCACCCAAATTGCCAACCAAGTTTGTAAGTGCAACAAACTTAGTCTCAAACAAATCTAAAAAATGTTCAAAACATGTTTAAGTATCACTTGAACTTTCAGAACAACCTAAGGTTGCTTAAGTATAAGTTCGTAACTCATAACCTATCAAAAAGTTTAAAAAGTGTGAAAAACGCACTTCAAGATCCAAAATTGCAACAAAGTATGTAAGTGCAACAAACATAGTTTCAAACCAACCTAAAAAGTGTTGAAATCATGTATAAGTACCATTTGAACTTTGAAAATGACTTAACGAAGCTTAAGTGTTTGTTCATAACTCATTACCTTACAAAAAAAAAAAAGTGCAAAAAAAGTACTTCATGACCCAAAGTGGCAACCAAGTGTGCAAGTGCAACAAACTTAGTCTCAAACAAACCTAAAAGGTGTTCGAAATGTGTGTAAGTATCACTTGATGTTGTAGAACGACATAACAAATCTTAAGTGTAATATCGTAACTAATAACCTACCAAAAACTTCAAAAAGTGTGAAAAAAAGTAGTTTAAGACCCAAAACGACAATCAAGTGTGTGCAACAAACTTAGTTTGAAACAACGTACAAAGTGTTTAAAAATTGTGTATGCATCACTTGAACTTTCAAAACGACCTAATAATGCTTCAGTGTAAGTTCATAACTCATAACCTACCAAAAAGTTCAAAAGGTGCAAAAAAAAGTATTTCATGACCTAAACTGGCAAGCAAGTGTGTAAGTGAACCAAACTTAGTCTCAAACAAACCCTAAAAGTGTTCAAAACGTGTGTAAGTATCACTTGAACTTTCAAAACGACATAATGTTGCACAAGTGTAATTTCGTAACTCATAACCTACCAAAAATTTCAATAAGAGTTATAGAAGCTCTTCATGACCCAAAATGGCAACCAAGTGTATAAGTGCAACAAACTTATTTTCAAACCAACCTAAAAAGTTTTGAAAACATACCTAAGTATCACTTGAACTATCAAAATGACCTAACAATGCTCATGCATAAGTTTGTCATTTATAAGCTACCAAAGAGTTCAAAAAGTGCAAAAAGAAAGTACTTCAAGACCAACCAAGTGTGTAAGTGCGTCAAACGTAGTTTCAAACAAACTAAAAAACTGTACAAAACTCGTGTAAGCTTTTAAAACGACCATACAATGCTCAAGTATAAGTTGTAACACATAACCTACCAAAATTTTAAAAAGTGTGAAAATAGCACTTCATGACCCAACATGTCAACCCCATGTGTGTAAGTGCAACAAACTTAGTTTCAAATAAACCAAAAAAGTATTTAAAACAATGTTACAATGCTTAAGTGTAAGCTCCTAACTCATAACCTACCAAAAAGTTTAAAAGGTGTAAAAAAAGCACTTGAAGACCAAAAATGGCAACAAAGTATGTATGTGCAATAAACTTAGTCTCAAACCAACCTAAAAAGTATTGAAACAATGTCTAAGTATCACTTAAACTTTGAAAGTGACCTAACAAAGCTTAAGTATATGTTCGTAACTCAAAACCTACCCAAAATGTTAAAAAAGTGCGAAAAAAGTACTTCATGACCCAAAGTGACAACCAAGTGTGTAAGTGCAATAAACTTAGCCTCAAACAAACCTAATAAGTGTTCAAAATGTGTGTAAGTATCATTTGAACTTTCAAAACAACCTAACGTTCCTTAAGTGTAAGCTCGTAACTCATAACCTACCAAAAATTTCAATAAAAGTTAAAAAAGTACTTCAAGTTTTCAAGTTTTTTTAGGTTGGTTTGAAACCAAGTTTGTTGAACTTAAACACTCAGTTGCCATTTTGTGTCTTGAAGTGTTTCTTTCACACTTTTTGAACTTTTTGGTATGTTATGAGTCATGAACTTACACTTAAGCATTGTTAGGTAGTTTTGAAATTTCAAGTGATGCATAGACAATTTTTAAACACTTTTTAGGTTGTTTCAAACATAGTTTGTTGAATTAACGCCCTTGGTTGCCGTTTTCGGTCTTGAAGTGCTTTTTTTCACACTTTTTGAAGTTTTTGGTAGGTTATTAGCTACGAACTTACACGTAAGATTTGTTATGTCGTTTTAAAACATCAAGTGATACTTACGAACGTTTTGAACACCTTTTAGGTTTGTTTGAGACTAAGTTTGTTGCACTTGTACACTTGGTTGCCACTTTGGGTCATGAAGTACTTTTTTCCCACATTTTTAACTTTTTATAAGGTAAATGAGTTACGAACAAACACTTAAGCTTCATTAAGTCATTTTCAAAGTTCAAATGGTACTTACACATGATTTCAACACTTTTTAGGTTGGTTTGACACTATGTTTGTTGCACTTACATACTTTGTTGCAATTTTGGATCTTGAAGTGCGTTTTTCACCCTTCTTAAACTTATTGATAGGTTATGAGTTACGAACTTATACTTACGCAACCTTAGGTCGTTCTGAAAGTTCAAGTGATACATAAACATGTTTTGAACACTTTTTAGATTTATTTGAGACTAAGTTTGTTGCACTTTGATAGGTCGGTTTTAAAGTTCAAATGACACTTACACACGGTTTGAACAATTTTTAGGTTGGTTTGAGACTAAGTTTGTCATAGTTACATACTTTGTTGCCATTTTGGGTCTTGAAGTGCTTCGTTCACACTTTTTAATCTTTTTGGTAGATAATGAGTTACGAACTTACACTTAAGTATTGTTAGGTCCCTTTTAAACACTTTATAGGTTTGATTTGAAACTATTTTTTCTTGTTTTTGCACTTACACACTTGGTTAAAATGTTGGGTCATGAACTGCTATTTTTACACTTTTGAAATTTTTGGTATGTTGTAAATCACAACTTACAATTGAGCAGTGTTTGGTCGTTATGAACAGTTTTTGATTTGTTTGAAACTACGTTTGTGGCACTAACACACTTGGTTGGCAGTATTAGTTTTGAAGTGCTTTTTTCGCACTTTTTGAACTCTTTGGAAGGTTATAAGTTACGAACTTAAGCAATGTAAGATCGTTTTGAAAGTTCAAATGATACTTAGACACGTTTTCAAAACTTGTTAGATTGGTTAGAAAATAAATTTGTTGCACTTACACACTTTGTTGCCATTTAGGGGGGTTGAAGTACTTTTTTAACTTTTATTGAAATTTTTGGTAGGTTATGAGTTACGAGCTTACACTTAAGGAACGTTAGGTTGTTTTGAAAGTTCAAATGATACTTACACACATTTTGAACACTTATTAGGTTGTTTGAGGCTAAGTTTATTGCACTTACACACTTGGTTGTCACTTTGGGTCATGAAGTACTTTTTTCGCACTTTTTTAACATTTTGGGTAGGTTTTGAGTTACGAACATATACTTAAGCTTTGTTAGGTCACTTTCAAAGTTTAAGTGATACTTAGACATTGTTTCAATACTTTTTAGGTTGGTTTGAGACTAAGTTTATTGCACATACATACTTTGTTGCCATTTTTGGTCTTCAAGTGCTTTTTTTACACCTTTTAAACTTTTTGGTAGGTTATGAGTTAGGAGCTTACACTTAAGCATTGTAACATTGTTTTAAATACTTTTTTGGTTTATTTGAAACTAAGTTTGTTGCACTTACACACATGGGGTTGACATGTTGGGTCATGAAGTGCTATTTTCACACTTTTTAAAATTTTGGTAGGTTATGTGTTACAACTTATACTTGAGCAT
>JACWES010000013.1:1642235-1665735 GCA_025688845.1 Cucumis hystrix
ATGCTCAAGTATAAGTTGTAACACATAACCTACCAAAATTTTAAAAAGTGTGAAAATAGCACTTCATGACCCAACATGTCAACCCCATGTGTGTAAGTGCAACAAACTTAGTTTCAAATAAACCAAAAAAGTATTTAAAACAATGTTACAATGCTTAAGTGTAAGCTCCTAACTCATAACCTACCAAAAAGTTTAAAAGGTGTAAAAAAAGCACTTGAAGACCAAAAATGGCAACAAAGTATGTATGTGCAATAAACTTAGTCTCAAACCAACCTAAAAAGTATTGAAACAATGTCTAAGTATCACTTAAACTTTGAAAGTGACCTAACAAAGCTTAAGTATATGTTCGTAACTCAAAACCTACCCAAAATGTTAAAAAAGTGCGAAAAAAGTACTTCATGACCCAAAGTGACAACCAAGTGTGTAAGTGCAATAAACTTAGCCTCAAACAAACCTAATAAGTGTTCAAAATGTGTGTAAGTATCATTTGAACTTTCAAAACAACCTAACGTTCCTTAAGTGTAAGCTCGTAACTCATAACCTACCAAAAATTTCAATAAAAGTTAAAAAAGTACTTCAACCCCCTAAATGGCAACAAAGTGTGTAAGTGCAACAAATTTATTTTCTAACCAATCTAACAAGTTTTGAAAACGTGTCTAAGTATCATTTGAACTTTCAAAACGATCTTACATTGCTTAAGTTCGTAACTTATAACCTTCCAAAGAGTTCAAAAAGTGCGAAAAAAGCACTTCAAAACTAATACTGCCAACCAAGTGTGTTAGTGCCACAAACGTAGTTTCAAACAAATCAAAAACTGTTCATAACGACCAAACACTGCTCAATTGTAAGTTGTGATTTACAACATACCAAAAATTTCAAAAGTGTAAAAATAGCAGTTCATGACCCAACATTTTAACCAAGTGTGTAAGTGCAAAAACAAGAAAAAATAGTTTCAAATCAAACCTATAAAGTGTTTAAAAGGACCTAACAATACTTAAGTGTAAGTTCGTAACTCATTATCTACCAAAAAGATTAAAAAGTGTGAACGAAGCACTTCAAGACCCAAAATGGCAACAAAGTATGTAACTATGACAAACTTAGTCTCAAACCAACCTAAAAATTGTTCAAACCGTGTGTAAGTGTCATTTGAACTTTAAAACCGACCTATCAAAGTGCAACAAACTTAGTCTCAAATAAATCTAAAAAGTGTTCAAAACATGTTTATGTATCACTTGAACTTTCAGAACGACCTAAGGTTGCGTAAGTATAAGTTCGTAACTCATAACCTATCAATAAGTTTAAGAAGGGTGAAAAACGCACTTCAAGATCCAAAATTGCAACAAAGTATGTAAGTGCAACAAACATAGTGTCAAACCAACCTAAAAAGTGTTGAAATCATGTGTAAGTACCATTTGAACTTTGAAAATGACTTAATGAAGCTTAAGTGTTTGTTCGTAACTCATTTACCTTATAAAAAGTTAAAAATGTGGGAAAAAAGTACTTCATGACCCAAAGTGGCAACCAAGTGTACAAGTGCAACAAACTTAGTCTCAAACAAACCTAAAAGGTGTTCAAAACGTTCGTAAGTATCACTTGATGTTTTAAAACGACATAACAAATCTTACGTGTAAGTTCGTAGCTAATAACCTACCAAAAACTTCAAAAAGTGTGAAAAAAAGCACTTCAAGACCGAAAACGGCAACCAAGGGCGTTAATTCAACAAACTATGTTTGAAACAACCTAAAAAGTGTTTAAAAATTGTCTATGCATCACTTGAAATTTCAAAACTACCTAACAATGCTTAAGTGTAAGTTCATGACTCATAACATACCAAAAAGTTCAAAAAGTGTGAAAGAAACACTTCAAGACACAAAATGGCAACTGAGTGTTTAAGTTCAACAAACTTGGTTTCAAACCAACCTAAAAAAACTTGAAAACCCAAATGGCAAGAATATGCAAATTTTTTATTATATATTTTATTAATTTTCCTATATGATACTATTATTGTAAAAATGGAAATATGCTTTCAAGTGTCTAACTAACAAAAACTTCAGCAAGGTTCAACTAAAAGTCCTACATCGTGCAAAGAATTCCCGGCAAGAACGCCAAATTTTTATGAAGGCCAAAGTGTGATGCAAATCAGTAGGGTCGTCTTAGTGTACTACAACAAAATCAAATCAAAAGAGACAAAGTTAATCATAAAGTTGTAAATTCAAGAGAGAGTTCAAGTAAAGAAAGTTCTTACCGATAGCTTCAATAAAAAATTATTTGATTTTTAAGCTCAACGTAACCTTATAAGCATGGCTCCTAACTCTAACCATGCTTATAAGGTAGCTCATTTGATTTTTAAGCTCAACCTAACCTACTATTTGGTAGGTTATGAGTTATGAACTTACATTTTAGCATTGTTACGTCGTTTTGAAAGTTTAAGTGATACTGAGCATGTTTTTAACACTTCTTAGGTTGGTTTGAAACAAGGTTAGGTTCACTTACACACTTGGTTGCCATTTTAGATTTTTAAGTGATTTTTTCACACTTTTGAACTTTTTGGTAGGTTATGAGTTACGAACATAACTCAAGCATTGTTAGATCATTTTGAAAGTTCAAGTGATACTTAGACACCTTTTGATCACTTTTTAGGTTGGTTTGGAACCATGTTTGTTGAACTTACACAGTCAGTTGTCATTTTGGGTCTTTAAGTCATTTTTTCACACATTTTGAACTTTTAGATAGGTTATGAGTTACGAACTTACACTCGAGTACTGTTAGGACATTTTGAAAATTAATGTGATACTTAGAAATGTTTTGAACACTTTTTCAATTGGTTTAAAACTAAGTTTGTTAAACTTACACACTTGGTTGCAATTTTGAGTCTTGAAGTGCTTTTTTTTCACGTTTTTTGAACTTTTTGGTAGGTTATAGTTTACGAACTTATACTTAAGCATTGTTAGGGCATTTGAAAGTTCAAGTGATACTTAAACACGTTTAGGTTGGTTTGAAACTAATTTTGTTGGACTTACGCACTTGGTTGTCATTTTGGGTCTTGAAGTGCTTCTTTCACTGTTTTACAGTTAAGCATGTTCGGTCGTTTTGAAAGTCACGTTTTCAAAACTATTTAGGTTGGTTTGAAACTATGTTTTTTGCACTTACACACTTGGTTGCCATTTTAGGTTTTGAAGTGTTTTTTTTAACTCTCATTGAAATTTTTGGTAGGTTATGAGTAGCGAACTTACACTTTAGCATCGTTAAGTTGTTTTGCAAGTTCAATTGATACTTACACATGTTTTGGCACATTGTAGGTTAGTTTAAGTTTGTTGTACTTACACACTTGGTTGCCATTTAGGTCTTGAAATGCTTTTTTCACACTTTTTTTAAAACTTTTTGGTAAGGTTATGAGTTATGAACTTACACTCAGGAATTGTTTTGGTCGTTTTGAAAGTTGAAGTGGTACATAGACACGTTTTCAACACTTTTTAAGTTGTTTCAAACAAAGTCTGTTGCACTAACCACTTGGTTGCCATTTTCGATCTTGAAGTGTTTCAATCACACTTTTTGAACTTTTTGGTAGGTTATGAGTTATGAACTTACACTTTGGCATTGCTAGGTCGTTTTGAAAGTTCAAGTGATGCATAGACAAATTTTAAACATTTTTTAGGTTGTTTCAAACTAAGTATGTTGCACTAACACGCTTGGTTGTCGTTTTGGGTCTCAAAGTCCTTTTTTTTTTCACACTTTTTGAAGTTTTTGGTAGGTTATTAATTACGGACTTACATTGAAAATTTGTTATGTCGTTTTAAAACATCAAATGATATCTACACATGTTTTGAACACCTTTTAGGTTTGTTTGAGACTAAGTTTGTTGCACTTACATACTTTTTTGCAATTTTGGGACTCGATGTGCTTTTTCACACTTTTTAAACTTTTTGGTAGGTCATAGGTTACGAACATATACTTAAGCAACCTTAGGTCGTTTTGAAAGTTCAAGTGATACTTAAACATATTTTGAACACTTTTTAGGTTTGTTTTGACTAAGTTTGTTGCACTTTCATACTTGGTTGCCATTTTGGGTCTTGAAGTGCTTTTTTCGACTTTTTGAATTTTTTTGTAGGTTATAAATTACAAACTTACACTTAAACATTTTTAGGTTGTTTTGAAAGTTCAAGTGATACTTAGACACGTTTTCAAAACTTTTTAAGTTGGTTTGAAACGAAGTTTGTTGCACTCACACACTTGGTTGACATGTTGGGTGTTTAAGTGCTTTTTTCACACTTTTTAAAAATTTTGTACGTTGCGAGTTACGTCTTACACATAAGCGTTGTTTTGATCAATTTTTTGATTGGTTCTAAACTATGTTCAGCATTTACACACTTGGTCGAACTTTTTTGTAGATATAAAATCATTAAAGTTATCCTAAACTTAAAAAAAATCATTTCATTAATCATTAAATATATAAAATAAGTTAATTTGTCATGAGTAAGAGTAACTTGCCCATTTTATATTTGGTTTTATTTTTTAAATGTAAAACATTACTAAATATATAGTTTATTATTTAGAGAAATGAGATTGAATGATATATTTTAATTAATACAAAACACAGAGGAGAAGGACTACATGGTATTGAAGAAAGTGGCATTTCTATAATTAATTTAAAAGGAAAAGAATAAAATTTTCAAAAAAGAAAAACCAAACATCCTAGCTCTTTAATTTGAATGAAATATTGTTTAATACAACTATTATTTTAATTACGTTTCAAATTTTAGTATCTTTAATATTTTAAAGACTATGTTATAAGATATCTATAAAGTTTGTTTTTAATTTTTTTTTTCAATTTACTTTTTATTTTTGTAAAAAATTACAACAACAAATAACCCCTTTTATTTCTTCTCATTATAGCCTTTTATTAATAGGCTATGAGAAAAAAAAAAAAGAAATAAAAAAAACGAAAACCTAAAACCTATAATTCATTCGACACCTTCCCCTCTCGTTTCTCTCATCTCGGTCAGAGACACTTCGTTTCCGATTTCTCTCATCTCCCTCGTCAGTTCCAACTCCACTTCCCCACTCTTGGCTCTCTTCAACTTCTCTTCAACTTCTCTTCAATCCAAATGCCAACCTTCACAATCGGAAGATCCTCCACATCAATCCGCTGATGCTAACATTTCTACCAGTTACTACGTAGCTGCCGCTGGCGGTGGCGGAGAAGGTCGGAGTGGGATTTCCAATGCCCTCATACTTGCTCATTTCGATTTTGAATCCGCTCGCTCTATGATCACCCTGTAAACTCTCTCTCTCTGTTCTTCGCTGATTATTTGTATGATTGGCGTTGTTTGTCATTTTGTCTATGTTATTGAGTGAAGGAGAAATGGGTGCAGGCTATAATTTTGTCCTTCGATTGTTGATTCTCTTGCTTACCGGAAGGTGTCTTTAATTTATTATTCTGTTTGTTTTGGTGGTTTCTTTTTCACATGTGTATCGAAGTTTGAATTGGGTGAAAATCTGAAAATCTAGGGTGTTGCTTGCTTACATTGATTTTGCCATCTCAAATCTCCCGGCAACATAATTGTCCCACTGTACTCTTGCGGTGCTGGTGGTTGACCCTGTGATTTTACACTATATTTTGATGTTATTTTTGTTTTTTTTTTTTAAGAGGAAAGGTGAACTTTATGTTAGTATAGTGATGAACTGTTACAAATTATGAAGTTAAGATATCTTCGTAGTGTAGCCCCGAAGACAACAAAGGTTCTCTCTGATTTGAAAGTGGCTTTAGTACATCAAGAAGAAGCAATAGAATTAATAAGATCTTTGTTACATTTTATGATTTAACAAAAGCCTATACATCATTGGTTCTTTTGAACACTCTCCTATTCCTGTGTAACATACACAACTATGAACTAGCCAAGCAAGCATTAAAAATATATTGAATTTATCTCTAAAAGAATGATCAAGGATCATTTGGGAGATGTATGTTCAATTCTTTATACGAATCACCATCTGACTATTTAAATTGCTCAAGAGATATATAAAATTTCCGTCTTGGTGAGTAAACATCTCCTATTCTATTTTCCCACCATGGTTCTTTATTTTGTTGTTGTTTTGTCTATGGTTTGGTTCTTCTTACTTTCTATGCTTACAGTGTTTTTGTAATTTGAGCATTAGCGTAGAAAATAAGTATAATCAAACCGTTTTCTTATTTCCTTCTATTCTTCGACCGGTTGATACCTTCTTGAAAATGAATGAAGTTAACAATACAATTGGTTATTACCATCAAATCCATCATGCTTGGCTAAAACGATGGAGGTTTTGGATTAATGCCATCAAGGCTATCATTTCCAAGGATTGGTTTGACAAAAATCAGAGATCTTTGTTAAGATGAGCTTTTAGCTTGTGTCAAGATTAAACTTCTCATTGGTGTTCTCTTTCTCCTTTATTTTCAAATGACTCATTTAATGATATTTGTATAAAATTTCACTCACTGAGGAGCTCTCTTTCCCCCACGGCCTTAGGTTATTTTTTTTTGTAAAGGTATTGTAATAAATGCAGAGGTGGGGATTTGAATTCAGAAACTCATGTCCACAGGTACATATAGGTGCCAGATGAGCTTATGTTGGCCTTAGGTTATTTCTCTCTTTTTATTTTTATTTTTTATAATTTGTCAGTGCTTTTATACTAAAATGATCTATGTACAAATTAGGATAATGGTGACTTTCATATCCCTCATTAGTTTGTTTGTTATTTTCATTCTCAATGGTAGCGCTCGTATTGTGGACATTTTTTAAGTATATATTTTGCTATTCCGTGATATCTTTTGTTATAATTTTGCTTTTTTCCCCTCATTTTATTTTATTTCTTGTGTGCACTAATTAGGCCACCTATTCTTTCAGGTTGTAAAATATGAAATTGGTTCTGATTTTCCTAACAAAATGGCTATTCATCCAGCTGGAGATGGAATTATTTGTTCTCGACCAAAAAGTTGCAGGTATTACCATTTCCTTTGTCAACTCCACAACAAATCAATATGAACTGTTGATGAGGATCAGAGTTCTTTATTGGATGAACCTTCAAGTCTCAATATGCTAGTAACTGATTTGGGTAGGCACATATGATTATACGTAAAAGAAATGTGATTTATCTTCATGAAAAGTGAAAGAAAAAAGAAAAAAAAGTAGAAAAACAGCCCAAGGACGGGGGGTGTTAAACCTCTCCCACAAAACTGTTTGATATGTTATGACATAGAATAGGAAGTTCCACTAATTTGATGTGTTATATCCATATTTCTCACATTTGGGTCCTCCAATAGGCTCCATTCTGTGAAGGATGAAATATGACAGGTTAACTTGTCAATTGAGAATAAGATTGGAGTATAGTACTTTCAATCTTGAAATAAATCTGCACGTTCCTTGGTCTCTTTTCATTCTATGAATGAAAAGTATTGTCTTTTCTTTTCTTTTATTATTTTTTTTAAAGAAAAGAGTATTTAACTGCAATTTAGAGTCATATCATGTGGTTTATTTGATTGAGCCATCTTTATACCACTGTGTAACTTGAGAAGTGTTGATTTTTAATTAATATTTTACTCACTTTATTCAGCCTCTTTAAAGTGGATAAAGATGTTGGACAGCAGTTATCATGGGCATTTAACAACGAGGGCTCTTTGCTTGCCACTGGTGGTGTGGTAGGAAATTTGAAGATTTGATTGCTTACTATTACTATTATTGCTCGATACTGGTTTTGGTTCTCTTTTGTTTCTATTTCTTTCTAATTTTTCCTATCTCGACCCTCTGTATTTAAGCTGGACACTGTTGATTATTATCTAGCATTTTGTCTGTTCACTTCGTGTTTAATTGAGATATGATGTTTTGGTGCTATGGGGTGTCAACCATGTTTTGGTTCTATGTTTTTTTACTCTCTGTTGCACTATAGGCTGTTTTTTGATTTCTTTGTATTAACCTTTTTCAAGATCTCATCCTTTGTAGGTTAGATCTACTTGGAAGTAATTTTAGGCTTTTATTTTCTCTTTGTGTGTTAGTGTTTGTGCTACTTTTTTCTTGATGGAACTTTCATTTCTGTTTATTTTTTTTATTGGAATTGTTCTTGAAGATGTTGCTCGCAACTATTGGAAACGCATTCTTTACCAAATCTAAGAATATGAAGCTTATCGAAGTATTTAGAAGCATCTATTCCAAAAATTTTCTATAATTTCTTCTTAGTCCCCTTTCGTTTTGCAACTCTTTTTTAGTAATCTAAGGTTTGATTTGATTGATGGAACTAAAGTAGCTTATTTTGCCAAGGGTCAAGTAAAGGCAGATCATGCATACTTGTCTGTGTAACTAATCACTTATGATTTTTTTTTTGAAAAAGTAATATTATTATAGAATAACAAGGAGGACCTCACAGCCTGAGGCCAAGGCACAAAAGCGTAAAACACTCATATAATCAGAGAGACAACAAAGAACCAAAAGAAAGAATAACAACAAAAGCAACAAGAATAAGAACAACAAAAACACAAAAGGCAAAAACCACACCACAAAACAAAGAAAGGAACCAAACGGGAAGGAAAATAACCCCACAGTCCAGGGACAAGCAAAGAAAGGAAAGAAGAAAAGAAAACAAGCTAAATAAGCTCATGAGCATTCTCACACGAAGAAGCAGCACGAGCACGGATTCAAGATCGAATGAGCTGAAAAAAACAATGGGCTCACGAGTTAGACCACCATGGAGACAATGATTACGCTCCTTCCATATAAAGTAAATCGTAGCACACCAGAGAATACGCCACAATTTCCGCCTTACTCCCTTCCCAATATCCAGATAACAAATCCAAGATAACTCAACCCCCCAATACTCAATCCTGTGTGTTGAAGCCATAACCTGAAGGACCCTAGACCAAATTTCACATCTAAAAGGACACGAAAAAAACAAATGATCACGAGACTCACAACCGTTGTGCGTCGGGAGTTTCTAGACATCTCTCGACGTTGTATGAACGTCGAAGATGCTATCAATATAGCGTCAGGAGATGTCTAGGAACTCCCAACGCACATGTGCGTCAGAAGTTTCTCTACTTTTTTTTTATAAAAAAATACCTTCCATTAATTCATAAATTCAAATTGAAAATTTTAAATTCAAACTCAACTTCAACACTTCAACCTCAACTTCAACACTTCAACCTCAACATTAACACTTCAATCTCAACTTCAAGACTTCAAATTCAAATTTCTAAAACCTACAACTAATTCAAAATCCTAACAACACTTCAAAATCTAAATACTAAAACTAATTTGAAATCTAAAATCTAAAACCTAAAACTAATTTGAAATCTAAATACTAAAACTTATTAACTAAAACAAAACAATAACTAAACTAAACCACTTACCGACGGCGACAGGGACGACAATGCCCTCTTCTTCTCGATCTCCCTCTCCCTCTCTCGGTTTTCTTTATCTTTTCTGTTCCATTCTGTAAAGAATGAAGTTAAAAAAGACGGACAGCTCCCGACGCACAACGAAAACGTCGGGAATAGCAACCTATTCCCGACGCGATTAGTGAAACGTCGAAATTCCTAAACCTATTTCTGACGCGATTAATGACACGTCGGGAATTCCTAAACCTATTCCCGACGTTGCTGACACCACGTCGGAGGAAGGCGTAACGTACAATTAACAATTTGCCCTTTCTCCAACGCAACACTGTAGACGTCGGGAATAGGTACCCATTTCCCGAAGCACCTAACACCACGTCGGAGGAAGGCCAAACCTCTTCCGACGCTACACTTTCCACGTTGGCAATAGTGGTCCATTTCCCGACGTACCTGACACCACGTTGGAGGTGTAAGCTCGAATTCAGAGAAGTATATTTCTTATTATGTTTAGTCAAAGGAATGTTACATATTTATATAGAGAATAAACTAAACCCTAGAGACTATGTACAATTACAATAAAGGACATATGATATATATATAAATATATATATATATATATATCATAACACTCCCCCTCAAGCTGGAGCAAATATGTCGATCATGCCCAGCTTGTTGCACAGATAGTTTATCCTTGCTCCATTTAAAGCTTTAGTTAGAATATCTCCCAATTGTTCTTCGGTCTTCACATATCCTGTGGACACCAACCCATCTTGGATTTTCTCACGAATGAAGTGACAATCCACCTCAATATGTTTAGTTTGTTCATGAAATACTGGATTAGATGCAATATGAAGTGCAGCTTGATTATCACACCATAATTTAGCTGGCACGGTGATACTGAAGCCTATCTCAGATAATAGTTGGTGAATCCATACTATTTCACACACAGATTGTGCCATAGCTCTATATTCTGACTCAGCACTCGAACGAGAAACAACATTTTGTTTCTTACTCTTCCATGATACTAAGTTGCCACCTACAAAGACACAATATCCAGAAGTTGATCTCCTATCCTCACGAGACCCCGCCCAATCAGCATCAGAAAAACATTCAACTCTCGTATGTCCATGATCTTTGTATAAGATCCCACGTCCAGGAGCAGCTTTTAGATAACACAAAATCTGCTCTACTGCAGCCCAATGATCCACTGTAGGGGAAGACATGAATTGACTTACAACACTTACAGAATAAGCAATGTCTGGTCGAGTCACTGTTAAGTAGTTCAACTTCCCAACTAATCTCCTATATCTATCAGGATCTTTACATAATTCTCCTTCTTTAACAAGTTGCTGATTTGGCGTCATCGGAGTGCCACTTGGTTTGGCTCCTAATTTTCCTGTCTCAGACAACAAATCAAGTACATATTTTCGTTGAGACAAATAAATACCTTTCTTGCTTCTCATCACTTCAATACCCAAAAAATATTTCAATTGGCCCAAATCTTTCGTATAAAACTGACCCTGAAGAAAAGTTTTGAGAGACGAAATACCCAATGCATCATTTCCAGTAATAACAATATCATCAACATATACAACTAGTAGAACCATACCCTTATCAGATCGGCGATAGAAAACCGAATGATCAGATGTACTCTTCTTCATACCAAAGCATACAAGAGCTTGACTAAACTTACCAAACCACGCACGATGACTCTGTTTTAAACCATACAGAGATTTTCGAAGGCGACATACTTTATCACTCTCCCCCTGAGCAACAAACCCAGGTGGTTGTTCCATATAAACTTCCTCTTGAAGATCACCGTGAAGAAAAGCATTCTTAATGTCAAGTTGATGCAAAGGCCATTTATGGGTAGCAGCCATGGAAAGAAATAGACGAATGGAAGTTAATTTGGCAACTGGAGAGAATGTATCTGAATAATCAGTTCCATAGATTTGAGCATAACCTTTGGCAACAAGGCGAGCTTTCAATCGAGCCACTGTTCCATCAGGATTCATCTTGACAGCAAACACCCATTTACAACCAATGGCCTTCTTTCCTGCAGGACGAGATACCAAATCCCAAGTACCATTATCATCTAAAGCAGTCATCTCCTCAATCATTGCATTTTGCCAGCCAGGATGAGATAAAGCTTCATGAACAGAGTTAGGAATAGATGTGGACTCAAGAGACGTAATAAAAGCATATGTGGAGGGAGATAACTGGTGATAGGAAATAAAGGAAGAAACGGGGTAAGTACACTTACGTTTACCTTTGCGAAGAGCAATGGGAAGATCATCACTTGGCCCCGGATCACATGATGAAGGAAGCATTGATGGAGGACATGAGTATGAAGGTTGTGGTGGAGGTCGTCGTGAGTAGACTTGAGAAATCAACGGGCGGGAAGGAGGCACATCAATAGACAAGGATGGTGTGGGAGAGGTAACCTCATATATAAAAAAATTGTCATCCTCCCCCTGACACGAACTCGATGGTGATGAAGTAAAGGGTGTATCCTCAAAAAATGCAACATCAGGCGAAACCAGATACCTTTTAAGGGTAGGACAATAACAACGATAACCCTTTTGAACATGTGAATAACCCAAGAAGATACACTTCAAGGATTTGGGATCTAACTTAGTATGATGAGGACGAACGTCGCGAACAAAACAGACACAACCAAATATCTTAGGAGCAATAGGAAACAAATTCTTGGTAGGAAAAAGAACACGGTAGGGAATCTCACCATTAAGAACAGAGGAAGGCATTCTATTAATCAAAAAACAAGCTGTAGAGACAGCATCCGCCCAAAAGGTTTTTGGAACATGCATTTGAAACGATAAAGCACGGGCAGTTTCAAGTAAATGCCTATTTTTTCGTTCTGCAACACCATTTTGAGATGGAGTGTCAGCACAGGAAGACTGATGAATAATGCCATGTTCACACAAGTAAGAGCCAAGAGAATGAGAAAACTATTCACCCGCATTATCAGTACGGAAAGTTTTGATAGAAACATTAAACTGGTTTTTTATCTCAGTATGAAAGGCACAGAAGTGAGATAATAACTCAGAACGATTTTTCATTAAATATAACCAAGTTAGACGAGAATGATCGTCAACAAAAGTAACAAAATAACGAAATCCTGTTTGAGATACAACTGGACACGGACCCCAAATATCAGAATGAACTAACTCAAATGGAGCAATTGCTCGTTTATCGACTCGAGGACTCGAACTAAGACGATGAAATTTAGCAAATTGACACGAATCACAATTTAAAGAGGACAAAGACCTAAATTCTGGATAAAGTTTCTTCAACACGAACAAAGATGGATGACCTAAACGACAATGGACTTCAAAAGGAGAGGGAACGACAGGACACGCCACAGCTTGCGATACTTGATGATCAAAGAGATAAAGGCCTCCCGACTCATATCCTCTACCAATAATCTTCTTCGTCACACGATCCTGAAACAAGCAATAACCAGAAAAGAACATGACAACACAATTGAGGTCATGAGTAAGTTGACTAGTAGAAATTAAATTAAAGGATAAGTTAGGCAAATGTAACACAGAAGAGAGAAAATGATGGGGTAAGGTGAATAGTGCCAGAGCCAAGAACAGAAGATGTGGAGCCATCGGCCAATGTAACAGATGGAAAAGGGGCAGGGGACAACGGTCTAGAAAATAGGTGAGGATTACCTGTCATATGAGCTGTGGCACCAGAGTCTATGACCCATTTGGTAGATGATGTAAGAAGACATTTTGTATTACCTGGGGCAACAGTGGATGCAACCGGAGTAGAGGAAGATGACGCTTGTAATGAATCTCGGTAATTCTGAAACTTAGCAAACTCATCTGCGGAAATAGTAACAGAAGCCTCTGGTATATCACATGTGGAGGCTATCTGAGCATGTTGAGATCGTTGACTATTCTTATATAACAATTTCCGACAATCACGTTTCATATGGCCTGGCTTACGACAGTAGTTACAAACAATCTCTACAGAATCTGGTTTTCGATGATCAATACTATTCCTCTGAGTTGCCCGAGGATTATTGTTCTTGCTAAAGAGAGCACTATTGGGTTGAGGAATAGACACACCCGTCGGAGAGCTTTCAATGCGAAGGACGCGAGTGAAGGCATCATCTAATGATGGAATCTTAGAGTCAGAGAGAATCTGTGTCTTTGCCATTCCAAATTCAGGTAAAAGTCCATTAAAAAAAATCATGACAGCCATCTTCTCTCGTTGAGCTTGTTGAACTTTAACATCAGGACTAAAAGGTAACAACAAGCCAAGCTCGGCGGTGATCTTCTTAAGCCGCATAAAGTAGCTGGTGACAGACTCAGCTTTCTGTTCCGCACAAAAAAATTGCATACAAACTTCAAACATTCTATGCAGTTGCTCTTTACCTGAATATAGAAATTCTAAAAATTCCAGAAGTTCTTTAACCGACTCACAGTGATCAACCAATCCAATTATCTCACTCTCAATTGAGTTTTTGATCTGAAGATATAAACGGGCATCATCACGAAGCCAATCCTTCTTTTGCTTTGCATCTTCTGGGGGATCTTCGGTCATATGATCATCCATATCAGTACTTCTCAAATAAAATAAAATTGTCCGACGCCAATCGTAATAATTAGATCCATTTAACTTATGTTCTGTGATCTTAGAGGCTAAGGGAATAACGTTGGAGACTACCAAATTTTTTATGTCGGCCATATTGAAGTCACAATGATTGTAGTCCACACAAACAAAGAGAGAATCAATCCAAACAGCTGTAAAATTGGAAAAGGACCCAAAACTAATAGTGTAACCTTCGGTTTTCGTCGAACCCGAATGCTATTTGATAGACCCAATGGTACAGACTGAGCGGAAACAATGGTTCGAGACAAGCCCAGAAGACGGAGGACAAATCGGACGTCTCACGCGCTCTCACGCGCCGGCGCGTGGGTGACGACTAAGGAAATTCTGGCGGCGCGGTGTTTTCCGACGATCGGCGAAGACAGACTTGGGCGTCTGGAGGTGGGGCTTCTTATGGTATGGGTGGTGTCGACAAAAGGTCAGCGGAAGGTAACCTAAACTCAAACCTAATGGAGGAGGAAGCTAATGGCCATTCGAAACCCTAATTGGCTCTGATACCATGTAAGCTCGAATTCAGAGAAGTATATTTCTTATTATGTTTAGTCAAAGGAATGTTACATATTTATATAGAGAATAAACTAAACCCTAGAGACTATGTACAATTACAATAAAGGACATATGATATATATATAAATATATATATATATATCATAACAGGAGGAACCCTAAACCGTTCTAGCCAATTCTGACGCTCATGTGTCTGCGTTGGGGGGAATGCCCTCCCCCGACGTACACCAAGATGTGTCGGAAAATACCAACTTCTACCAACGTCATGTTTCCCGACGATTTTTCTTGCGTCGGAAAACTCCCGATTTCTTGTAGTGATAATACAATTTCGATTTGGATATATTATTTACTATTTTGGTTGTTCAATTTGAATTTAAATTAAATCGAAATAGAAATAAAATCAAATAGAAACGACAATTGAAACAACAAAATTAAAAATTAAACAAAATAAAAAATTAATAATAATAATAATAATGTAAAATAAAAAACAAAAAAACCTTTAAATACTATTCTCGAGCATATAATACGTTGGGAAAAAGGTCTTATCCTCGATGCATTTAAGATGGTGTCGGAGAAAAGTTTCACAACGCATCGTCGGGAAACACCTTCTCCCAACGTGACCAGAACATCAGTAGAGTCCTATAGGTTACCCGACACGTTAACGACGTCGGCAAAAGGAACGTCGGGAGAAATGAATTACCGACGCAGTTTTGTGGTGCATCGAGGATGGGTCTCCTGACACAATTTTACTGACGTCCTTCCTGAAGTTTAAGAAAATGTAGGGAAAGCGTTTCTCGACGTTTTTTATAATCTTCCCTAACTCCGTAACGCGTTGAAAATATACCAAGTTCTTGTAGTGTTAGACTAGTCTAAAAGTCCACTTTCAAACATTTAAATCTCAAATTTAAATTCTTAGAAAAATGGATTTCCAAACTTAAGTCAAACTGATTGAGTCTTTCATTTCAATAAGTTCTCATACAAAATATCAATACCGTGAAGATTTAGATCCATTAACAATCTCAAGCCAACCTTGTTGGAAATCCATTCAAAGTCCTCAAACTCTTCTATTTTTAATCCAAAACATTATGGGCATCAACAAACTTACGTTACATCAATTGGGTATTTCCAAGAACATAAAGAAAATGCACTAAAGTACCCCAAACTTACCGCAAACTTGTCAAAATCGTCATGACTCACCTACACAACACGATAACAAATTTTCAAACTCAACTCTAGCATTAAAATCGTAAGTAAATTAATTCTTGCACTAACCACTTATTTGGTGTTCAAGAGGTATCCAAGAAAAACCAAGATTCTCACCAATTTGTTCCAAAATACCCAAGCGGATTCTAAAGGTAATGGAAAGTCCATTTCAAACTTTCAACTCTAGGACCTGAGTATCATGGGTAATTTCATTTTAATGATTAAACTTAATGGGTATTCAAGAACTCTAAGAAACTTCAATAAAACTATTCTAAATCTTACCAAGAACTTAATAAGTACCCTTAACTGCAAAGAACAACACCCCAACTACCTTCTAAATTCATAATGAAGCATCCAACATTAGGAGTTACTCAATATTATCATTATAGTTAAATGGGTACTCGACAACCCACTTTAAAAAGCTTAGAAAATTACCTGCGTGGTGCCAAAACACCTTATTCCAAGCTTTCGAACGGCTGGACAGCGGTCCAAACTCCTTTAAAATTTGAATATAGCATCAAAATATAATGGATATTGTGAAAATCAAGTCGAAACTCAATGAGTATTCAAAATTCCAAAAAAAACTCTTTATAAGTATCTAAAATCTTACCAAAGGCTTATCGACACAGCCTTAGCTTCAATGAAAAGCGTTTAGTGTTTTTCTAAATTCGATCCTAATTACATCCACAAATCATGGTTTATTCAATATTAACACCAAACTTAGATAGGTACTTAAAACCCACCCAATAATGTTTAGAACTTTACCCAAATGTAATAGATAAAATTCAACCCAAAAGTTTTATGAACCATCAAAATTAATCAATTATTCTAAGCATATTGCATTTAAGAGCTTCTCTCTTTCAATTAATTAGTCAAATTTGTTTGATAATTATTAATTAGTCAAATTTGTTTGATAATTATCAAGTAAAATGTCCAAATTTATTTTAAGAAAATTGAAAAGAGTTAAAACTTTTCATTATTTTCTTGGATTATTTTGTTTACTTTGAAAATTTTTCCTTTTTTAAAAATAACTTTCAAAATATTCCACCTTTAATAAGAAAATAATATGCATGTTCTTCCACAAAATAAATGGAAGAAACAAAAATAAAAGTTACACGATAGACTTTCTTTCTCTCTCTCTTTCTTTTTTTTTTTTTTTGCCAAATTCTTCTTTTTTTTTGCCAAATTCTTCTTATATGATCATATTTTTTTAGTATTTAAAATAATCATTTTTAGTATTTCAAATGATCGTTCTCAAAATTTTAAATTTTAATGTTAATGTTATTTAAATTTGATATGATTTTTTTATTTAGATTTAAATAGTTAATATATTAAAAAAATTTATTAAATGATATTAAATATTACTGAATATATATTCTTTTTAGAAAAACAAAGTTGGATAAATATGTTTTTAAAAAACTTTTTACAAATAGTGCTCAATCTTTGAAATATATGAAGAAAAGTGGTTGAATTCTCATAAAAATATTTTTTTTTGAAATATGAAAAAAAGCTCTATAAAACTTCAACAAATTACTAAGATGTTAATTGATTTAAAAAAATCAAAATTAGCAAATGAAATACTGTTAACCTTTATTAAAAAATTTATGCAATTGTAATAATTGAACCAACATAAGTAAAAAAAACAATCAATGAAATTAAAAAGAAATACATGTGTAAATGCATGTTGTAATACACTAGTATATATAACGCATACAAGATTTAAAAGTGAGGTTAATTCTAAAATTCCTAAATGATAAAGATTCTCAATTTGGTCAAAGTCATACATGACGAATTGACCAAGTTGAGTGAGAATTTTTGCGTGTTCCTGCACAGAAGCATAAGCTTCTCAAAGGTCAACACTACTCCGTCGTCAATTATAATCTCATGAAGTGCCCAGGTATGAGGCTTGTGATAGTGGGTGAAGCAAAATAATAGTTTACAAATAAAGTCAAAATAAAAGGCTCCAAACAAAGTGAGGTTTGCTTAAAAGTCCTATGCAAAAAGATCCTCAAATTGGTCAAAAGTCATACATGACAATGACTAACTTGAGTGAGGGATTTTTTCGTGTGCCTACACGAGAGCATAAGCTCCTCGAAGGTCAACATTACTTCGTCCTCAATTCTAATCTTATAAGGTAAAGCCCAGGTAAGGAGGCTTGTGATTTGTGTGTAATAATAAAATTTGCAATAATTACACAATAAATTTAGAATAAAATAATTCAAGATAAAGGAGAAATTGGCCAAACCCTCGAGGTAGAGCCCCATGTCCCCAGTGGAGTCGTCAAGTTGTCGCCACGTGTCCGAGACGACTCGGAGCGGTCAACGTCCTCAAAAAAGTTAGTTTTAAAAGAAAATAGGAGTTGCCACCAATTTTTTTTACAGTGTGATTGGACCCCGAAATAAAGTAAATACTTTTTAAAAAAATAGTCTTCGAAAAGAGTTGAGTTCGGGAGTCATTTGTGTATGGGGAAGGTATTAACACCCCAAAACACCCATTTAGAAAAACGGTAGCCAAATTTCAAATCTTGAATTGAAAATATTTTTTAATTTATTTTAAAACTAATGTCTTATTTTATCTCTCATTACTTCAATATTTGAAGCAATGATCTCATAAAATAAGTGGAATAATATTCCATTAATTAGACTATATATTGAGGAAAATTTCTCACCTTAAGAAAATGAAAAATTATTGCAATTTCTCAAAATCTATTCTAGACTAGTCTTTAAATAAAGATTTTTTTGTTTAAAACATTGATTAAATTCATTTTTTATTGGAACCAAATCTCAAACTCCGAAGATATTGATCCCTTACTTCAAGAATCTAGAAATAACGGACTCCCAGAAAGTTTTAGATTCAATCATAGGATTTTTTTTAGCGAAATAGATATTAGTTATTAAAAAAAAGTTGATTAGGAAACCTTATTAAATATAGATTTATATTTTAAATTTTAAAAAAACATTAAAAAGAATATAGTTTTAAAACATAAATTTCTACATGGTTAAAAAAGAAAATTTAAGAAAAAATTCAAAATTAGGTAAAATAGAAAATAATACACAATATAGAATCAAATATATCACACAAAAAATTAAATAAATAAGATAAGATTTTTTATTAAAAAAATATTGGGAATCAATCTTGGACTCTCAAAGAATCAATCCCCTCACCTCAAGAATTTAGAAATAACGGACTCGCAGATATTTCTAATTCCATCGTCGGAAGAATAAAATGTAAAGAAAAAAAATTAATTTACATTTAAAATGTAAAGAAAAAAAATTAACTAATGTAAAATAATGTTGTAAAATTGTCAACATAAATTTAATGTAAAACGTAAGAAATGAGATATTACGAGATTTTGTAAAAAAAAATAAAACGATTTCTTTTTTCTTAAAACAAATATAAATAAGTAAAAAAAAACATTTTATTTAAAATTAATTAATTTTTTTTTCTTAAAATGAGTAGAAATAAATTAAATGAGATATTATGCTATTACTAAATTTTACCTTTTTTAATAAATAAATAAAAAAGTTTAGTCATTATTATTAATATTATTATTTTAAAAAAAATATTTGTAGGATAAAAATATGTGGCTACATATGTAATTATGATTCATATCTCAAAGTAATAAAAATATTTGATCTCGGGTCAATGATCCCCATACTACTGTGTCATCGAACTGTGTTAACAATGCTTTTTTATTCCTACTTTTTTTACTTATTGCTTCTTTTGCTATATCTTTAGTTATTAATTGGAGGTTCTACTCAAAGCACAATTATTGACGTATTTATTATTGTTTTGTCAGTAGTAATATAACATATAATATAATATGGAGAGAGATGCAACCAACAAAAAATCAATTAATTTATAAACAACTTAGAGGGCCAACATTAGGGGAAAAAAAATAGATAAACAATAAAGCAAAATGGTTTAAAATGGAAATGAGTCTCTCTTGGTTTGCCATAATTAAAACCAAAGAATCATATAATTAGTGTACGGAAATGTTGCATGTGAATGGAGGAGAGGGAGACATGAGTTATGCCAACAACTCCTTACTTCAGGTAGTACTCATGATTTTGAAATAATACAATAGAATATTTTATAAATTATAACTCTTTTGAATTTTTCTCAAGTAACTAAGACTTTTGGTTTGGAACAGAGAAACGTGTTGTCTTCAACATGGCTAATAGCAAAGGAAGCCATTTTCAAATTTTGTCATCAAAGTAATTTTCCAATCACCACTTTCACCATGGCGGAGTTGGGCTGTTCTTGTGGCCCAAACGCTCTGTTGATTGCTTCCAAGTTAGTGGAGCAAGTGGAGGAGATTCGTAGAAGGCTTCAGAAAAAGACTTTGGAGTATCAAATTTTGCTGAATGATCTACACGGAAATGACTTCAATACTATATTTAGATTCTTACCAAGTTTCTTGCAAGAGTTGAAAACCAGAATTGGAGCTCATGATTCTGATTTTGGTCCATGTTTTTTTAATGGGGTGCCTGGTTCTTTCTATTTGAGGCTTTTTCCAACCAATTCTGTCCATTTCTTTCATTCCACTTACACCCTCCATTGGCTCTCTCGGGTTAGTTTTTGTTTATTTCACGTTGTCTCTTCTTTCTTCTCTCCACTCATTAACACTGCTTTTTTATAAACTACACCCACTTAAGGCCTTCACCCCAACTTCCACTACTAGTGATTGGAAAATACTTTCACCACACACTACATGTTCGGAACATTACAAATTGACACGTAACCAAATCTCTTGTATGTACTTTCCAAAATTGTACTTTAACTTTTGTGTGTGTGGGAAGGAAGATTGAAAAATTGAAAAATTGGATTCTAATTGTAAAAACATGTTTAAATATATTGAATACTATGTATTTTTTTTTGTAAGGAACATCTTTCAAAATAACAAAATAAACTAAAATATTTACTAACATATAGTCAAATTTGGGATTTTATCAATAATAGTCACTGATAGACTTTTAGCACTCTCTATCAATATGATTGATAAAAACATATTACGATCCATCAATGTCTATCATTAATAGAATCTTAAATTTTGCTTTATGTTGTAAATATTTTGTCAAATTTGTCATTTTTTATAATTTTCCTATTTATAAATCAAAAGCTAGTGTTAACTATCCATCAAGTTTTAGTTGATAATAAACTATTGTCAATTTATTTATAAATATAATTTATGTTTAAATTGGTATGATTTCAAATATAGTAAAATGAACCAAAATATTTACAAAATATAGCAAAATTTTACCTTCTATCAATGATAGAACACCGATAGAAGCCTACCAGTATCTATCATGATAAATTTTACAAAATTAAATACTTTATAAAAGTTAAACCAAACACATTCGAAAATGATTAATTTAAAACAAAGATTTTGGGAGTGCAAAGAAGTGTTGACTGAGCATTATTAGAGATGGCCACAAAATAATACTTGGATTAAAATGTTTGGAATTAGTTTTGCAGTTTTATGTAGGTGTGAAATTCATGTAAAATTGATTTAAGAATTTTATATACAGGTCCCTGAAGGAATAGGGAATAAAAACAAAGGGAATATATTCATGAGCAGTACAAGTCCAAAGAGTGTGGTTGAAGCTTATTGCAAACAATTCCAAATGGATTTTTCCATGTTCTTAAAGTGTCGTGCTGAAGAACTAGTAATTGGTGGACATATGATTCTCACAATGTTAGGAAGAACAAGTGAAGAACCATGGAGCAAAGAATGTACTTCTTTTTGGGAGTTTTTATCTTTAGCTCTAAATACCATGGTGGCCGAGGTAATTAATTATTAAAGAATCTTTGTTTTCAAATATACTAAAATATAGCAAATAATGCTGCTTGATAGACTTTTTGGGCTACTATCATTATCATTGATATACTACATTATAACTATCATGAGTTAACTTAGTGGTTTTAATAACTAACGTAGTCTATCAGGGATCTATCATGGGATCTATCATCTTAAATAACCACATTTTTGCTTTGTTATATTTAAAAATATTTTCAACAGTTTTGTCATTTAAAATAATTTTAAAATTTTTAAAACTGCACATTTTTTTCTTTTTACCTAGGTTCATTATATTAATTTAGATATCAAATAATTTCTGAAAAATAGGTGAATCTAATAACAGAATTCACAAGTTAAACAAAACCTGAGATAAATAGTTAAAAAGAAAAATAGTTGTAGAAAGAACATATAGAGATTGATGATCTAGTTGGGCGTTGTTACCCCTAGGATTGGAAGGCAAATATGTCTAGTGTAAAGAAACTCCACCAATGATGAGTTTTGGCTTTCCTTTGACATGAAACTCATTTGATCTTGATGAACTTCACGTTTAGGCTTCTTTTAAATTTGGGACTTTGAAGAAAGTAAACCACAGTTCTCTCCCTGCTTTATGTTGAAAACATTCTCAAACAATGCTTAAGAGTCTCCTAAGATATAGTTTTCCTTCTACACACCACTATATCACTCAACATAGTGTATTATAGTTCGTTAACTTCTATGCTAACAGACAAATGAGCAGAACACCCAAACAACAACTCCCAAGAAAACAGTGCAACAATATCAGCAAACTTATTCTCTCAGAGATAAAATTCACATGGCAAAAGATCTTCGTGGGCAGACATAAAATGAAAAACTTCTGCTGAAAATCTGCAACACGAAAGAAAACAATATTCTCTATAGAAAAAAAAAAAAGAAAAAAGAAAAAAGGAAAAAGCTTGGATGAAAAAAAAAACTCTTGACAAGAATAAAGACAAGAACTCGACAAAAGACCCAAAGAAAAAAGATGAGCCAACACCACTCGATAACAATTCTAAAGGAGTATCTTAGAGAGATCTTTCAATATTTAAAGTTGAATTCTTTTTTCTAATTTAATCGATGTGGGGTGTGTGTATATATTTTTCATAATGGGTTCACTGTTATCTTTTCGTTATAATGACTAACTGACAAAAATATTTGTGAAATTCATTGATCTATTCACATCATATTTTAATCAACATTATCTTTAAATCTAATCATTGGTACAACTTCAAAGTACCGTGATTTTCTACTAATCAAAACATGGCATATTTGGAATGCTTATTCCTTACCATAAAAATACACTGAAGTGTGTTTTTATGTTTTGAATGCTTTCTTAGAAATGTTTTTACGTATACGTTTTGACTTGTGTTATATATTAAAAAGTGGTTTTATTAATTTCAAATAACTATAAAAAAAACATTTTTTTTTAAAAGTAGATTATGGTTGGAGTTAATTGACAGTCATTAGGATGGTGGTCAAAAGTGGTCGATGGCAATTGTTAAAAAATGACCAACAGAAAGTTTGCTAGCAGCGGTCACTTAAAAACAGGAGGTTGGTGACAGAACACGAAGTAATGGTTCTATTTGTTCATTAAACAACCAAACTATTACAGAATACAATACTCAAACCAGTCTTGAAAACACAGAACAAACAAGTACTATTACAGACAATAACCAAGTTCAAAATAAAACATTCAAACATCAAAAGTAATTTACGAAGATGGAAAACACTTTCTAAGATTAAAGTAACTGAACAACTGCAGTAATTCTACTCCCCAGAAACTACAGCCCCTCCACTTCCAGAAACTGATTAACCACCCCATCTTTCCTTCCATCTCTCCCTTTTAACCTCTCCCATTTAACTAACTCTGGTACCCACTAAGGTGGTTTCCACTTCCTCCACTTCCATCACCTGTGCACGTGCAGATCCACTTGTCTTTCTTCTCCTATATTGTATTACAATTGGTGGTCTAT